>JADLZL010003450.1:0-180831 GCA_015844335.1 Chrysopogon serrulatus
GCTTATGTATTAATTTCTTTATTTCATTAATATTTATATACTTGTAATGTTTCTATTAATATGCGATCCTTTGCCTCATTCTCTACCGCCCGAATTGGGCTCCACCCACCGTTCTCCACCACCGTTCTC
Source organism: Chrysopogon serrulatus (assembly GCA_015844335.1). Lineage (NCBI taxonomy): Eukaryota > Viridiplantae > Streptophyta > Magnoliopsida > Poales > Poaceae > Chrysopogon > Chrysopogon serrulatus. The sequence goes on from JADLZL010003450.1 coordinate 130, forward strand.
CACCCCGTCAAAGGAGTACACCATCGTTCTCCACCGGCGTCGAATCGGTCTTCCCTCCACGCTATATAAGTAAATACTCTTTGTTTTTTTAATTAGGGTTACACTTAGGGTTTCATACTTAGAGTTATATTTAGGGTTTTATACTTAGGGTTTTGTAATTAGGGGTTTTCTAATTAGGGTTATACTTAGCGTTTTCTAATTAGGGTTACACTTAGGGTTTCATACTTAGGGGTTTTCTAATTAGGGTTACACTTAGGGTTTTTATAATTAGGGTTTTCTAATTAGGGTTATACTTAGCGTTTTCTAATTAGGGGTTACACTTAGGGTTTCATACTTAGGGTTTTCTAATTAGGGTTACACTTAGGGTTTTATAATTAGGGGTTTTCTAATTAGGGTTATACTTAGCGTTTTTTCTAATTAGGGTTACACTTAGGGGTTTTCATACTTAGGGTTTTCTAATTACGGTTACACTTAGGGTTTTTATAATTAGGGTTTTCTAATTAGGGTTATACTTAGCGTTTTCTAATTAGGGTTACACTTAGGGTTTCATACTTAGGGTTTTCTAATTAGGGTTACACTTAGGGGTTTTATAATTAGGGTTTTCTAATTAGGGTTATACTTAGCGTTTTCTAATTAGGGTTACACTTAGGGTTTCATACTTAGAGTTTTCTAATTAGGGTTACACTTAGGGGTTTCCTACTTAGGGTTTTCTAACTAGGGTTTTGTATTCTCTACATGTATTTAGTGTCGATGAGTTCTCCCAACCATAGCAACCGGGGAGATTAGAAGAATACCATAGTCCAAGTGATCCGCATCCTAGCCTTGGGATAGGACTCGTCGTCGGAAGCGCATTGACCCGGACTATGATCCAACGCTTGATGAGGTAAGCGATATTAAGTTACACATTCATATCTATATGTACTTAGTTATGGATTCTTTAATGTAGTACTTACGGTTTCAAATGGACACGGGAGGTATTGTCTCGAATGATCGGGTTAGGCGGAGGAGGAAGAACAAGTAGACGTGCCAAGTGATGCACCGCCTGTAAAACAATTGAGACAATCACCTCAAAGAAAAAGACAAGAAAACAAAGTGATCGAAAACGAGGCCGAGAGAGGAACAAACAAGTGGCCCGAAAAAACATATAGGGTCACCGATGTCGAGATGAAAGGAGAGCCTCTAGCACTGAAAGAGGTGCCGCCCAAGTTCCGAACATGGTGGCTTCTTAGTTAGGGATGAGATTGACATCACAAATCGCACATGGAATGATGTGGCGAAGATACAAAGACGTAGATATGGAGGCGGTTGCGGGGAGGTTCATTTTCCCACCGGGATCAGCCGGACCTCGTGATGCAAGTATGCATTCGAGCTGATGTGCAATCTCGTTTCGAAATTTTAGGTGGGAACTCAATACCAAATATGCCAAGAAGAAACAGGACCCGATAAAAAGGTACTATAAGATTACATCCGCCCAGTGGGAGATCTTCAAACTCTGAGGGATGATCGACTTCAAGAAAAAGAGTGAAGCTAACTCCGAGCTAGCCAAGAAGAACAAGTACCACCACCATCTTGGCTCGAGGTGGTTACAAGGCTCATATCCCGAAATGGCGGCGGAGGAGGCCGAAAGGAAGAAGAAAGGAGAACCGGTGCTATCTGAAATGCTTGATGAAAGAAGCGCGAATTGGCTATATGCAAGAAACGCAAAAAAAAAACAAAAAAAGACTGGTGCTAGAGTTCCCGATGAAATCCAAGAGGCAGCAAAAAAGATGTTTGAAACAAAGACAAAAAGAGAGAGAAGGAAAATTCAAGAGAAAAAGGGAGAAAGACATCTTAAGTGTTGGCCTCGGAAACCCCGAGCATCCAGAACGCAGCGTCGCAGGCGTCTCGTCAAGGCTAGACTGGAAAGAAGGATTCGGGGATGAGTGGGCTGAAATGTACAAGAAACGCAATGATACAAAGGAAGCAATGAAGGATGTCATTGAGGAAGAGGCGAAGAAACAAGTGAAAGAAATCATGTCCAACATGCTTACAAATCCGGATCCACGGTTTATTCAGCAATTAGCGAGTGTAATGTCGGGATTCGCCGGATGAGTGCACGGCCTCCACAGATGCCACGGGTCGCAACACAACCCGATCAACGGATGGTGGTCTCCACCCAAGGTCCAATCCTTCCAAGTAGTGTTGCGTCTACGGCAACCAAGGAGCATTATCCGGTGGATGATATAGTTGCACCAACACCTTGTAAGTTACTCATCGATATGGTATGAAAAATGTTCGTACCCGGGGAAGTAGGCGAAGGCTTAGCAATCCACGGCCGTGATTACCACCGTAAAGAAATTCCTAAGAGTATTGCGGGGTGGAAGTGTCAGCGGTCGTCCAAGGATATGAGGACGACGTGCTAGAAATCCCCCGGTCCCGAGGGTATCGAGACACTCGGGGCGGGCTATTAATAATTTTATTACGTGGCCTCGACGTGACATTGGGTTGACTCAACCACCGCCATCCTCACGAAGGCCTCCCACTAACCCAAGAATCTACACCTGCAAATCCTCCTCCCCGAAACACAAGGCGAAAGCCTCCCGCTAACTTCAGGGGAATCGTCACTTCCGATCCTCAAAACTCACCCTCGGCACATGATCCTCCTCCTAACTCACCTATCCGACAACCATCATCGCCACTCCACATCCCCGCTTCCCCCAAAGCCACAGGAAGAGACACCGAAAACAACTCCAACACCATCGCCGCCCAAAAAAAAAAGCCACAAAAGAAGAAACCCAAGCCAAAGAAATTCTCGGTACCCAAATTGGTTTCACAGACGAGCCAAAGAGGAAAACCTTCTTTGGAACGGCAAGGTTTTTATCAGGAATTGGAATGACTCGAACAATGAAGTCGTTGACTTGGCCGAGCATGAGAAGTCATCATCAGAAGCCTCGGCGTTAGGCCAACAAAGTAAAATGAAGATCATAGAGGTAAAGAAGCCAACGTGGGATGATTACCAGAATGTCCCAACTCAATATATACGCGGGCGGGCCTCTTCTCACTTGGGAGAAACTTAAGCAAATCCCAAAGAGGGGATCAAAAGGATGCATGATTGGTATATGAGAGCATCTGGCTGCTTTGGGATCTCGTCGATCAACGTTTGTATACCACCAAATGCTTTTTGCATCCGGGCGAGAAAAGGCTATGGTCATCTTCGAGGACTTGTGGCTAATGATGAACCTCCAGAGGCTTGATGTACAGCTCGTGACGGTGTTTGCATTGTAAGTGTGACTAACAAATACACATGTTACTAACATTGAGGTGAATAAATCAACCGACAAGCTTTAATTTCTTACTCTAACAAATACATATGCTCTTTGAATGCAATATGATGGGGAAGAGATGCGTTACGGTCCAGATCGACATATGATGATGAAAAAACAGGATCGGGTATCTCAACCCAATGAGAATATGCGAGGAGCAAAGACACGTTCACTATCGGTGATGGCCATGATGATTTGAAGGGCTTAACAAACTGCAGAGGCTAAGGTGAAAAAAGCAGATCTTAAAAAGAAATTTGAAGCCAAATACGCCCTCTACCTAGGAGAAGCAATGAAAAAATTTAAAAAACAAAGCGATGCATAGTGGCCCCCTACAATTTTAGGTAAGTGTGAGTTTAAATACATCAAGTCAAGAATTCCATAACACATGCCTCATTACAAACTTGATCCCCGCAGGGACCATTGGATCTGCTTTTATAATTTATCCTAGGCAAGGAAGGACACCGGTACTAGACTCCGCGCATTACAATAGTGAATCTTATGGACCATTCTTGACACTCTTAGAACGGTAATAAGCCTATATATATGCATATTTTATTTTATCTATAAGAGTTGTATAATAATTAGGTGATTCTATTCGAGAACACAGGGGCATATAGGTATTATAAGATTAATAAAGGTCCATATGACCTTTCTAAAGCTGGAGAACCGATGGAAATACTTCATAACTGGCCGGTACGTAAATTTATAAGTGCATATCATACATGTTTAATTAATATATAGTAATTTTAAAAACTAAATAAACACTTGACTATATATTATAGTGCCACAAGCAACCACCGGAACGCCGCCTTTGTGGGTTCTCGTGTGCGAGTTTATGAGAGACCAAGGGCGATACATCGAAACCCCGATAAGGTATAAGTAGCCGTCATTTATAAGTTTTGTAATGTTGAATTATAAACATACTTATAAACATACTTTATTTTCAGGCTTATGCACAAGATCCCACGTAACATTTCGATGAAAAAGCATTATACAACATAGTTGAGGATCTCTGCTCATTCATCATGAAAGAAGTCATTCCACCAACGAGGGAAATATCACGATCCGAAAGCGGTGAATTGGGACAGCCGGAATATACACCGCTAACTCGATATTAGGCGTCTCAATCTTAGTCTAAACGATTATTAATAATTATATGATACATGTGTGATGTACATGGATTTATATTGAAGTATGCATGTATGATATAATACAATTTTGATGTACAAAGATCTATATTGATGTAAATAAATGTATGATAGAGTATAATTGCATGTTATCAAGAGTTTCAATATAAATAAATAGGTTTCCATTTTAATTTCAAAAAAATGGCTGGAAACTCTCTATCTCGGCGGTTTGTAAGCCAACCGCCAAAGTGAAAATGGACTATTATTACGGGCGGTTGTGGTGGTGAACCGCCAAGTACAAATGGACCATTTTTACCGGGCGGTTGGCTTAACCAACCGCCGGTAAAATTACATTTCCACCGGCGGTTCTCAAGAAACCGCCCGGTGGAAATGATTTATTTTATCGGGCCTTCAGACCGGGCGGCTCGAGATCCGCCCGGTGCTGATTTGTTTACCACCACCGCATTGGTCTTTTTGTGTACTAGTGGTTCTTGCCAAATTTCATAAAGACAGTCGTGATTATAGCAGTCTCCCACCATGTGCATCAATCGTTAATAGTAGTCGCTCTCCTCCTCCTTATGCAACACAAACAACACAGACCACTTTGGAATCCAATATATCGCCCTAAAAACTAATGCATCGTTATCTCAATTTTAGCTTTGTTGAGTACCATATTATTCCCATTCAACCATATAGACCAAGATAACGCAACAGCTAGCTCCTAGCCAGACTTGGTTTTTAAGCTTTAAGCTTAACTCTATTGGTATAGTTATATATACACTACACGCGCTATATAACGAAAAGACGACAGAAAACAAGTTGTCCCTTTATTTGACATGTGGGTGGAAATAATTTGACACAAATAATGGGGGTACACCTGACGTAAACAGTCACGATCATCGATGCGGCCAGCTCCTACCGATCGAGTTGTTATCTATTATTCATTTTTAATCCACACACAGTGTACCATTTATAGGCGCGATGAAAAGACGGACACAGCAAGAAACAAAAGTCGTCCAGATATGCACAGTTATTTTGGAGGAAGCCAGAAAGGTACTAGTACTGTATACGGGTAGTACATACTCTCTCTGCCCCATAAACTTTATCGTTGAAAAGTCGTGTCCTCCTCACAAACACGCTTCCCGAACGATATACTCTATGGGACGGAGGGAGTACAGTACTCCTACTCCTGTATCTGTATTGCCTTGCCTGGTGTGGCTGCTGCGTGCCACACACACCGTACCCACACAGCCACAGGTGGTGGGTCGCAACTGCAGCTGCATCCTGCAAGACGACAAAGTAAGCGAGAGCGCGGGCCAGTCAGTCTCATGTTGCCCCTGTTGTCATGTTGCACCGGCAGCCGTCACCATCGCCGTCGACGTGTTGTGTGTAGCGAGTCGGCGTCCACCGTCGCGCTCAGGCTCAGATCGTCATTATTTAGCCTGGCCCTCCTCTAGCTTTTGCCTCTATTAGCTTGGCCCCTACCTAGCCTGCCTCTGCCTGCCTCCCTGTCGTTGCTCCATCCTTGCTACCTAGCGATCACTGTACATAGCTTAATTTTAAGCTAGCTGTGGCGAACGAAAGGCCGGCCAGAAAAAAACACTCGACCTGCGATGAAAAAGGACACCCGCTACTTGCATGCGATAGCTCCCGATATGGCAAATACCTCGATTGCAATAACTGGCCCTGAATCGTCCTTTGTCATGAATGCATGCTTTAATTTGAAGCGAACGGGAGCTGCTCCTAAGAAGAAAGAACAAAACGTCTCCAAACTTATTATTTATTATATTTGTTGAGAGATCCCCAGTTCGCTTCCTCCCAGCAAATTCAAGCACTTTTGATTATTTTTAAGCTCAGTTTCGTCTTTCTCTCGCGGGCTGTTCGTGGGCTTAATTATGCAGATTGGGGGAGGCTAGCAGGGAGCCCAATTAATTAATATGACCTCTGGCGGCCTTTGTCCCGTCCAAGAACACCATCAGCCGATCGATATTAAGGACAAGGTGATTGAATTTGTTCAGTTGTTTATTCTATTTGCTGATTAATCAATAATTACCTGTTTGGTTTCTAGTTGATTGTAATTTATGAAGCACCTTGATTCAGGCCGGGAACGTAGAACTAAACATGGATGTGCTAATATATAAATATCTAAACTATTTTAATTCAGAGCATGTTTAGGACTACACCACGAACTCTGCGCTATAAACTCTACAATGTAGTAGCTCTATAAAAACCTAGAGTTTGTGAAACACCATCTTAATTAGGCGCCCTCACAACTCCATTTTTTTTCATGAGCTGCGTGGTGGAGCTGAAACTATTTGGCTAAAAACATAGAGCGGAGCTAAAAAATGTGGAGTAGTCCCAACAACCCCTCAATCTATAAGCACATATCTAACACGAGATATGAGATCTAGCTAAAGCCCTACAATATTTAGTTTGGCTTTTGCTGCTTGATTGGTTGAGATTCACGCCCAGATTCACCAAAATTAGATCTAGATTTTTTTTTTTTTACAAACACTTCTACCTCCACCAGCTCCACCGCGGATCGATCTACCAAAAGGATGGATCTAGCCCTAGGTTCAACAAATTGGTGGAGTTCAGGAGTGCTCCACCAAATACAAAATAACGGCTCCTTCGGTTTTTCTTTTCTCTCCATAATAGCCCGATGCTGCACTTTCGCCGTCGATTGGTTCACCTCGGCCATTGTTATCCTAGCCCACGAGCTCGACCTTGCCATGGCCACAATGCCCCCCACGAGCTCGCCCAAGATATGGCCTCGATGGGCCCCAATGTGAGCTTGGGCCACCACGCCCCATCGCGCTCATGCTGCCACCAACCAGCCCCGTGCTCCACTGCGCTTGCTCCACCACTAGCTGACTCCGTGCCCCACCGCGCTTGTGCTGCCACCGGTAAGAGAGGTCGAAGGAGTCGTGGCTGCAAGCTATGCCTTCTTCCTACTTGTCCCTGCTCAACACTCTCTACTCCGGTCCTCCTACTCTTCTTGACCCCACGGCTACGCCTTGTCCAAGCGCCTCCTGACGAGCTGCATCACGTCCGATCGCAATCATGGCATGCTCTGATCTGCTCGGTTGCCGTGGGCATGGGAATGGCTGTCAGTGCGCCTAGCCGCGCGAAGAACCTATGATTTTTTTTCCATGTTGCCCCTTATGTGTGGGGACCAGGTGGAAGCCAAACACTTCAATAAGTCCCAATAAAACCATCCCATAGTGAAGCTATAGAAGAATTCTATGTCCAAATTTTCTTTTGGCACTGGTGGAGCTATACCAAATGGACCTCCTTAAATCACTTAGATCCTAGCAAACATAGTCGGTTTCAGACCCAGTTGCAGCTGGCTGGATGGAACCAGCCCCACCCGCTACACTCTAGATCTAGTTCCAACCGATCCCAATCAACGCAGCAACGCCACCTTTTGAAAGGTATATTTATTGTCATACTTGGTTAATTAACTTGGATTTTTATTGAACAACCTCATGGCATTATATACAACCGGTGAAATAATTGTATCGTATATACTACTTGGTCTTTGTATATGATATAATGGGCATGCGGCGGAGAGCACATAGAGTGTGTAGGGCAGCCAAAAAACGTACGTAGTACTAAAAGCCAAATGTGTAGGGTCCTATGTCGGTCATGTATACAAGATAAGAGAATCTTTTGCCTCGTGCCATCCAGAAATGGTCCCAACGCCGCTGCCTCCCGCGCCACTGTTGGTAAAAATCTACTCCCTCTGTCCCATGAACTTTGTCGCTGGAAAACCATGCACCCCTCACAAACACGTTCCCGGCCCGGACGACATACTCCATAGGACAAAGAGAGTAGTACTGTACATCGTGGATCTGCGACAGGCAGCAGCCGGCCGGGGACCCAGACTCCTACTAGCTCCAGTGCAGGTAAAATGCAGGTGCAGCTAGTACAGTACCAGTACATTACTTCTGCAAATCTGATCTCAGTGCCGACGTCCAAGTTCCAACCATTGCAGCACGCCGTCTTTACGGGTCAGTTTTTTTTTTTTTTTTTTTTGGTTTTACTGAAAGAAGCTCGCTGATAGGCCAGATAGAATTCTCTATCTGCCAGTGCCATAGTCCACGAGAGTTCAGATACACGTATTCTCACCATATATACTAGTCCCTCTGTTCTAGAAAAACAAGAATGACTTTTATAGTTTTATTATTTTGGGATAGAAATATATCGGTTACTACGACAATGTAAGCATGCATGTATAGATATCGAGCAGCAAGCTCTTTAAGATGTACATAAATACTTGCATGTAATATGATTCGTCCTCACGCTTTTCGCAACTCGGCTGCTCGGCCAAAGAGCGCACGTACGGGAGTGAAGTTCCTCGCCCTCGCGCTGTTTGCGACTTATTGGCTAACCAACTCAACCACGCAAGGGCCGAGTGAGTCATCAGCTGCCCAAGAAAGCGTCGCCTTGTGTGGACTGTCGACCTAGCCCAACCATTACAGGCCTGTTTGGTTTCCTCGCTAATTTTTAATCAGGTTTTTTAGAGCCAACTTCAAATTGTTTGGTTGGCTGAACAAACCTCCAAACCAGACCCAAGCAAGCTACCTCAGGGGGTCATAGCATGGCTCAAGAAAAATGCAGGGATGGGCGTTTTTCTGGAGCTAGGCCCGAGCCAGCACTGTGCTAAGTTCGCCTCATCGCTCAGTAGTAACGGTGCGACGCCTCCAGTGCTCCTCCCCGTCAGTGCCCTTCCTCCTCGTGAGTTCGACCATCACGCCTCCTCCCCACCGGTGTTCTTCCTCCCTACGAGTTCAGCCACCAATGCTCCTTTCCGTTGGTGCTCGTGCACCTTGCCAGTTGAGACGGTCGGATAATGCCATCGAGCTCTGGTCACCAACGTGGAGGCTCACGCATGTAACGTCCCGCCTCCTTAAGGCCGGGCCCATTTACATCTGTCAGCTTTAATAGGACTAATACCGCCCTCACAGATAAACACCAATCTTTTCTACGCACTTTGTCCTCACTCATGCGCACCCGAAAAGAATTTCCTGGTCGATCACCTATCCCTAGATTTCTCCAGGCCAAGCACGTTTAACTCTAGAGTTCTTTGGAGATGGACTTTTGGAAAAGAAGTTGCAACTTGTTGGTATGAGTATCATATTAATCCTATTAAGCCTTGGGCCCGGGTGTTACAACGCAGTGCTCAACAAATGAACTTCGCAAGGGGGGCGTACCTGTGCGATGCTCGACGGTGAGTCATGAGTCGGGCACACCCGTGCGGGCGTTTGACGGTGAGCTCGCGAGCGGTGTGCTCGGCGGCGGGCTTGCACGATAGCAGGGGTGGGGTTGACACGCAGGGGCAAGCTCGTGCGGCGGTGCTAGGGGGGGGTCGCCTTTGCCGTGCTCGCGAGGATGCCGTGGCCGCCACACCTCCACAGCCAGCTCGTCGATCGTGCTTGCAAGGGTGGTGATGGATACGGCGGAGGTGGCCGCCTCGAAGGATGCGGATCTCGTCCACCTGCTCACCAGCTACAAAAGATGGCTCCTTCTTCACGGTGAGCTCCTCCAGCTTCACCACCTGGAGAGGATGCAATGGAAGTGGCCATCGGAGAGGGTGCAGACGACAGCGTCATTGCTCACCATGTGCTTGATGAAATGCTAAGGAGGTAACCTTACTAGATAGAGGATGCAGTGATTCTATACAAGCCAAAGCAGCCAACCAAACAAACTCCTACGAAAACCAAGTTAGAGATAGCAACAAACCAAACGAGCCCTTGTTGGCTTGTTGGGAACAAGCTTAGCTTAGCTAGACTTCAATGCTAGCCAGACTCAACTAAGGCAGGAGACCAAACACAACCCACATGACTAGTAAGTAGGGTGTATTTGGGTAGCGCTTCTCCAGCAATTCCTTGAATGACTTCAACTGTTTCCTAGATAAACAGGTCTAGAGAGACTTTAGCTCGACACGTGAAGCAGCAGAAATCGCCCTAAGAGAAAGTGTAGCGTGCATGGGTGGGATTGGGACTTTAGCTCCACACGTGAAGCAGCAGAAATCGCCCTAAGAGAAAGTGTAGCGTGCATGGGTGGGATTGGGAGCTGGAAATTAAATAATTATCTTCTGGCACCTTTTTTCTCACAACTTAGCCATGTGCTTTACGATATGGAGAGAGAGAGGATGGAGAGATATAAATATCCCTATTCATCCACTAGCCGTAATTGTGCTGTATCAGAACATATATCGAACCCAATAAATTAAAATAACTTCTACCGAGATCCCTGATCATAATTCCATTGGACCCAATGATGCATCTCATAAATTACGATCGCTATAAATTAAAAGGTATGGCATTCCTCAACTCAAATAGAAAGGAGAATCATGAAACGATCAAACTTTTGAGGAAAAGACTGTAGGGGAGATCCCCACAGTTAATAACTCAGTCTGAATTCGCTCCAACTAGGATTCGAACTCAGGACCTGAGAGGTGCCACCGGAGTGACTAGACCAACTGATCTAGCACCATTTGGCTAAAACGATCAAACTTCGAAATACATCCTTCAAAGTCATCTAGGCCATTCAAATAGGAATGGGGTCTCCATCCTCCACTTCCACTTTTTCACAATACACTCTCACTGGAATTTTTAGCAAATCTAACTTTTATTTATATTTGTTATTAAATTGCACCAATCCACAGGCAGTTGATATGCACTCATTGTTGCCTTTGAATAAGAGGAGGGGAAGAGAAGACGAAGAGGAGCATATGGGCAGGGATGTAGAGAGGAAGGTGCTCAGGGCCGCTCACCCTGGGCGTTCGGTATTCGGTTCGGTACTCGGTTCGATAATCGGTACCCGTGTAAAATTCGGTTCCTCAGAAACTAGTACCGATTTGGTACCGAGAAAATTCGGTATCGGTAAATTCGGTTCGGTTTCGGTATTTACCGAACAGTACCGAACTGATGTAATAGCAGGTTCAAAAAACTAATTTTGACATGATTTCATAGATAATAATAGTGCAAAATACATACACATATAAAAGTCCACAAGACTATAGGTGTGAGTGCCAAAAATATATAATATAATAGTCTATAATAGTATAATTAATAATATAACAACACTCAAACTTATCACATTTCAGGTAAATTCGATAAGTTCGGTAATACCGGTAAATTCGGTTCGGTTTCGGTATTTACCTCGGTAATTCGGTTCCCGGGAACTCGGAACCGAACGAGAACCGAATTTAATAGACACAGTATCTCGGTTCCAGGTAAATCGTGCCTAGGGTGAAGGGCCGCAGGGACGTACAAAATGGGTAAACCATATCGGTTTCTCACTCCTCTCATGCTATGAATAAATATTTTAATAGACACAGTATCTTTCAAATCCCAACAAATTAAAAAATTGCTTGTATTCCACTTGCTAATTTGCAACTTTTTTCTCTGTTAGCTAGCAACGAGACATCACTTTTTGATCTTGTATAGCAAATTTTATTCTCCTAATTAAACCCGAATCATGTTTCTATACATGCTTTCATTATTCTATTACTTTATGCTCCTGGAATGGAATATTTTTCATTTGATCTAGAATGTTATTCAGCTGAACCTGGAATGTTATTCAAAATTTCGGATATGGCAAGTCAACATGGTGTCGGACGGTCGGAGAAATTAAAGATTCCCACTCCTACTAGTCAGAACTTGCTCCCAAGCCTCACGCGGGGGCCGTACGTGGAGGGCCGACGCGACCGGCAGCTCCAACTTCCTAGCATGGCCCACAATCTACTGCAGTAATGGGCCGATGACAACGTGCGTGTGTAGGGTAATTCTCTCCGGCGCTGGGCTCGAAAGTGGGCTATATAGCCTAGAGCGTTGCTGGGGCAATTCTCTCCGGCGCTGGGCTGATTGTAGGGTAATTGGCCCACGCCACGTAGTTCGGCCAGAACCCAGAAGATATGCCCGGTTCTCTAAAAAACAAAAGCTTTTGTGGGCATGATGAGCTAGGCTAGTGCCAGGCTAGATATTTTCCTTTTCTGTATTTCCTTGTTTTTGCAGAAAATAAAGGAAGTGTTAATTTGTAAGACTATTCATGGCCGCTGATTGAAACAACAATGGCTAAGAGGCAAGTATATCTATAACTCCTATAATCTTAATCCCCACCAAGGTAATTCTCTTGCTTCGATTGGTTGAGGCTTCAAAAAGTGATGTCAACTCGACATCATTAAAGGAGTTACCCCCACTAAGGCTTATTTATCTTCCACTAGCTATTTCTTTTGAAATAGAAAAAGTCATAGCACCTAAACCAAGTATCGAATTAAAATTTAATTGCACCATGGTGTTCCTCGCAATAAACTCTTCAAAATAAGACCCCCACATGGATATATTTTGATAACTTTTTTATAAAAATTTAAACTATTTCTAAGAAAAATCTGTTTGTAATTAAAAACCTAGTAAAACTGTATATCACAAGGATTACATGTGGTCCTTTTAAACATGCATAATTTTATAAAGAAAAACTCCTAGAATTTTAGGAGGGGATGACCCTCTCGGTATAGTAGGGGTGGGGGTTCGAGTATAGTAGGGGTGAAGGTTCGGGTAGATGAGATTTGTGTGATGTCAGGTTTAAATAATCTATACCATGTATGTCAATAAATACAACCTCCGTAATTGACCTACTACATCCATATATATGTATCTATTAATTTATAGTTTCGACCATTATAAACTCCTTACATTTCTACTTCATACTTGCAGCAACGCGCGGGGCATCCTACTAGTTGCTACACATCAGCAGTCTCATACTTCGTCATCTTATGTAATGACACATAGGATTTTCGTTGATGTAGTGGAAAGAGAGAATGGAGAGAGATAGAGATCATTGTTTCAAAAAACAACCACTTCATAAGTAAAACTTTAGAACCATGAGACAAGTATTGTACCATTGTATGAGTTATTATAAATGGTTGAAACAACCATTGTAATCTATGTCATCAACCATTTTGGAAGTGAAGTTACTATAAAACAACCATTGTAAATATTGTTTGTTAAATGGTACAACCACTTCACTTTTATTCTGTGCATAAAAAGGAATTGTGAGTTACTATAAAACAACCATTGTTAATATTGTCTATTAAATCGTCTTAAAATTATATAGCACTACATGATCTGTCTACACATAAACATGCGTATTCTCTTGCAAATCCAACACATAAACATGTGGCATCAACCATCTCATATGGCGATAAGGTGGGCTGCATAATAACACCGGCCACCTCAACCGATAGTAAGGCAAATCTGAAAAGTCGCCAAATTTATTCACTTCAATCCATGTAGATGGAGATGAATATATCAAGTTATGGTAAAGTTAGCGCCGGGTGCAAGTAACTACCGCAGGGTGAGATGGTGGTAATGCCAACAAATCCCACAAATGGTCATGCTCCCTCTATAGAAGGCCTAAAACTCGATCAAAAATCTATAAAAATCCGAACAAAGAAGAAGATGACAGGAGGAGTGAAGGGAGGGTGGGGTAGCAAAATACTGCCATCCTATTTTACGGTGTCAATATAGAAACACTAAATAAAAAATAAAATGATTTTACAGTTTCTATTATTTAAATACATTGTTGACATGTAAACAATGGAAAATGGGATTATTTATTAATTTAGTTCATTTGGTTGCATTCATGATTTTGCTTTTAATTTGCGTCAAAAATGAATTAAAAAACTTTTAATCCTCAAATATGCTTCTCGACAAGAGAAGCACAACGGTGAAGTCTATTATGTATGACAAAGCTTAAAATAGTTCTAGTTGGTTTAAGAAACCAGCTAAACAAACCTGTTGTAAATCTTGTGATTAACCCCCATTCTGACCATTTTGGTTGTCAACAATTACATAGGTTGTTGAAAAGATCTTTGCAACTTATTTAGAGCTGCCATAATAGGTCTTAGATTTTTAATTAAGGAATTTATAATGGACTACTTTCATGCACCGTGGACATGGATATGGGACAAGTTGGATTTCAATTTTTTTGCCAGAAAAGGTTCTTTGTGATCCTTCGACGATAGATTTGTTAGGAATTAAGGTTATTCATGAGTGTGGGGAATGTGTCCAGCGCTATATATCCACAGAGTTACCCAACCTGAAGCTTGGCCCTTACAAGGGTCTTCAATGTGGACTAAGGGGAAGCTTGAGTGCTTCTCGATACCTCAGTAAAATATTGGAGTCCTTGAGTGCTTCTCGATACCTCAGTAAAAATATTGGAGTCATCGATAAAAGTTTTCATCTCTATCATCCTTTATCTTCCACATTTGTGTTATGTACTTAGGTTGTGTGCTTTACCTTTCAAGCTTGGTTGATAGACAAGTTGATAGGATTGGAACATACATTGCATAACTCTTTTTACGGTAGAGATAGCAACACAACTAGTAAAACCTAAGTTGCACATTTAAATAGCTTATTTTTTGCATTGGTTTTAATTTGACTAGGTTGTTTTAGAGTCGATAATCCAATTATTCATATTACTCATCAAATACCAAAATAAAACTTAATGGACCATAGAGTCTATTTTATTTACAATCATTTGTCTATTCAATGTCATTCAAATATTTTGTGTTTATCAATGTGAGAACTTCAAACAAAATTTTGGGAGCCTAAAGGAATTCAATTAAAAAGTTTCAACTACAAAGTTATTGATCTCATCAAGAGCTACAACTTTAGTTTTAACCATTTCTTCAATCAAGGTCATTATTTTTGAATTTCAAAATATGAGATATTCAAATAGGAATTGGTCAGCATTGGTCATATCTCCATTCATTCAAACAATAAATGACTTAGACCAAAAAATTTAACTACAACGATTTAGATCTCTTTAAGATCTATAACTTTGGCATTGGTCATTTCTCCACTCGAGGTCATCTAAAAATTTTGAATTTTAAAATTTAAGAACTTAAAATATAATTTAGGTCCCTAATGATTTCAAAATGTTTTAACCATAGAGTTGTAGATCGCTTCAAGAGCTACACCGTTGATATAAAGTTCATCTTCATCGTCAGACTTCATTTGAGAAAGTTAAAAATTGTATTTTAGTAATGTGTCTATTTTTAAGACGGTTATAGATGAAGCCGCCTCTAAAAATTGATTTCTAGGGGGGCTGTAGATCTAGCCACCTCTAAAGATAAGTTCATTTTTAGGATCCACTAGTCACTTTGATAGGTTCATTTTTAGGAACGACTGGTCATTTTGGAAACCATTTGTTGAGGCTGGTTTAGATTTTGCCACCTTTAGTAAAAAAAGGGAACACATCTACAAATGGATTTTTAGTAATGTAAAACGGTTCTTTAGATTTAATCCGGTTAGGTAATTTAGCCTAAATAAATTCACTAAAAATCAGATGAATTATGGTTGAAATCTTGGCACTTGTGATGATTTCGATGATTTCCACGATGAGGTAGCTGTTCTACATGACAGTTTCACTAGTAGGTGGCCAGTTTGTGACTATTATCTACAAGGGGAGGAAGGGATGGAGGAGTGCTCAAGGGCACTTGCAAGGAGGATAGTTATTCTAGGTTGTAGATCTTATTGTAAGTGAATCAAGGATTAAAGGTGATTAATTTGTAGCCTATGCTATACCAGACAATGCAACTCTCATTGTTTTTTATCGAGATTGATGCAATTTGGATTGGTTCTGAATTATTAGATCTCGCAATATGTCCAACGTTTGGGTATTGATAGTTGGATTCGGTATAAGAATTGCACTTTGTCTTTTATATCATCGATGCTTGCGGAGAGGAAATCAAAGATTATTAAAGGTGGTAAATTTGTAGCTTATGCTATACCAGATAATGCAACTCTCAATTTTTTGTCGATATTGATGCAATTTGGACTGGTTCTGAATTATTGGATCTCGCAATATGTCCAATGCTTGGGCATTGATCGTTTGCTTCGGTACAAGGATTGTACTTTGGCTTTATTTGGTGTCCCATGAGGTTTTGTACATCTCGAGCTTTAGAGGAAAGGCACTGGAAAAGAAGACGATGAAAAAATACGATTGATAGAAAGGCGCTGGAAAAGAAGACGATGAGCCTACCATGGTGCTTCAAGCATGTGTCTACTACTACAGTTTTAGAGAACAAAAACTACTCGGAGTAAAGCATATATATCCACTCGGAGCAAAGCAAGGACGATGCGATAATGGCGATGGGTCCAGGAGATGGCAATAATTACCATACGAATGCAGCCAAATAGCCAATGGCTGAAGGAAAGAATGAGACAATATATTTCGTCATTGTTGCAACGTCGTGGCCAAAGCGTACTACCGAAACAGATTTTTGCGACCCACCATGCTGTGGGCGAGCCACCTCTGCTTGGACGACGCTTTCATAGTTTGTTCCCACCTCTCGTGTCCAATATGTAGTTAAGTTGCACACGATTTCCACTGGACGAACACATTCAAAGCTCACAGACACAAACAAAGACACACGCGATTTTTTGTCATAATGTCAATTTGTGAAATTGTAAGGGTTGGGGTCGTTGTTTCCGCCTTTGTTTTTCTTCTTCTTATTATTGTTGTTGTTGTGTCCTTTGGACTGTTGTAGTAAACCTAGGATTTATCTAATGATAAAAAAAATCTTAGGATTACCTACAGTCCTTTGTTTCTATTTGAACTCTAGTTTTGTTTAATAAAAAATACGTGCATTAGGATACGATCGTGAAAAAAAAAAAAAAAAAAAAACTGAAAAAATGGTCATTCAAGATAGCACTTGTTTTAATATATTGTGTATTATTGTTGTCAAAATAGTAAAAGGGTTACTGGCGATGGGCAAGCATCTAAGTTATTGCAAAACTACACAAAGCATATGTAGATTTGCCTAAAATAGGTTTGTAGAGATGGCTATTTGGCCGCCCTCAAATTGCCTCTCTTTAGCTACAATCAGTTAATTGTCTCTATAAATTAAATGGGTTTCTGGAAGCAACAACTGCTCCTAAATATTCATCTCTAGAGACGGACCAAAACCCAAATACTCATTCACCCCTAAATTGTTTTATATAATTTGTAAATTAGACCAAAAAATAGCATAAACATTTTTAACCCCAAGAGAAGCCTGCTAGCCAAACCCCTGCGGCCACGCATTCCAAATCACAATATTTTTTACATGAAATATGCAAGCGTGCAAACGCATCACAGAGCCACTTTTGATCAAGTGCCTAATATGATCCTTTTTTATTCGCTTTATCAAATATTGCAATAAAGAATTGAGACCCTAAATGAATTCAAATGAAAAAATTGAACTCAAAAGTTTGATTCTCTTTGGGTACTATAATTTTGGCTTATTGGGTAGTTTCACCATCCGAGGTCATTTAAAAAATTAAATGAAAGTTTCAAAATCTAAAAAAATAAACACAATTTATGGGCTCTAAATAAATTTAAATAAAAAATCATCAATAAGAAAGTTTTAGATCTCTTTGAGTACTACAATTTTAGTTTAGGTCATTTGAAAAAATAAATAAAATTAAATTTCAAAATCTGAAGCTTAAAACAAAAGGTTTCGATGATTTCCTCATGCAAGGTGATTTGAATTTTCTAAGAAAAAAAAATTTTTAAACTATGGAAACTCATAATAAAATTTTCTAGCCTTAAATGATTCCAAATTGATAAAGTTCTAAATTTCTTATCATATTATAACTTTGATATAAAGTTTGCTTCCATTCATCTTGATTTAAAAAGTTATTTATGTGATGTATCTATTTTAGAGGCGGGCCAAAAATTGTCAACTGGCTGTAGATTAAATTAATTTCTAGAGGCTGCTGGGAACCTTGCCCACATCTAGAAATGGCATTTTTGAGGCATTTTAGCTTTCTAGCTGTATCTACAAATAGAGGGCATTTTGAAAGGTGGGGAGGCTCAAAAAACATTTTTAGAGGTTTTTTTTTTTTTTATATATCCACGCCACTACAAAATCATTTCTATATTAGTGTTGATTCTTGATTATTTTCTATATTAATATTACTAAATAAAGGTCCTTTTTAGAACCTCTATTTTAATAATCATATGATGTACTAGGAAAAAAGTAAATCCTAGAAGTTTCTATAACAATTTAAAAGAATCTAGCCATCAGCTTGATAGGCTCTAATTAACATGGGAACTATGTTGTGCATAATCCTTCTCTCCTAATCAATTGTGATTTTGCGATCCTTTGGATTATGCCCCTATTTGAAGATTGGGCTATCATTTCCCTAGATTATTAGACTGGGATAATCAAAGAATGATGTCTTTGAGAAGATTCTTTGGATGGTTGACACATGATTTGAATATATATGAAAGTTGTATTTTAAAATAATGGGTGGAAAAGAGTTTATTCACCTGGTAATGACTTAATGATGATGTTAAACAGAGACACATCTGGCCCCTACATTGGTTTTATACAACTTGACAAAAATGATGAAAAATTTAGCTATCGTGCGTCACTATGTAAAAGTAAACTTAATTCTTCTATTTTTTAAAAACTTGCATATGCACAATATATATTTTTCTAGAGGAGAAATTTGCCATTGGACACTACAAGTGGCCCCTTTTTGCTGCTGGACACTGAAGAAGTTGAAGTTTACTAGACACCTTGATTCTTATTGAATTCTTGGTAGACACCACGCCCAACCAAATATTTTTATAAAATAGATATAAAATCATATAAGTGCCACAAAATTATACCATAAAATCCGTTAGACTCTACGTGATGGGAACTACATAGTAAAATATTGTTTTTGCTTTGTAAATAACTATTTTACCTCTCTTCATAAATAAACAAATTTGACCATGGTTAACTTTGTTTATTTATGAAGAGAGATAAAATAGTTATTTTTGTCCAAAACAATATTTTACCGTGTAGTTCTAATCATGTAGAGTCTAACGGGTTTTATGGTATAATTTTGTGACACTTATATAATTTTTATCTATTTTTTTTGCCATAACCAACCAAATATTTTTATAAAATAGATATAAAATTATATAAGTGCCACCAAATTATACCATAAAATTTGTTAGACTCTACATGATGAGAACTAAACGGTAAAATATTATTTTAGACTAAAAATAACTATTTTGCCTCTCTTCATAAATAAACAAAGTTAACCATAGTCAAATTTGTTTATTTATGAAGAGAGAAAAAATAGTTATTTTCAGTGCAAAACAATATTTTACCATGTAGTTCTCGTCACGTAGAGTCTAACAAATTTTATGGTATAATTTTGTGGTACTTATATGATTTTATATCTATTTTATAAAAATATTTGGTTGGGCGTGGTGTCCACCAGCAAATTCAACAAGAATCAAGGTGTCCTGAAGTAAATTTTAACTTCTTCGGTGTCGAAAGCAGCAAAGAGCGGTCACTTGCGGTGTCCAATGGCAAATTTTCCCAAATTTAAAAGGAGGATGTTACCTGAAATGTACCTCCAGTTTATCAGGACCCCTCTTTTCTCCCAGACTATTTAAAAGTCAAAACGTCTTATAAATTGAAACCAAGGTTGCCTGGATTTATCAGAACCCTTCTTTTCTTCCAGACTACTTGGGGAGCTTTAGATGTGAATCAGCAAAAGCACTGGTCGTGAAAATTGGCCTGACACAGAAGTTACTGTCCGTTGCCACTTGCAACATTTACGAAAACGTGCGCAACACACAGTCCACAGACTCCAGGTCTGTCATCCACCAGCACTTGTACTGTATATTATTTAATCCTCGGTTAGCGCAATTATTCTTCTGCAGGTTAAGCTATAGCTATAGCTATAATGGAGAGGACAGAGCAGGAGCTGGACCTCGGCCTCAGCCTCCTCCACCGCTCTGCACCGGAGGAGCCGCCGGGCTTCTTCCTCTGCACGTACTGCGGCCGCAAGTTCTACACCTCCCAGGCGCTCGGCGGCCACCAGAACGCGCACAAGTATGAGCGCACCCTGGCAAAGCGCCACCGCGAGATGGCAGCTGCCATGCGCGCACACCAACAGCAAGCGTCGTCGTCTGTGACCATGAGGCGCCGCCAGGGCGACGTCGGCAGCATGCCTGGAGGCGGCGCCGCCGGCCGCGGTGCTGGAGCAGAGCCTGAGGAGGCTAGTAGGAACGCGCGGCATGCTGATCCGGTGCCTTGGCAGCGGGGCGACGTCGAGCGCGCCGCCGACCTGGACTTGTCACTCAGGCTATGAGTAGCTCGCTCGCTCTCTCTCTCTCTCTCTCTCTCTCTCTCTCCTGCACTGCTGCACCACTCGATCTACTACTCTAGCCGGCCGGGAACCTCTTCGTTGTTCGTTCTGCCTGGTGGATTTGATTTGTCTGTTCCTAAATGATTGGTTTATGTTTATCCTGCTGCGCGTGCCTTTAATTCATTGCATACGGTTCAGTTTCTCTGATGGAATAATGCCTAGCTTGGCAAGAAAAATATTTGTTATTACCGGAACTACGACAACCTTCATCTTCATCAGCTGTTTCTCTTCATCGATTTCTTGTCAATTTATTTACCTTTTTTCAGAAGATAATGTTTGGAATCTCCCCCTTTTTTGGGTATCTGGCCGGGGCGGGGGTGGTTCTTTAATTTAAGCGATTCAAGATTGTGCATATTCCATGTGAGACCTGCCCCGGATTGCTTGATAATAAGTTGAAGTGATCGTAAATTAAACATGCTTCTGCACTATATATGGTTGAGCAAGTATATATATATGTCCGGAAACCACACTATCATTGTTATATAAATGGTCAGTAAGAATATATACTTATCTAAGTACGAATATATGGTTGATTTGCTAATTGATGAGCACAAAGCAAGTTCAGTTTACTTATCCAAGAAAGAATATATACTTATCTTATTTGATATGGTCAGTAAGTTAGATACAATTAGCATTGATCAGTTACTCTCTTTACCTTTGGACTGATACAGTTGCAGCCTAGCTGATGAAAAGTCAAACACATATATATGTATGATGCTTTAGTTATCCCCTTGTGCTCTCCCATGCCTGTCTCTAGCTAGGTTCAAAAAGATAGGGAAGGTGTATGCTAGTGTGCATGAGGAGAGTGGTATGTATATATGCTCAACTTTCTTGCTTAAATCTAAGTTTTGAATTTGAACTTTCAAAGTCAATTGATGGCAAAAGTACTGCAGCCTTCTACTCCCTCCAACTCAAAACATAAGTCATTCTAAGAATCTTGGAGAGTCAAATATTTTTAAGTTTATCCAAATTTATAGAAAGGAACACAAAGATTTATGAAATAAAATAAAATATGTAATGAAAATATAGCTAATGAAGAATCTAATGATATTTAGTTGATGTCATAAATGTTATTGTTTTATGACTCTCCAAGATTCTTGGAATGACTTATAATTTGAGATGGAGGGAGTACATGTGTAGCGAGGCCAGGTCCTAAAACAGCTATGGTCGGCCTGAAATGCAAATCATGCTGAAAACATTTAGAATTGGTCACATTAATTAATTGAAAGATAAAGGCAGCTAGTTATATCTTTTAGATATTCTAGACTAATATGCCTGCAATGTGATATTAGTTATATATACCATGAAATTAATCTATTTTGTTTCAAAAAATTGAAATTAATCTGTTTCAAAACTATATTACATTTTTCTCAAAGAGAACAATTATTTCAAATTTTGCTCTGTCCATATTGACTTCTACTTTGGATGCATATATTCGAAGTCTTTCCCACAAATCAATCCGCTTCATGAACTAGCTAGCTAGGGCAACTTAATTTTGCATGTGTGGCATATGTTTAGTATGGGTGCCTGTTGATGTTTGCGTAGCTAGAGGATCATCAAATGAGTATATCCATTCGTGAGTATTTAAATGTATATACGACAGCCTGTACCTTTCAGTTCTCTCAAAATACTGACTGATGAAACATTTTTGCTACTATCTCCATTGCAAATTATAAGCCGTTCCAACAGTGTTTTTCTCTAATAGCAAATCAGCCAAAATCAACCGTTTTGGCTAGTTTATAAGTCTAGATGAATAGCCAGATCAGTTGTTTCTACACTGTGTCTAAAAACATAGCGAAAGTAATATGTCTAGAAAAGAAAAACGTCTTGTAATTTAGAACCGAGGGAGTAGCTTATAACAGAGTCATTTATGGTTGAGTGAGTACTAGCCAAAGGTGGGGCATACTAGCCAAAGGTTACAGAGAATTGCCATATTTTCATATACAGTAGGTTATTGGGACCTATGTATTATATTCTGGCGATTGTGTGATCAACCGATGTATACAAATGGTTTTGGTTCTTACCACCTTGGATCATGCGTACACATTATAAATAAACTAGAGCTACCAAAGAGATGTATAGCTGATAAAACTTTATTTGAAATCGGGTGGCTCATCAGTTGATGGAAGACCGGCCTTCCGAAGGAAAACCTCTAGTAAAAAATATTTCTGATTTCTTCAAAAAAGCATATGTAGCCTAGAAAATCTAGATTCTCTAGCTTCTCAATTAATAATTTGCTATTTGGCTGAACTAACAACACAGTCTAGAGTTATGAAAGAAATGGATGAACAAAGGATCAATATACAGTCCAGATCTGTTGTTCAATACTATATATTTGTATCTATAAACTGCTTTGCACGTGTTGACGCTGGATTGATCCCGCACGTGATCCAAATTACTTGATTAGAAACTTTTGGCTCCAAAACCTGTCATCATGATGTGACTCCAACTACGAATCCAATCTAATCACATGATTTAACATCCCCAGTTTTAATTCACCCTTAATTGAATCTACTTGATCTTGCGGCCTATATATTTTATTTAGAGTTAACATATGAATATCAACAAGACTCGTAGATAAATGAAAAGATTGCCATTGTCGACAAGCTTTTTTTATTCACACAACGATGTGTGTCTTACGTCCAAAATTTAGGTAAAGTTTTCTAGCAATGTTTGAAGCATTCATAGTAAATATTATTTGATAATAGTTTATTAATTATTAATTACACATAATAAAACTGATGCATTATTTTTTTTTATAACAAGCCGATGCATTGTTTAACAAATGAGATAAATTCCACTATTAATTGACCCTGCAGGAACAAAATATGCATCTGCACTTGGGAATCCCACCTTTGACTACCTTTAGTAATCTTTATTTGTACTCCCTTCGTTCCAAATTCAAATTGTAAGTCGTTTTAATTTTTTTTTGGTTTATCTATTTTGCTATGTATAGACACATTATTATATCTATATACATAACATAATAGATGTACCAAAAAACGTCAAAAGCGACTTATAATTTGGAACGGAGGAAGTATAAGATATAGAGGGGATCAACTTGATGCAACTGAGGCTTCAATTTGTAATAAAAAAAGGGAACTGTATAAATTAGATCACACACAAATAAAAAAAACTTGGTTCGAATTCTAGTGTGTGTGTGTATGCCAAAACATATAGTAAAATAAATCTATAGTTGGCACCTATCAAATAGATATTAATATTTTAAGAAGATATATATATTCTAGTGTAAAATATAGCATGTTTGTATATGGAATCTGGAAGTGATTGAAATAATGCAAAGAAAATTGCAAACGAACTGTTGACAACTTCCCCGCTATGTAAATCCTCACTTTCGCCCAACTTGCTCCTGCTCCACCTCATTGTCACACTACTACTCTCCCCCGTCAATGCAGAAACTCTTTCTCTATCTTCTTGGACACGTTCCCTACCCTCCCAGCCTTTGACGCCTCCCTCATCATGGGTACAGCTGTCGCTGCGGTGTGGTATATATGGTGTGTTTAGCGCACATTATGACAGCACAGACGACAGATACAACAAGGCCTATCGTGGAAACATGGGTGTTTGTAGTACCATGCCAACGATGCAACATAGGCAGGCGCAGGGTGGTAGGGCAAGCACGATGCAGCGCTGTGCGGGCTGCATGGGTGAGGTGAGCATGTGCAGTGTGGTATGTGCAGTGTGATAGGGGTGAGGTTAGTGGGATATGGGGGGTGAAAAGGACCAGAATGGCATGGTAATGCAATTTTCGGGAGTTGTGTGTAATTTGCAAGTGTCGGGACTGAGAAGAGAACTCAAGATAAGTTTAGTGAGCCGGATATATAATTTGCAAGTATTAGGAGTTTGGGACTAGGATAAGAACTCAATATAAGTTTAAGGAGCTAGCCATAATTTGTAAATACCAAGATTCGCGCGGATAAGAATTTTAGGCAAAGTTTAAAGGCCCTAGAAAAATATACTCTTTTTTTATTCGATAGAGGGACTGATGGAGTAGTTCTAGCAAATAAATGGACTGCCCATGCATAACAGTCATCTGACACTTGATCACAGCTCTCGTTGACGATCCATGGATTGGGTGCAGAGAGAAAGCAGCCAGCAGGAGGTGCATGCATGCCTTTGCTGCGATGTGCCATGCATGCAGCATGCTGCTGGCGGGCAGATGACGTACAAGCACTGCGGATCTGCCTTCCGGTCGCTAGGAAGAGCGCCACAGCCTGTACTTCTTGATGGATCAAGCGTGGCGCCGGCGATTGTTCCAGACTTTATTTCAGTACATGCGCGCGACGCGAGCTGCTTTGATCCCTCGCTGTCGCGCGCTGATCCCCTCTCGTCTGCTAGCGATGATCGCCTTGATTGGCGAGGAATGAGGACGGAATATGGATGGATTTGTTATTGCTAGGCGCTGATCGATAGTTCGACGACGGCCCGCCGACCATGCAGTTTCAGCCGTGTGAGGAGGTTGATCGTCGGCGATACTGACCAAACTTGAACCATGCACTCCTGCCATCTATATAAACATGGCTTTACACATGTGCAAGCCCTAGTGATTGGGTTTACATGAAGACTAAAACCACACAATGAATCTATATCTATATCTATATCTATATCTATATCTCTTCTCTACCTAATAATAAAGAGGCAAAATTTCAACCCATCTTTTTTCGTTCATCCATTTTTTTATCGTCCACCTCCCTCTAACTAACTTCATGAATAAAGAAGCTGGGTATATGTTTGGCTCTCTACAGCTTGCATGTTTTATTTATAATGACATATATTGGGATTGTTGGTGTAACTTGGATAGGTATAAGAATCCTAATACAAATAGATCTATGGATCCTGAGTAGTGACATAATAGGAATCCAATTCTCTTTTAACTAATATTAAGCGATTTTTGTAAGAACAGAAATCTGATAGAGTTTCTCTAAAATAATTTCTCCCCTGTCCGGTGCCAATCCTACTCAGAAACCAGACCGATTTCTCTCCAAACATATCTCTAATCTCTATTTCTAATCTAATAATAAAAGGACAAAGATTCTGTCTATTATTTTGGTATGGCCTTTACTAAGTAACTCTGTGAATGTAGATCAGTTCAGTTCCAAGATGTATTACATATGAATATTAATCCGAATAGATCTCTCGTAAGAAGTTACAAAGAGGAGACGATAAAAACAAAAACTAACGGCATGTTCATGCATGAGAGGGAACCGAAAACTAAAACAAGAGGCAAATAAAAAAGGAAAGCATAATCAGAAACCAAAACTATGGGGCAAGCACCAGAGTAATCTATCTATAGGAACAAGCATTTCAACTTGGGAGAGAAAAAGAACATGCCAAGCTCTCTGGGCAAGAAGTCAGTTCGCATGAACCAGCACGTAGTGCTTCCAATAAACCTGTACATATACAAATATATCAGAACTATTAGGAGATGATCGATGGTGTCCTACAGCACTATTTTGTGGCGGTCGCAGCGCCATGGGCGATGGCGACTAGCCGGTGCTGTTGGTGTACGTTGGATCTGCCGCCATTGCCGTGCATATAGATGACGAAGACAAGGCCCTCAACGCCGTCACCGGAGGCACAGGCATGGAAGTGCTCCAAGATCTTACCAAACTTGGCCTTACATTCGGCCGTACGTGACAGGCGATTTACACATCATCCTTACGGCGCAAACACACAGTACATGGTGGTCAGCAACACTCCGGCGACAGTGACGAACCCACCCTAGACAACACCAAGGCAGCGCCTGGGTGAGCACGTTTGTCACCGTGCGCCTACGTGTACACCTACTCCCTCCGTCCTATGGAGTATGTCGTCCGGGAATCGTGTTTGTGAAGAGGGCACGGTTTTCCAACGACAAACTCCATGGGACAGAGGGAGTATGTCGCAACGGCTGCACTCGTCATCGGGATGTGTACGCTCACCACGCCAGCGCGGCTCCGACGACTGCAGCATGCCTGGCTGCTTTACACCCAAGCACATATCCCGAACGCGTTGATCAGAAACCAAAGCAGGAATGGACACGTTTCGTCCTGCAACAGGAAGTTGATCGGTGTTGTGTTGGGCCATCCACACAAGTCCAACTACAATAAAATAAAACAACTGGATATTTTGAAAATGAAAGTTATTATACATTGATAAGTATTTATGTACTTTGTAACAGAAAAAAAAACAAAAACTTATAATAAGATACTACGATACTATTGCCAACCTTAACTTATTATATGGATGCTCTCATAAAAAGTTATATTTCAAAATTAATAGAAAGAACAAAACATAAATAGATATGCACCATTCCACTGTTTTCTATAAATTTTATGACATTCTTAACCCCGTTTGCAACGCACGGACATATTTCCTAGTTAATAATAAAGAGGCAAAACTTTCATTTTTTTTTTTGTCCGACTTTTTTTCGTCCAGCTTTTTCCGGTCGTATGTGTATATGTCTCTCCGGTCCTCTCCCCGTATCTGTGTCTTATTACTATGCGTATCTGTCTCTCCGGTCCTCTCCCCGTATCTGTGTCTTATTCCTTCCTTGCGCATATAGCTAAAAAAAAAAAAAAACTGCACCCGGTAACTCATCTAGTAGAGAAAACGTAACCAAAGGTGGTCCATGCTGGGCTCACGTCGGCCGCCTCCAGACCTCCAGGTATGTACGTAACTTTCTGGGCTCATGTCGGCCTCCAGACCTCTAGGTACGTAACTTTCTTTTATATATTTTTATTATATGTAGAGATTTTATTATAGATAGAGATATATTTTTATTTATTATTATCTGATTTTTTTTTTTGTTTTGTCTCCTTCAAATCTGGTATGCTAACCTTCTGTTTTATGTTTTTTCTATGTTATTTTCTTTGACTATTTTCTCTTTTTTATTGGATTTTCTATTACTTTCTTGTTCATGTTTTCTTAGCAAATATCCAATCACGATACATAGTTTGATTACATAACGTTTTGTAACAGATGGTTTTCTCTTCCCACCACCGGTTCTATAGTGACTTTTCTTCTCTTTTTAATCCCCTAAATTTTCTTATATAACAAAAAATAGCAAAAAAGAACAAATATATTATGAATCTCCTATTTCTTTTACTGCCTAAATAAACTTTCGTTTGTACCATCCCAATCTGAAATCGAATAAAATTAGCAAGCAAGGTCTCAGGAGCCTAGGACCAAACGACCAAACTGAGACTAAATAAAAAATAATCCTCACATCAATCAAAATCCAAACCCAAATAATCCTCACAACCACTTATAAAATCAAATCAATTATTTTGTTCGTTTCTTCTGTCGACCATGGCTAGCGGAACGTAGCCAGCCCAGTGGCTTGCTGCTCGGCCAAGGAGTGTCAAGGCGTACTTGCCACCATGAAGGCCGTTCGACAGTGTGGTAACACGGGTATCCAGTGCTGCAAGGATAGCCATGTGGTTAGCCTAGATGGCATGGGGCTGGCGTAAATGCGGAGGAAGTGTGGGGTACGGGTGCTGGAGCCACTAGAGCCTAGCGTTCACGGCCTCGGTGATGCGGGGCTAGCGTAGCAGAGGAAGCGTGGGTCTGGGTGCTCGATGTGCCGGAGGCCTCACACGTGTTCCTTGCCATCAACGCGGCAACGACTGAGTGGCAGCAATGAGAAGGATAGGAAGCGGCAGAACGCCCCCGCGGTGGATTTGATGCAGTGCTTTTGCCGCCCAGCAGTGGATGCGTACTGCAGGCCGACGGCAGAAGATCCGCGAGTTGCGACTGCGTCAGTAGCGAGGAGGAGCGACAACAAGAGAATATGGGTGGATGACACCTTCTCGCCCCGTGTTTTTGTTGCGCTAGCAACAAAACGCGGTTGCTGTGCACATGAGCGCACCGGAAAGGTCTAGGAGTTGTGTGTGACGGATGAGGTGAGACGAGTGTGAACTTTGAAGACCAAGAAATATTTGTTGGGCTGGACTATTTTGTATGGGCCGAATGACACAATGGTTGTATGCCTCGGTGTGAGGTACGTATTGACTATTATTTTTTAATTATGTGTATGTTTATATAACATATTTTATTTGTGCTAAAATATTTGAATTTACTTTACTTCTATAATCTAGCAATTGTTTATTTCAATCTAATGTGGCAATTTATTTAATTAAGTTGTAGCCATTAATTTCAAGGATGTACATAAGAATTTAATTATTTGCTTCAAGGCGACATCACTGGCTATATATTAGCACATGTCCAACTACAACATTTAACAAAGTTATTATGTCTAATTATGCGATCGTGAATCTCTGAGCTATAAATTATTTTTTAACCGCGTATGATGACGTAGTCCTGTTGCAACGCACGGGCATCTTTCCTAGTACAGCTAAATGCCCATATTAGTTTACAACAAATATCCTAGAGAAAACCGGCGCACGGTGGCACACCCTGCAGAAAATGGAAACCATCACACACAACAATACATATGCATGAGTTTAAGGCCATATTTGGTTAAGTTCTGCTTCTCTTTTTTGGCTTCGGCTCCATGACCAGGTACAATGGCGGAGCCAAAACTATTTTAGTAAAATGTTTCATAAAACTACTTACCATGATAGATAAAATGGGTGAAATGATCATAATGTACACTAATTCTTTTTTCCTTTATTGTTTCGTCCTCTCATTTTTCTTCGTTCTTCCGCGCGCTTCTCTCTTGGTATCAGCCTGGTTGCCCCGCGCTCTCTAGGATCTCTGGCTTGCCTCCCTCATCAGTCATGCTCCAGAGCCTATGCGTTGCCCCACATATCCCGCCCTTCCAGCTTCTGCAACCCACCCCCATGCACCCACCAGGTTATACTACGGTAGACAGGTGCTTTGCCGAGTGCAATTACACTCGGCAAAGAATCAATTGCACTCGGCAAAGCCTTTAGAAAAGACTCGACAAAGAGCTCTCGGCATATCCCTTCATGGCAAAGCGTTCTTTGCCGAAAGTGCCGCACTTCGGCAAAGGCTTTGCCGAGTGCCGAAAAAGCACTCGGCAAAGAACAACACTCGGCAAAATAAAAAAAAAAAAAAACCCAAAAATAAATAGCAAAAAATTTATTTAAATCCGGGAAGGGACCCACGGCCAGCGCCCGCCCTTCTCGTTGCAACTCCCGGTGGGATTCGAACTCGTGACCTTCGCCTCGCGGTTCCTCCTTTATCACTTGCACTACACACTCACATGTGTCTAGTTATCGTTTTATTTCCTCAAATATTATAGCAAATCGCGTGTAAATTGCTTGTTTGAGACTCTAATTGAATTCAAATCAAAAAATTGTCAACTACAAAGTTCCATAACTTTTTGAGATTTACAATTTTCATTTAGATTGTTTTTTTCATCCGAGGTTGTTTTCAAAATTTCAAAATATTCTTTGCGGAGTGCATTTTTTTGGCTTTCGGCAAAGACCTTCTTTGTCGAGTGCTAAAAAAGACACTTTCGGCAAAGAGCTTCTTTGCCGAGTGTTTTTTGGCACTCGGCAAAGAAGCACTTTGCCGAGTGTTTTTTTTAGCACTCGGCAAAGAAGCCGTCTTTGCCAAGTGTCTTTTTTAGCTCTCGGCAAAGAGCTTCTTTTTGCCGAGTGTTTTTCTTTCCGAAGCGTTTTTTACACTCGGCAAAGAGCTTCTTTGCCGAATGTCAACATGGCAACGGTACATACCCGATGGGTAGTGGCCACTGTTGACATTTCTAACGTCGCTACTAGAAATAGAGGTAAATCCCTATCGGCAACGGCGCCAAAAAAGCTTGTTGGTATTTCTTATGCACAACTAAAATATAAAGGATTCCGCAAGCGCCACGTAAAACCATTGTAGCATTTTACCAGGGAGTATTCGGTATCGTTATTTATATTTTACCTTTGGGAAACAATGGAATAAGACATTGATAGTTCACCATCATGTATCTACTAACTTAATAGACCAACTAGACTAAAGTAGGGGGTAAATGATAGATGATAGGAATTATGTATATATGACACACATAATGTGAGAATTCTATGATAAGTAAATCGATAGCTAAAGTGAGAGGACAACGGGAGAGTTCAAGGTTCCTAAATACTTCTCTATTACCAAGGTTCTATAATAACCGATTTATGATAGATAAAGCAATCACACAATAACACTTTTAAAGAACAGTACCTATCCGACTCTCGAATAAGACGGGAAGAAGGTAGATGGGTAAGGCTGCCAAAAGCTCTACGAAACACCAACTCCGGCGTGGTGGAATACGAAGACCAACAAAGCTGTCACCTCGATGGCTACCACAACTAACCGTAAGAATCGGGCGCAAACTCAGGTAAACACTAGCCTAGACACCACGTCTACGCTAACGATTACTACTCTAGTCACGTGCACGCTAACTAGAGCACCTAATACAAAGCGGAGATCCCATGCTAAAGTATAACAACTATACTAAACATAATATAAAGGCATAAAGTAAATAGAGAAGATAAATATATTAAAGCATAAATCTTACAAGAATAGATACAAAGATATACCAGAACTCTGATGACTCCTGCGAAGACTCCTTCGAACCCCGAGCGTAGGCCGCTCTCCCTAACTCTCAACTAGAACTACATTGGAAAGTCTAGCCCTAATTCTCTAGAGATGAGAGGTCATCCATTCGAGGGACGCCTCTACATCTCCATAATAATGTGGTGCCCTCAGGGAGGGGGTCTGCCTCTTTATTTATAGCCTAGAAAGCCTCCCACCTCTTCTGAACAGGCGATATGGGACTAATTCTTCCACCGTTTTCTTGTTGGGCCAAACCGACTTCAACTGCGGTGCGTATGAAAACCCTAAGGCGGTAGGAGGCCCTCCGTCCAAGCGGGCCCCGAGCGGCCTCTGTAGAGGCGCCGGGCGGCCCCGGGTGGGGGCCGGCCGGCCCCACCCTGTAACAAGTGGGCCCCACCTTTGGTACGTCGCCTTCTGGTGCCTTCTAGAGTCTTCTAGTGTTGGTTTCGGTGTAGAATTGATATCTTTTGACTCCGGACTCTGAATATAGCAAATGATATGTCCGTTTCGATCGTCTCGACGAGCCCGTCGCATTGGTGCAGTCTAATTCCCCATTTAAGATACTTTTATTCTGTGCAAAATTGGATATACCTACAAAACGATCAAGAACAACACAACTCGTGGAACTCGTTAGAATCAAACCTTACAACTATGCTTTATGGTTAATATCATGTTATATTGAGCAATAGTTGATGGTATAAAATAGGCGTTAAGGACCGTCAACAAGTTCCCCCAAGTTTACCCTTTGCTAGTCCCTTAGCAAAGCCTAACTACTAAACTTGGATCAGGAATTGCTACAATGCTTTCACTTCTCAAAAGTACACATGCTTTCAAACTGAAATTCTCCTTTGAATTAGACAAAACTGCTCTAACTTTGAAACTTACCCATTTTACCATTAGCTATGGAGCTTTTCAACTTTTACGTGGGTCTTGAGTAATTGAAAGATAGAACAATCAAGTCAAGCACTATGTCTCAAATTCTTCACTAAACTAATATTCTAGAGTTTTTATAAGTTTTCAAAATAAAAAACTCGAGCTTAATTGTATGACACCCTCAAATCTCTTATTGTATGTGATATTTGTGGATCTCACTGAGGCATTTATGTTGTCATGCCCTCCTACAACTAATTATTATAGTGGAGCTCATAGGAGTGGCATTAAACAAGGACGAGCATACTTGTAATTCATATATTGTAAAGTCAAACAATGCATCCAAAGAGAGTCAAGTCATACAATCAAACCAAGATGTGCATGTGTATGGAATATGGTGGATGGGTGAATATATGGTGGCTAAACCTAATTCTACTTTTGCTCTTTAGAAATAAATCTCTCCCTCTTAGACTTAGAACTTTTCAAGTAGAAAACATAGGCTATCTTTATTCTTCTTCTCTCTTTTTTCTTTTTTTTTTTTTCTTCTTCTTTTTTTTAGGGAGGCGAGCATTTTAACTCCCTCTTATTTTTTTAATAACTTTCTTTTGCATAGCCACATGCATTCTTTGAATACAATAAATGATTGGAGAGATAACAATAAGAACATAGAGCATTAAACAAGGGGTTGTCCTATAGGTTATATATATATATATATATATATATATATATAGTGTTTTACTCCTAGTGTAGGAGAAAAACATTTTTGTTAAAATAGATCTGGATGAAAGTGGAAAATAATTGCGCTTACTCCCATGGTAGGAGCAATGCATATGTTGGTGGAGTGTGTGAGTGTGATCTTGATTTTAAAAGCATGACAAGACTCTCATAAGGTATACAACAAAGGTTGACTGAACTCAATGCAAAGCAAGCAGCATGAATGAGCAAAGGTTTTCCTAATCTAAATATATATCATATATGGATTTGATAGAAATTGACACTTTATCATACAAAAGCTCATCATATAAGATTTTAAGAGTTTTCAAAAGATAAATCTCCAGAACTTAGTATCATTAGGAATAAGAAAAATAGTAGCTCAGTCTTTCTCATATCATATCCCGCAATCACCTAGACTTAGTTTAAGCATATGCCTCCACAAGTTTCAGGTTTAGAGTAAATTCTTATATCAAAACAGTCATATCTAAAACTCGGAAGAATTTAAGGTTAAAAACTAGGCACGTGAAAGGAATTATGATGAGCAACTATTCATCATCTTCAAGACAAAATTTTATTGTTCTTTAGTTTTTATTTGACTCTTAATAAACTAGAGAATCTATGATCACACTCTAAATAGCTAAAGTATCTTTATTTGATTTTAATAATTATCCATCTTTTTATTTCTTTTAGACTAATAGACTCACAAAAGACTCTATAGACGTGGACCTTCATGTGCCCACATATTTTTGGTATTTTATGACTATAAGATAGACTCGATAATCGCATAGGTATACTTACCCGATAACTAGAGGATGCTCTTCCCCAAATTTGGATGTTGTCGTAGTTGAGCATTAAAGCTGAGTGGTCCTCATAGAGGAGCTCATGTTTGTAAGAGCAAGTGTTGCCGGGGAATACTTCAATCTTATCACTCAAGAAGTTACTTCCTTCACACGGAGGTCACCTGTGTGTCGGAGAAATGTGCTTCGAGTGATGAAGATAAAGATTCTGGGTGAGCTAGCTCTTGGAGTCATCTCTGAGAAACCTCTCACAAAACACCAAAACTCGTGGAACGGTATTAGGATAAAACGTTAGTGGTTAGCCGTTTTAGAGGATTGGGTGTTGTGGAGGTTTTAAAGTATGTTTATGATAACAGTATTGCAGCAGGATGCTCAATTAATATTTTTAGATTTTATGAGTTTATATGCATAAAGTGCAACTATATGACATATATTTTTATTTTGGGGATTTAGTGTTTTTGCCCCTACTTCAGAATCTAATGGTGATTTTGCCCTCATTTTTTAAACTTTGTGATTTTGCCCTCGTTTTTTTATAACGAAACCTCCGTTTGCCCCCACTTTGGAACTCCGTTTGAAATAAAGGGATTAAATGGCAAAAAAAAAGAAAAAAGAAAAGACCCCCACGCGAAAAGACACTGGTACCCCTCACTTCCTTATCTTCTCTCTCGTTACACCATTCTCGAAACCCGACGCTATCTTTCCCTCAGTCTTCTTCTCTCTCACAGTTAGGGTTTGATGGTGGCTGCAAGATCCCAGCGGCGGCGCGGCTAGGGATCGGACTCCTCTTCCCTCCACCTGTTCCTGCCCCTGTGCTCGGCTCGGCACGCGGCCACCGACGCGAGGAGGGCGCTGCCCTTCGGGGCGGCGACCCGGCGGCGCGGGGCGCGGGCGGCGAGGATCGGTCGTCGTCGGCGGCCGCCAGCCAGCCTTGGTAGGGCGCGCGGCCCGCTTCGGGCGCTGGCTGGGCGCCGCGGCAAGCCCCGGGCGCGCTGCCAGCGGCCGGGCGCGGCCAGCGGCATGAGCAAATCCAACCAACTGCATGGAGAGGCATCAAACAAAGAGGTATGTATGAATAAAGTAATTTTTTCTCGAAGAATAAAGTACTATCTTGATATCCTGTGGATGATATAGAGGTAGAAAGGAGAGGTGGTCGATTTTGCTAAGATGCTGTTGTTTGTCGAGAATGAGAATGCAACACCATGCGCTCGATGTTTTTGCCTGAGAGCACAAATCACCATTTCTCCAATGACGGGTGGATGATGTATGATGGTTCCTGCTACAGATTGCCATAGATTTGAGATACAATTTGATTAGAGAGTAATTAATTTTCCTCTTAGTATTTTTGGTTCAATCCCTTTCCTATATTAGAAAATGCACGGAAGGCACTCAATAAACAAGGATGAGTTGTAGAAGGGCCCTTAATATTTCAAACAGAGCAGACAATAACAGATGGAGATAACAATTTTGTGACTAAAACTCTCACCCATGTAAGCAATTTTTACACACATCTATATGATTCATGAAAAAAATGAAATGATGTATACATCTATGCCGACTTGAACTCCACTTGCATATCTCTCTCCTGTTGCATATCTGTCTCCTGTTTCTATGCTTCGGAAGTATATTCTTTAGTCCGAGAATTTAGCATGATTCAGACTCTTCTCTTTTTCTAGAAGGTACAGACTTAATAGATCACACAGGTTATCTTTAGTTGCTCAGCAGATCAATTTGCATGTTCTGCAACCATTCATCAGAACAGAGCTAATTGAGACCAAGAGCCGGAATATTGTAGCATATATTTTTTGCTCCTATTATCTACATCTATCTGAATATTCGATTCTGCAGGGAAGAGGCGATGGCCAAGCCGACCGCATCATCAAACTCCAGTAAAGTGAGCAGCCTCCCCCCACGCATCGTCCTTCGAATCGGCGGTCGGCCACAATGGAAGAGCCAAGGTATATTCCGGCCATCGATTTTATTTTGAGATGTGTGGTTTAATGCAGTAGAAAATAGCAGCGATTAGTGATTTATTAACTCGTTTATTCCCCTTTGTGATATGTAGGATAAATCACAGTAAATTGGAACTTGTTGTTAGAGTCCGCTCTTTTTTTCAGCTTGCCGGACGGTGGTCCAAAAACATGGTGGCAAGGTAGAACTTTGCCAACCAAGGTTGTGGACACAAATAGCTTTGGGCTGCTGCAGACTAGTTGATTTCATTCTTCGAGCACCGCTTGTGGGGTTCTAAGCAAAGTACATTACCTTGTGGCGTGATTTGGACAATGTTTCTATGGAAATAAAAATCTGATGAAAATCTGTTAGAGTGGTTTCTAGCCAATGTAGAGAGCGGATTAGTATGCATCAATGCTCAGATAAATGATTTTGAGGGGCCACTGCAATTTTCTCCAACAAAGAGAAGGTTTCATCCTATCTTGTGAGGGCTATTGTGCTCCTAAATGAGGAAGGCACAATTTTGCAGCCACAAATGCTAGTGAGAGAGCTCCAAATGCTAATGAGAGAGCCCCAAATGCTTGTGCGAGAGCCCCAA
Source organism: Chrysopogon serrulatus (assembly GCA_015844335.1). Classification (NCBI taxonomy): domain Eukaryota; kingdom Viridiplantae; phylum Streptophyta; class Magnoliopsida; order Poales; family Poaceae; genus Chrysopogon; species Chrysopogon serrulatus. The sequence continues at coordinate 36,214 of JADLZL010003450.1, forward strand.
ATGAGAGAGCCACAGATGGTACAGCCACAGCCCCATGCAAAAAAAAGGCAATATGCACTAAAAAAAAGACGGTTGCCACCAAAAAAAAGTGCTTCCGAGGGTGATACGGAGGTACTAAGTGATAGCACTACGACATCGATTTGGCTGCTTCATCGACTCGACGATGATGATTGGTCCGATGACTCGACATTGAGTTTGATCCCGATGGTGAAATTGTTGATGAGGAAGATGAGTATGATCTTCCCATGTTTTCATATGATGCCGATGATCCATGTATTGATGTAAATGTGGTGTTCCCGGATGTGGACCAATGCAAGTTAGCAAATCACACATCATGTCGTCTTGCATGATCATGCTTTCCAAACCGTGAAAAAAGACACAACAAGATTTAGGGCCATATGCAAGAGAGAGCTGAACAAGGTCGTAAGTGGACTTTTTTTGCATCTACTAGCAAGAAATACCTTGGGTGCAAGGTATTAACTCACTTTGCTGCAAAGAACCTATTACTTGGTACATATTGTTGTATGTTCACCTATTCTAATGACTTGTTTTGTTAACATATTTTATGCAGGTTAAGACAAGTGGACCAAAACATACTTGCGGTTCATTCAACAAGTGTGGTGAGACCATGGCATCTAATAAATGGGTGGTCGACAGAGTGATGGAGGAGTTGGTGGAAGACCCCGAAATAGGACCGGGTGCATTGAGGGACAAACTGAACAAGAAGTATTCAGTAGATATTCCATATCATAGAGTTGCTAGGGGAAGTTGAGGGCACTAGACTTGATTTTTGGGAAATGGGATGAAAGTTATGAGTTGTTGCCTACTTATCAAGCTGAACTTCCGAGATCATTACCTGGTAGTGTTGTGGAGCTAGAGACTGAAGAGCACAATGGTGATGTGTGCTTTTTGAGGTTCTTTGTTGCCCTTAAACCATGCATAGATGGCTTCTTGCAAGGGTGTAGACCATATATTGCAATGGATGCAACACACTTGTGAGGGGAGATCTAGAGGTCAGTTGGCATCAGCTGCCGCAGTGGATGGTAATAACCGGTTGTTCCCAGTGGCATATGGAGTGATTGAGACCGAGTCCAATGAAAGTTGGACTTGGTTTGTCAATAATGTGAAGAAGGCTATTGGTACACCTCCAGGTATCCACATTATCTAGTTCTAACTCTATTTTTAGTGATTTGAAGTTTATTATATTTTCTGACATATTTGCAATATTGATGCAGGTTTAGTCATTAGTACAGATGCTGGAAAGGGAATAGAAAATGCCGTAGAAGATGTGTATCCTGGAGTGGAGCACAGAGAATGTATGAGGCACCTGTGGAAGAACATGAAGAAAAGTTACAGTGGTGATCTTTATGGAAAGAATATGTGGTGTCTTTGCCAAGAGCTTCACAATTTCTAAGTTCAACTATTTTCCGGGCAAAATAGAGGAGAAGGATCCTAAAGCTATTGAATGGTTGGATGAAAACCATCCATATGTGTGGAGTAGAAGCAAATTCGGTGAAGACTGCAAGGTAGATTATATCAATAACAACCTCTCTGAATCTTTTAATAGTTGGGTGTGAAAAACTAAGGACTTTCAGATTATAGAAATGCTTGACCATATTAGAGAAATGATCATTGAGAAGTTTGTTTTGAGGTCCAAGATTGGTACTAATATGTCAGGCATTATAATCCCAGCTATTATTACTAAATTGAATGCTAAATCAAAGAGTATCAAAGACCATGAGGTTTCGATATGTGGGCCTGCAAATGCTGAAGTAAGCGTGAATAGATTCGGGCATGCAAAGTGAACTTGGATGAAAAAGACTTGTAGCCGTCGAGCTTGGCAAGTGACCGGAAAACCATGCATCCATGCTTTGGCTTTCATTGGAAAGATAAGTAGGGAGGTACAGATGGATGAATTTGTCCATGAATACTTCTCTGTTGATAGGTACCGAAAGGCATATGCAAGTACATTCAATCCAATGACATCCAAAGATCAATGGCCTCGTGTTGATTTAGGCTACAAAATCAAGAAACCCAAATTAAGAAGAAAAACCCGGAAGGCCAAGAAAATCTAGGATCAAGGCACATGATGAAGTTGCCACTAGTAAGAAAAGGAAGAGGTGTCCCGAATGCAAAGAATTAGGCCATACAGACCAAGACATGCCAAGGAGGTCCTACTGGCTAGTCAAAAGAGGAGGCAGTCAACACCACAAGTTGGATCAGGACAAGGAAGCAATGAACCAATGTGAGACATACATGCATTGCTGTCCAATTTTATTTATTTTTCCTACTTGTTTAGATTTAGTTGTACTAATATTTTTCAACACCATTAAGTGCAAGTTCAAGCGTTGATGCTAGTGCAAGTGCAAGTGCAAGTAGTACTGCATTTGTGCAGGAGGAAGGGGAAGGGGAAGGGGAAGGGGAGGGGGGGGGAAGGGGGAGAGGAGGAAGAGGGTCAGCAGAGACCAACAATGTGACAAAGTAAGATAAACCAATATTGCTTTCCTGTACTACATATTTTTGCAACTTTACTAACATAATTATTCTCTTTTCCATATAAAGTGCAAGTGATTCAGGAAGGGGAACAGGAAGGAGCAGAAGAGGAGCAACTCGGGAGGCTTGCTACTTTGTTAGGTTTCGATGCCTAATATATGTAGATCACTTCTAGATGCCTGGACAACTCACTAGTAGCTACTTTGCTTTTGTTCTAGTTGCTGGACAACTCACTAGTAGCTCTTGCTTTTTTTGTTTGACATGTCATTGTTAGTGTTTGACATGTAATTTGGACCTTTATGTTGGCTTCTATTGTGGTACTATGGTGACATGTTGCATGGATCTGGTTTATATGATGAAGTTGTGTGATATTATATGATGAAGTTGTGTGATATTAGAACTGTGTTTATATGGATTATTAGCAAAAATGCTGTCAAAATTTTCTAAAAATTCTGTATAAAATATGTCTTCTTTCTATTTGAAACTAGGGGTAAAAACACTCATAGCATAATAAAACAGGGGTAAAAACGTATGGGTAAAATTGTCCGTTTGTCCAAAAGTTAACACCGTTACATGCACTTAATGACCAGGGGTAAATCCTTCTTTCGTTATAAAAAAGCGGGGGGTAAAATCACAAAGTTTAAAAAATAAGGGCAAAATCACAAACGGTCAGCAAAGTAGGGGTAAAAACGCTCAAGCCCCTTTTATTTTATAGGCCACCACAGTGAGAACTCCTATAACTTTTACGCTATAAGGGTTTCATATGGGGCTTAATGTTTTTTTAGATGTATGAATGCAACCTACTGCATACCTATTTATTTTTATTATTTCCTATGTAATACTAATGTAGAAAAGTAAATATGATTAAGAGAAAATAAATCATGCAATGTAAGAAAGTAAATATGAATAACTACCGATGTTACCTCACGGCGAGGGTTCGATGTTTTGAGTCCTCCGAACTGGACTCCTCCTTGCAATAGTTCATTGATCGAGTACTTCGGTTTGCTTCTAAGGATGAGGATTGAGGTGGTGTCTCCACTAGTGGCGTTTCCAATGGTGGTGCCACCTTCTTCCTTTCTTTTTGTTAGCATCTCAAAGCCAATCTTATGTGCATCCTTGTTACTAGTTTAGAACTCCCACTTGTAGAATTTAGGGAATCTTCCCACACTTTGCTTGATGTGTGTTCTACTCATAAAGACAAGGTAGAGATCAAGTGCATGGGCTCTATTGGTGGAAAAACACCAACAGAACCAAAAAATTTATTTATTCTCTAACCTTAGGCACAATAGGATTGATGTCTATTTACATTGTGCATTTATATCTTGGGTGAGAATATCAAAAGTATAAATATGGCATTTGAGCTTATGAGATAAAGGAGTGGAGTTACTTAACCTATGGAAGTATTGTTCATCTTTATAAATTATCAAGATTAACATGATGACTATCATTTTTCAAAAATAAGATATATCATATTTGAGCTTATATGGTTAAGATTTAGATCAAGGGAATGGTGTTATGATGTGTACTCTAAGATCAAGAGAAAATGATGACCACTTATCTTTAATATGTTACCTTTATTCTTGGAGCACGATGGCACCATGTGGTAAAAGGTAGATGAATTTCAATGGTCTTTTCCTTCCTTGCATTTTGAGTTGATCATTAGCATCTTGTCTCCTATGTTACACTTCTTTCTCACTCCTTTAGACTTTTGCTTCTCTCATTATTTCTTCTCTGCAAGGGATTAGTAGACAACCCATACCCGAAGGAATATACTATTTATTTAAAGTATGGATAGTGTTTGCCAAGTAGTTAAAGATTAATTTGTAGCCCATATTTAAATGATTCACCATTGTTTTAAATTTTCCAAATAAGGTTAAGGAGAAGATATAATTTTAAAGAATACTTCTAACCTTGATTTGATTCTATGAAGTCTCCTAATATGATTTGAACATTTTTATACAGGAGCGGATAGTCTATATATACAACCACATTTTTATACAAATATGATTTGATGTTATAGTGCTTAAGTAATATTCTAAAGCATACTTATAATAGATTAAGGAAGTTCAAAAGACTAGAGATAGAACCAAGAATATGTAGGTGAACCAAAAGAGTATTTTATTTATTTTAAGTTTTAGCAAATTAAGCATGACATAAGGTATAGATAACCAAGACAATTAGCAATATGGTATAAGATGTTGAATGTAGTTTAAAGTTGCATGAGGCTTGGATAAACGTACCTTATGTCTTGCAAGGTGATTGGTCCACTATCATGGCGAAGTGTACGAGGTATTGAAGTGTTTTTCATCTTTTTCTTTTCATCTTGGTCCTTTCTATACACTTATCCTCCTTTCTTTTCATTTTAAACCATGATCAGACATTTATTCTTTCTTCCCTGCATAAATATTAGTGGACACATACCCGAAGGATTGCAACAAGTTTGGCATATGGGTTATAGTCCATAATTTTATGTGGATTTCTTCTATGCTAATAAAAGGATGGGCTTTTAGGATTACTTTAGCATAGATTTCTTTTAACAAATTTTGTTGGTAGTCTGTATCTTGTTTAAAGTAACTTGCAACAAAGGATTAAATGTATAAACTTTAATACTTACAGTTCTTCCTTTTTGTGCAAAGTTATTGAACTTCATCATATGCCTTGATTCATCTCTCGATGTGAGTTCATTTCTTGACTTACCCGAATTAAATTTGAGAGTTTTCTATAAGGGTTAGTCCAACAAAATATCCAATATCTACTATAATAATTTCTAGTTTAATAACCAAACCAAACTCCATGTCTAGTTTGATTAAGGTAGGCTATTTAACCTAAGCACCACGCTTAATTTAAAGGCCTATAAAAGTATGTGCAGTACTTCCAAACCAAAGCATACTATAGTAAACAAAGATAGCATGAAAGCACTTAAGAGGTTTACTCAAATAGAGATAAAAGCATGATCATGTATGGTGAGAATATATATTTTTTTTCTATTTTAAGTAGAGATGAAAGTGATATGCATATGTGCAAGGAACTGAACATGCTGTGGATTTGATATGAGATGGGGTAGGTGCATGAATTATTCACAGTAAACATGCAAAGTGGAATGCAATAGGATAACTACTCATCAAATTTAAAGCCTATGAGTAAGACTTTCTCACCATTCTTAATCATAACTACCATGACTCACAAGTGAGTTGTGCAGCGTCTTTATTCGTCACATATGATGAACTTTGACGTCTTGTGACGATGATTTTTTCTCTAATCTACACATGGTTAGTGAAATATATATAAACGTTTATACATACCGTGAGATGGCAGGGCTTCATTGTTGATGGATCATGCATGTTTAGGCACCTCGAGTTCTTCAAGTATCTCCTATGTCTTGTTCTTATGGAATTTCGCCGTAAGATTGAAACAGATTGATATTCTCGCTTATTCCACAACTCAACAAAAAACAGAGGGTAATCCTACTAAAGCTAGCGACATACTAGATTAGCAGATATCAAGATCATTATCAAAATCTTTACGCCAATTGTTTCCCCGCAACGGCGCCCAAAAATGCTTGTTGACATTTCTAACGTCGCTACTAGAAATAGAGGTAAATCCCTATCCCCGGCAACGGCGCCAAAAATGCTTGTTGGTATTTCTTATGCACAACTAAAATATAAAGGACAACGGGAGAGTTCAAGGTTCCTAAATACTTCTCTATTACCAAAGTTCTATAATAACTGATTTATGATAGATAAAGCAATCACACAATAACACTTTAGAGCAACAGTACCTATCCAACTCTCGAATAAGACTGGGAAGAAGGTAGCTGGGTAAGGCTGTCAAAAGCTCTACGAAACACCAACTCCGACGTGGTGGAATACGAAGACCAACAAAGCTGTCACCTCTGATGGCTACCACAACTAACCGTAAGAATCGGGCGCAAACTCAGATAAACACTAGCCTAGACACCACGTCTACGCTAACGATTACTACTCTAGTCACGTACGCTAACTAGAGCACCTAATACAGGCGGAGATCCCATGCTAAAGTATAACAACTATACTAAACATAATATAAAGACATAAAGTAAATAGAGAAGATAAATATATTAAAGCATAAATCTTACAAGAATAGATACAAAGATATACCAGAACTCTGATGACTCCTGCGAAGACTCCTTCGAACCCCGGGCATAGGCCGCTCTCCCTAACTCTCAACTAGAACTACATTGGAAAGTCTAGCCCTAATTCTCTAGAGATGAGAGGTCATCAATTCGAGGGACGCCTCTACATCTCCATAATAATGTGGTGCCCTCAGGGAGGGGGGTCTGCCTCTTTATTTATAGCCTAGAAAGCCTCCCACCTCTTCTGAACAGGCGACGTGGGACTAATTCTTCCACCGTTTGCTTGTTGGGCCAAACCGACTTCGGCAACGGTGCAGATGAAAACCCTAAGGCGGTAGGAGGCCCTCCGTCCAAGCGGGCCCCGAGCGGCCCTCGTAGGGCGCCGGGCGGCCGAGGAGGTGGGGCCGGCCGGCCCCCACCTGTAACAAGTGGGCCCCGCCTTTGGTACATCGCCTTCTGGTGCCTTCTAGAGTCTTCTAGTGTTGGTTTCGGTGTAGAATTGATATCTTTTGACTCCGGACTCTGAATATAGCAAATGATGTGTCCGTTTCGATCGTCTCGACGAGCCCGTCGCATTGGTGCAGTCTAATTCCCCATTTAAGATACTTTTATTCTGTGCAAAATTGGATATACCTACAAAACGATCAAGAACAACACAACTCGTGGAACTCGTTAGAATCAAACCCTACAACTATGCTTTATGGTTAATATCATGTTATATTGAGCAATAGTTGATGGTATAAAATAGGCGTTAAGGACCGTCTTGACCACCCGCATACCGCACCCCGCCAAGAAAATTTTACCCGTCGGGTTACCCGCGCCCGCCCACGGGTAGGAAAATTATTCCATACCCGCACCCTCCGGGTAAATAATACCTGACGGGTAACCCGTACCCGAAAACACACCCGAATATGATATGGAATTTGCTTCATTAATTTAAATATTTAGTAAGAATTAATTCAATATATGTGCACACAAAAAAATGTTATATAGATTAGTAGTAATTCAATATATATATTAGTAGTTTTAAGTTAGGCTAGCCTAAATATTTATTTATATGGACAAAATTTGATAGAATTACTAGTTATATATGCGGGTAATTATTACCCACGGGTAGACGGGTATGGATAGTATACACCGCACTGCATACCAGCGTACCCGATGGGTAAAAGATTTCTTCAAGAACACACCCGCGGATAGAAAAATTCATCCATACCCACCTCTTTACGGTAAAACCCGTCGGGTACTCGGTACCCATTGCCATCTTGAGCCGAATGTGACACTCGGCCAAGAAATTGACACTCAGCAAAAGACCATTTTTCTCATCCCATTTGTCCCGCGTCTCGCCCGCCAGGAGAAGGGATAGTTCGAGGAGGGTATCCTGTTCCTAAACGGAGGAGGGGCTCGAGGAAGGTCCCGATGCCAGAACGGAGGAGCCAGAGGATTCGTAAAATAAAAAGAAAAAAAAAAAGAACCGAAGGAGACAGACGAAACCATTTTTTATATATTTCTCCCGTGGAGGCCTCTGGATCACAGCGAGACCCCTACCCAGTGTTTGATTGCCGTAGTCAAGGAACTGGACGTGGAGCGGTATACAAATGGAGCTTAGGGCGGCTCCAATGGCCAGCTCCGAGCTAGCTGACATATATAGATTTTTCATCTACGTGCAGGGAAAACTTGTCGCTACCAATGAGTAAGTCATTGATCGATTTGCGTCTCCCAAGGCAAGCACGCTCAGTTTACCCGTAGTCTCTCTGTTTCTCATATTAAATAAATGAATAATCTTTTTTACAGATGGATCCACAGAGTGAGTCAGATTGCAAATAGCTAGTGACTGTCTATTTCCATTGGTTACCCTCAATAAATTTTAGTTTTTGTTCTACCGAATCTTTAATACTATTTAGCGTCTGTTTGGACGTAGATATCAAGATCCTAGAATTGTATTGGGTACTAGTACCAAATCAGACCAGCATTGGAAATGGATTAAATACCAAATCTATCGTTTCGATGTCGAAGAATTTAGAATATGGAATCGAGTGACATGTCAAGTACCAATTCTTGTTTGGATGTGCACATCGTGGAATTCTTCTTCCCCCACATCATTCACGATGACCCGAGCGCATAGGAGGAGGCGGCCCAACAGCCACATGCTTAGGCGCAGAGCTGCCCCTGCCCCGACCCCGGTTGTGACTAGCTTGAGCTCACACTGAGCGGTCCTAGCCCCTGTTGCGGCGAGCTCGGGCGCATAAGTGGTGGTGGAAGCGTTCCCAGCCTCGGGCGCAGAGGCAGAGGTGATGACGAAGAGAAGGGATGCCCGTCCCCGACCTCGGGGAAGAGGAGAAGGGGCACCCATCGCCAATCACGGGAAGAGAAGATGAGGTGCTGCCGCCGGCTGGGGAAGAGGAGAAGGTGCACCTGCCGCTGGCCTCATCTGGCTGGGGGGAAGAGGAGAAGGGGCGCCTGCCGCTCACTGCAGGGAAGAGAAGAAAGGGAGCTGTCATCGGCCACGAGAAGAGGAGACGGTACACCGCTACTGGCCACAGGGAAGAGGAGAAGGGATGCCCGCCCCTAGCCACGGAAAAGGAGAGACGGGCACTCACAACAATTCTCCAATACGGAGGGGTTAATAAGCTCGGTATTGAAGGTGAGCAAATTTAGTTGCAGCCAAATACTGTGGATATGGGCTTCAATTCCATCTCTTAATGCCAAAGACATCCAAATAATAGAGTTGGAAAAACTCGGTTCCAATTCCAATGCCCAGGGCTAAATATCTATATCTAAATGGGGTGTTAGTATATATTAAATATAGACTAATTATAAAACTAATTACACATATTGCATTGCGACTAATTTATGAGATGAATCTATTGAGTCTAAATAGTTCATGATTTGAAATTGGTGCTATAGTAAACATACGATAATAATGGGTTAATTAGTGTTAATGAATTAGCTTTCGTCTTTATAACTAGTTTTGTAATTAGCTCATATTCAGTTCGGAATAATAACATTAGATATTGTGACAAGTACTAAACTAAACTTTAGCCGCAGGATCTAAAACACCTCCTAAGTTCTTTGATTTACGAACGCATAAGTTTTCAATAGCTTATAGCTCTATGATTGAGCATTGAGAGCCACATAAAGCGTTCAGTTTCAAGCGGCGGCATTTATTTGATAATAATGACCGCAATGCAAGTTTTGATCGTATTGGTAAACGGTATGAAATTGGCTAAGATGCTCACTAGCTATAGCTAGAAAAGTCATGATCGAAGAACCACCATATTATCAGAAATGTCTATCCAATTTAATTAATTACCACTTTATTACCAAGCAGCAGTCGGCTGGCCTGCTGCCAGCGGTGTTTCAGACTTTCAGTAGCTTTCCGGACATGGATCCACGCAACAATTGCTGATACCGACTCAACGCGACAACTACCTCGATCCGTACAACTTTTGTGGCGAATAATTCAAACGCACCTCCATGCACCTTTCCGAAGAATCCGGTTCCGTCACAACCAAGCCAGCCGCCGAGTATAAGTGGACACAAAACAGGTACTTGGAATAATCAGCACATGGGACATGCATTGGGTCTAGGTTTGAGAACAAAGTTTGTAATCAAATCTCTACATATAGACTGAAACCAAATCAGATATAGACGAATACCAGTGATCTTAAATTCTATCTCATATCCTATATCCATCCTGTAACACACACGCAGCGGGAATGGTGTATTAGGCTAATGAATTGGGAGGAGAGGAGGGAGAAGGAGGGGGCGCACCCGAGGTTGGGGCGGCGGCTTGCGGCGGTGCAGGGGGTGACATGGCCGGGTGCAGGAGGCGGCAGTGGCTGGGGAGGAGAGAGGAAGGTGAAAGTGCTGGAGATTGGAATAAAGGACATTCGTCCAATTATTTCTTGATCCAATTGATTATAATCTCTTATTATTTATAGTCCTGATGGGACTCTTAACGGAAAAGTCCTTATTGAACATAGACTTTCCAGTTTTCCTAATCCGAATTCTTTAAATAATTAATAATAAAAGGTAGCTCGACATAAGGGGGCAGCGCCCGACGCCCTCCTTGCCCTAGGGCGGGCCGTGGGGGCCCTGCCTGCCATCCGTCTTTCCCTTCTGGGCTTAGGCCTCTGCAGGCCCATTAGGCTCGCCAATTGTCACCGTCCTCATATGACGTGTGACACATCCCGTACTTTTTTCAGATCTCAAAACCAGACACAAATACGTCGGATATATATTGATACCTATCTCATATATATTCAGTTTTGAGTATTCGGATTCACTCAGATATGCTCTATATTAAAATTTCAGATTCAGATACCGACTATCTATATAGGGTTTTGGCAATTTCAGAAAGGACAGAAATCGGAAAATATAGCCAAGTCTGTATCTCTATAAGGCTCTTGTTCTTAAAAAATTCAACAACCCAAGAGCTTCCCTCTAGCAGCCAATTAAATCTATATTTCGCAAGACAAGAGTGAATAATATAGCCAAGACCTACTATGTAAATTTCAATACCTGGCCTATGGTACGTCGTCTCCTTTTATTTCTTGGTCCACATGCCACATGCTCATCTACTTAATCTACATATTCCCTCCGTCCCTAAAAAGAAATGATTTTTAAAGTTATGCTAAGTCAAATTTTTAAACTTTAACCAAATTTTCAAAAAACATTAAGATTTATGTTATCAAATTAGTATCATTATATATACCATAGAATATATTTTTATACTATATGCTCAGTTTATATTATAAATATGTTACTCTTTTCTATAAAGTTAGTCAAAGTTAAAAAATTTAACTATAAATCACTCCTAGGGATGAAGGAAGTATATCCATGTGCACTGACACTGATGATCCTTTTCCTTTTATATCTGCATATATCTTCTCTTATATATCTGGAAGAGACCTGAATTTCACTAGCGTCTGGCATGGTCGAATGAACTATATATTCTCTCTCTCTCTCTCTCTCTCTCTCTCTCTCTCTCTCGGCCATCAACTAAACTCTTCCATGTATGATGTATATATTACACTGCACCTTCTCCACTTCCAATTCTAGTATGCTACCTCTCGACTGTCTGTGCATCTTCCTCTTGTCGTCTGGTTTTTCTGGTGGCCGTTTGATAGGGATTCTAGAGAAGCCATAACTAAAACCAGTTTTGAAGCCCTACCAAAGGGACTTTATTTTAGTTTTGCATGCATGGTTTTTCAACTTAATGTATGTGCTTCATTAGATTCAATCTCTACACACCTCATCTGGCATGGAACTATGGTGCTGCTATATAAGAGGTGGGTAAAGGGTTCGTGTAGTTTTCTCGGTCTGCATGAGACCATAGAGCTATGACAAAGTGTGGAACTTTTATTTATTCATATAAACATGGATCTTGTGCTATACCTAAAAGCTTATAATGGGCAATATTAAAAGAGAACGTATCAAGTGCAAACCAACTTTTCATGAAAACTTGTGCAAACTACGGCAAAAAAATCATCTAAATTCACCAAAAAAATCACATATATAGATGATATGATAATACACAACCTTGTAAAATATCTTGTCCTAACTCGACTTCGTTTGTGAGATATAAAAATAATAAATTTCAAGCCAGAAAGCTATCCAGATGATTTGTTAGAAATTTGTTATTTTTATATCTCACAAACGAAATTAAGTTTGGACAAGATATTTTACAAGGTTGTGTATCATCATATCATCTATATGTGTGATTTTTTTGGTGAATTTAGACGATATTTTTATCGTGGTTTGCACAGGTTTTCACAGGAAGCTAGCTTGCACCAGATACGTTCCCATATTAAAATTCATCACGTCTCAGATAAATGTGGAAGAGCTCTTCTGGCAACAGAAAAACACACAGTTTTATTTTGGTAATTGTTTTTTCTCCAAAGGATGTTCGGATGTTCTCCACTTATTAATAAGTACAACAAGGGACATATATATCGGTATATACGCATGAGCAATAACTAAATTGTGCAAACAATGGATCAATTCATCAAGAATCTGCACAAAAGAAAAAACATGCAAGAAAAAACATATAGTAATTGAGAATAAAGAAAACTGAGCATCAAAAGCAAAACAAGCAAATTTAGGCTCCTTGGAGCATAGGAATTTTACAAAAATTGCAACAGCCTCGATCATAACCTAAAGGACAAGTCCAGCTCGTCAGTTCCCTCCAGCTCGTGGGTGCCCTCGACGATGACACCATACTCCGGCAAGCAGGCTACCAGAATGCCAAGCCACCGAAACATCTTTCTGCACGTCTGTCATCTCCTCGATGTATGTACTCTTACCTTGGGGCTTCATCTGACAACTCCAGCGGTTCTTGGAGCTGCAATAGGGTCGATGACAAGGGCATGCCAGTGCGGCGATCTCAAATCCTTATCGGGTAAGCGTGTGCGGTGCGCCCGTAAGGTTAGTGGCGCACGTGGCCCCGTTTACATCAAAGAAGGAGAAGAAGGGTGTCAAGGCGGGGGGAGTGGGCGGCGGCAGACGAGGTAGCCGAAGTTGAGGAGGAAGGGGTGGACGAAGTTAGGGTTGCAGCTCTCCTTGGCCATAGATTGCTGGCCAGCCCTGCTCGAGAGGCGGCCACGACACACAGCGGTAGTGGTGGGTTGCCGGCGGTGGCGAGGCGGTGGAGGCGCCACCACCGGGCGGGGGGCGGGATAACCGGTTGGGCAGGGCAGGTGGTGGTGGCAGAGCGCCCGGTGAGGTTTGGTGAGGGAGGGCTTGTTCGATGGGAGCGGGAGGTGGGTGGTGGTGAGGTCTCCGGTGACCAATAGGCAGTGGTCAAGGTGGGCAGGGATAGAGGCTCCCTGGGCAAGATGAACAAAAGGAAGGGAGTCACATGTGCATTGTTATGCGTTCCCACACGGGGGCACCGAGGTAAGGGGGTCGGCGACCCCATGGCACTTGGCCATGGTGCATTTATGTAGTTTTGTGCATTTTGGTGGCCACCCAGCGCTTGCAAGTGCGAAGTTGTAAAACCACTACTATGTACACAAATCTTAACCAAGGCGGGCAAAACCATTAATTGAGGCGGTTTTGCAATTGCCTCGGATCAAAGGTCACGGTTAATGTGACCTTTTCCTAGGTGGTTTGCTGCCCACCTCGGTTAATGAAATAAAAAATAAAAAACCATGAGCCCACACGCAAGCCCATTCAAGGCCCGTCTTTGAGCCCATCCGCCGCTGCACTGTCGTGCCTGCGCTGCCACCGCCCGCACCTGTCGTGCCCGCTCACGGATCCACCGCCATGGACTCAGATTTCGCCGCGGAGAGGTCGCCGCAATCGGATCGGATAGTGAAGGAGGGTAGCGCGGATGCCCCAACCGGATCTGGCCGGGAAAGGATGCCCGCACCACCGCCCCCCTGCTTGCTGCTCGCCGGATCCACAGCCCACGGCCAGGCCTCCCGCTCTGCTTGTGTCAGTGCCGATGGGGAGGTAGGTGGCGCGCACGACCCTGGTCCCAGCCGCCATCATCGTCCCCCACCGGAGTGGTAGTCGCGTAGAGGCAGACACCGTCGGTCTTTGTCACCGTGGCGCACCGCGACCTCGCCGCCCCGAGCGGCCACCGAAGTCGCCCTACATGCATCGGCCGCCACCGAAGCCGTCTCGTATACCCCGCCGCTAAGGGAGAGGGAGGGAGGGACAGGGCCTCCGCGAGGAGGAGGAGAGGGAGAGTGTTGCCGAGGGAGGGGGGGGGGCGCGCCCGGAGGGAGGGAAGGTCTGGCTGGCCCTTTGGATCTAGGAGGGAGAGGGCCTGCGCCGAGGAGGGAGGGAGGGGGGAGAGAGCCTGCGCTGCAGAGGGAGGGGAGGCTCGCTCGACTGAGGAGGAAAGCAAAGGAAACCCTAACTGCCTGAATTTATATGGAAGATGGTTATCGGGCCTCGACGTGCAGGAGAGATGAGGAGATGGAGAGTGGAGTTGGATGAGGGGAGAGAGAGGGCCACTTTTGTCTTTGTTCACCTACTAAGCTGTTATATCTAGCTAGCTAATTTTAATCATGGATGAGCTAATTTTACATGGCTAATTTGAACTAACTAATTTTTAGCCCTAACTAACAATTAACTCTAGTTGATCAAACATTTCTTAACTATGTTCACGTATCGTTATACAACTAGGTACAGTATCGCTTTGAATGTCTACGAGCTCATAACGCTAGAATGGACCCGATGTACTATAAATTTTGGGCATTCTGAGGCAGCCCGCCAGCCAGGACCGCAACAAGGTTGCAGGCGCAGTGTGGCAAACTGGTAGCTTTGTCTTTTGTCTCATCTCTCCAGCGTGCGTGCATCCACTGGCGACGTTCAATGGCCAAATGCCTTTTCTACTGGAAGAAGAGCATTGGTCAGAAGAATTTTAATTCATGCCGCATTTAAATTTGGTTTGAGAGGACTGAACATGATGCCAGACGGTTTAGAGTTGGAATGCCAACGCAAGCTTACTTGGCAGTTCTATTCTGAGGTCAGTCTCTATATATAGACCTATTTCTAGCGTAGAGCAAAATAGGAGTATGTGCAGGAAGTGATCCAGTTTCTGGTTCCGTGGCAAGGGACCGATCCCTGATTTCCCGTTAGGAATTTCTCTATTAGTAGAACGGGTATGGGAGATAAATTTTCCCTGCGAGGATCAAGTCCTTCACCATTGGGTCTGACGAGGCTGGTGATGGGGAGCCATCCGCCCATCCGTATCCGCTGCTAGCGGAGCCTTATTAAGCACTTTATCATCTATGCACATCTAGTCGTCTGTCTGTCATAGAACACACGCATTAGGACGCTTGTCTCTCTGTAAATGATTTGTATAGAGGCAAGCATTTATTGGAAAGGTCTCTAGATATGCACATCTATATTAGTTAGGACGGTTGTCTCGTAAAATCGTTTCTGTGGTAGTACGATGGGCGAAGCCACGTTGAGAGTGCTGGATGCCTAGGCACCCACGCCAAAATCGATGTCACGCTATGAGGAGCAAATTTTCACCGTTGGTGCACCCCCCTGGCCCAAAAGCAGGCACCCCCTACCGGCCCAAGCCCACGTCGCAGGTTGCTTCCAGGAGAAGGATGCCAAGCATAGAGGGGAATTTTTGTTGTGGCCACGCGCGAGTCCGCGAGGGGCGGCAAAGGAGGCCGCGGCGTTTCGCCTGACGCAGAGCCAGCGATGCAACTACGCTAGGGTGGGGGCAGCAAGGTACCGATGCCACCACGCCGAAGACGATCCCTGTCGCTGACGCCGGCGCCCTTTCCCCTTCGCTGTCGCCGTCTCGTCGAGCTGAGCCGAGCGCCCAATGGCCGCGGCAACAACCTGATGTGAGGGCGCTCACCCTCACAGCCTCTCTGTTCTGAACTTCTGATCCAAAAGAAAAGGCAAGGAATCAAACCCTCAATTTATTTATTATGTATTTCAATTAAGTTAAGTCTCACATCCGATTTCAATTCTTGCTGGTTATATGTTCCAATTGAGTAGATTGCAATCTAGGGTTACTGGGTTAGTGATTAATTGGGGTTTTCTCTTTTTAGTATATGCATATACATTTATAATAGTATGGATCTGCAATTTGATTATGCTATCAATGAGTCTCCTGGATCAAAGATTTTGCTATATGGGCATGTTTTCTTCGTGATTCTGGCATTCTATTAATGAGTACACTTTTTTTTGGTTAAATAGTGAGTGCTATGTTCCGACCAAAATCTATTGCTAGAAGTCGAATTTGATATATATTAAAATATGGTTGTGGCACATTAGTTATGCTATTTTTTATTGAACATCATATCGATCCGTGTAGTTATGAATTAAGTGGTGCACCCCCCATCATTTCGCTCTAGCTTCGCTGGGTAGTACTATACAGAGAGTTTTATCTATGAGGCATCTAGAAATCTTGTTTTTGCTTGGAAGGCTGGAACACACCCCTGAATTCAAATTTGTCTGTCGGAGATCAGCTGAAAGGTGGATTTGTCTGCTGCGCACTGCACCACTTAAAAATTTCTTTTTTTTGTAGCCGCGAGGAGAAAAGAGCCTATACTAACTTGTCACTTTATGCCCTTGGCTTCCTTTCTTTCTACCCTGACCGTGCCTGCTATTGCTCTAGTGCTTCACCATGCAGTCATGACGCTCACGCTTGCGGGCAAAAAGTCACTTCTATACAAATTCAGTAGCTAACTCAGGACGAGGTCATCTATAGAACATGCAAACCAGATCCATGATTCGACCAATTATTATCCTTATTTCGTTGCCAAGAAAATTAAACTGTATCAGACAAACTAAAGCTAAATATAATGCAGGAGACACTGGGGCATCTATACGAAACACAGCATACTGTGTACATGGTACGTAATCGTCGAAGAACATGCTTGGTCGGATCAATCAAACAACCGACAGATAAACTAAAGGTGTGCTGGAGAAACCCACATCGATCATCTATATCATAGCCTGAGGCTCAAGTCCAGCTCGCCGGCTGGGCGCTCGACGGCGTACTCCGACGACGAGCTCCTCTTGTCGCGCAGCAGCAGCAGCTGGCGAGACGATTCCTCTGGCGCCAGAACGACGGCTTGCTGCTGCACTACTTCCCGCAGCCTCTCTCTGCGAGGCTCATCAGCTCCAGTCCTCGTGGCGGCGTCGACGACCCAGGCGGCCACCACGGGCGGCCCGTGCGTGCGGATCACGGCGGCGATCTCCCGGCGGCGCTTGGCGAGGCTGCGCTCGTACTTGTGCGCGTTCTGGTGGCCGCCGAGCGCCTGCGACGTGCAGAACTTGCGGTCGCAGTAGGTGCAGACGAAGAAGCCGAGCGGCGGCTCCGGATCCGAGTCGGCGCCGGCGGCGGGAAGGAGGAGGCCGAGCTCAAGGCGGTCCAGCTCGGCCTGCGCCCGGCGCCTCTCCATTTTATTTTTGGCAAAGCTTATCGCTAGTGAATAGTGATTTTGTCTGTGTGACTGAATCCTTGTTTGCTAACGATCATTTGCGCAAAGTGAGGAATAAATACACCTGCCAGCTCCTAACGGCGACGGCGGCCATTTACCGTTACGTGATCGAGAGTGTTGTGGACGGACTCGCCAGACGCCTTGAGCACGTTTTGAACGTGTTATTATTATCTGGTTTGTGCTCGCCGGCCAGCGCCACCACTACTACGAAACAGGCCTTTGGTCACTTGGGCAAAATGAGCAATAGCTCCGAAAATTGGCGCCGGGACTAAAAAACCTTTAGTCGGTTGGTAACACCAACCGGGACTAAAAGTCCCCAGCCCCAACGGCTATGGTGTCGGGCATCTGGGGGGGGACTTTTAGTCGGTTGGTGTTACCAACCGGGACTAAAGGTCCATCTTTAGTCCCGGTTAGTAACACCAACCGGGACTAAAGGTTTTATCCCGGTCTGTGACACCAGCCGGGACTAAAGATGGGACTTTAGTCCCGGTTGGTGTTAGAGACCGGGATTAAATCCTCCCCCCCATATTTGAATCCTTCTTCCTCCCCTGGCCGAGCTGCCCGAGCTCACTTTCTTCTTTGTTCTTCATGTTCTTCATGTGTTCTTGATTGATTTGTGCTCACATCTCCGGCTATTGATTCATTTCATCACTTCTACACCGTCATTTACTTGTTTAGAGGTTACTAACTTCATCTTCTCAAGTTTTAGCTGCAGGTTATCTCATTTTGTGGTTTTATACATGTGGTTTTTTATTTTGTTGATTTCTACACTATTTTAAACTCCAATCACTTCATCGTTTAAATATTTTAATGTAGATAACTACAATTAAGACCCTAAAAATTAGTATACACCATTTATTACTATTATGTCTACCATATGTTTTGGTTTAGTTAGTAAAATACTAAATTTATGGTTTCTCATTATAATTAGTTTTTTAAAAAATAACATTTGATAATACTTTAGTTTATAATTTGTGATCTGGTTAATTAGTTAATTATAACTAAGTATAAATAATACATTTGAAGGATTATTTAATTATAACTAAGTATGAATATAAAATTTGTTTAGGAAAAATAAGAATGGAGAATTTTAGGTTATGTGTTAGTTATTTACTTTGAATACTTTATTTTTTGAAATTTGTGATCGGGTTTATTAGTTAATTTAAACTAGTATGCATGCCACATTTTATGATTAGTTAGGAAAAATAAATAACTTTGTGACTGGGTTAATTAGTTAATTATAACTAGTATGCCTACCAAATTTCTTGATTATTTAGAGAAATAGAGAACTTTGGTGTTTTTTTTAATTTTGCTTGTTGAGAAAAATTAGAAATAGAGAATTTTAGGTTATTTGTTACTTTTATTTCTGTAGTAAAAATTAGAAACTTATCATACTTTTATGTTGCAATGCAGACAATGACACGTGGTTGGATGTACAATGCCGATCGCCGCTCTAAAGAATTCATTGATGGTGTGCATTATTTCTTAAGAGTGGCCGGGAAAACAAGCGGGATGGATTCATACGTTGCCCATGTGCCTTGTGTCAGAATTTGAAAGAATATTCTAACTCTAGAAATATTCACTCACATTTGTTGAAGTCAGGTTTCATGCCAAACTATATTTGTTGGACCAAGCATGGAGAAACCGGGATAATGATGGAAGAATGTGAAGAAGAACTGGAGCCTGACGACCTTATTGCTCAATTCGGTGGCTTCGATGATACAGTAATGGGAGAAGCTGAAGAAGAGGGAGGTGCTCCTGGTGAAGGTGATGCTCTTGGTGATACCATTCGTGATGCACAGAAAGAATGTGAAAGTGAAAAAGAGAAGGCAAAGTTTGACCGCATGCTAGAAGATCACAAGAAATTATTATACCCATCCGTCCAAGATGGGCAAAAAAAATGGGTACAACACTTTGGAGTTGTTGAAATGGAAGGCACAGAATGGTGTATCCGATAAGGCATTTGGACAGTTATTAAAGATCCAAAAAAAGATGCTTCGAACCCTAATGAGTTGCCCACCACTACGCTGAAGCAAAAGCAGTCGTCTGTCCATTGGGATTAGAAATCCAGAAGATACATGCATGTCCTAACGACTGCATCCTATACCGTGGCAAGGACTACGAGAATTTAGAGGAATGCCCCGTATGTAAAGCATCACGGTATAAGATCAGGCGAGATGACCCTGGCGATGTTGAGGGGGAAGAACGTCCTAGGAAGAAAATCCCTGCAAAGGTTATGTGATATGCTCCTATAATACCTCGTCTGAAACGTCTTTTCAGAAACAAGGACCATGCAAAGTTGTTGCGGTGGCACAAAAAAGACCGTAAGGTAGACAACATGTTGAGACACCCCTGCCGATGGGTCTCGGTGGAGAGCAATAGATAGGGAGTTTCGAGTTTGCAAAAGACGCAAGAAACTTGAGGTTCGCTCTAAGTACGGACGGTATGAATCCTTTTGGTGAGCAGAGCAGTGGTCATAGCACTTGGCCTGTTACACTATGTATCTACAACTTTTCTCCATGGTTATGCATGAAGCGAAAGTTCATTATGATGCGGTGCTCATCCAAAGGGCGAAGCAACCGGGCAATGACATTGATGTGTATCTAAGGCCATTGATTGAAGAACTTCTACTTTTATGGAGCGAAACAGGTGTTCGTATGTGGGATGAGTACAAACAGGAACACTTCGACCTGCGAGCACTGTTGTTTGTGACAATCAATGATTGGCCTGCTCTAAGTAATCTTTCAGGGCAGTCAAACAAGGGATATAATGCATGCACACCTTTGTTTTGATGATCTTGATAGTATATATTTGAAAAAATGCAGAAAGGTCGTGTACCTTGGGTATCGTCGATTTCTTTACGTGAATCACCCGATTAGAAAGAAAGGCAAGCATTTTAAAGGTAAAAGGCAGACCACCGACTCAAGCCTCGCATAATGTAACTGGAGAAGATGTATTTGAGATGGTTAAGGATGTGAAAGTAATTTTTGGTAAGGGACAGGGGCAGCCAACCAGTTCTAAAAGATGCGGCGGGTCATGCACCCATGTGGAAGAAGAAGTCAATATTTTGGGAGCTACCGTATTGGCAAGTCCTAGAGGTCCGTAATGCGATCGACGTCATGCACCTGACAAAGAATCTTTGTGTGAACCTTATAGGATTCATGGGTGTGTATGGGAAGCTTGAAGCACGACAAGACTTGTAGCGTATGGAAGAGCGAGACAACCTGCATCCAGAGAAGACAGATGATGGACGCCAATATTTAAGACCTGCTAGCTACACTCTTAGCAATGAAGAGAAAGAAATTATGTTTGAATGCTTAAGCAGCATCAAGGTTCCATCTGGATTCTCCCCTAATATAAAAGGTATAATAAATGTGCCCGAGAAGAAATTTCTGCACTTAAAGTCGCATGACTGCCATGTGCTTATGACGCAATTGCTTCCAGTTGCATTAAGAGAAATTCTACCTCCACATATACGTCTAGCAACTGTTAAGCTATGTGCATTCCTTAATGCAATTTCTCGAGAAGGCAATCAATCCTTTGGAACTTCTTTGCTCTCTGAGAATGATGTGGTTCAATGTCTTGTCGACTTTGAGTTAGTATTCCCTCCATCCTTCTTTGATATCATGACACACCTCCTAGTTCATGTGGTCAAGGAGATCAATATTCTTGGTCTGTGTTTTACGCATAATATGTTTTCTTTCGAGAGGTTTATGGGAGTCCTGAAGAAATATGTCCACCAGCGTGCTTTCGCCGAAGGAAGCATCGCAGAGGGCTATGGGACGAGAGGAGGTCATTGAGTTTCGTGTTGAATTCATTCCTGAACTTGACCCAATTGGTGTTCTGAATCACGACACGAGGGAGGCGAGCGGAAAGGGAACGATTGGAAAGAAAACCTACATCGATGCAGGGGACGATTGTTTCAATAAAGCACACTACAGTTCTTCAAAACTCATCCGTGGTGGAGCCGTATGTCAAGAAACACAAGGACTTTCTACGATCTCGGTTTCGAGAGAAGAATGAAGCTTGGCTTATGCGTCAAACACATGGACACTTTCGGTGATTGGTTACGAAAAGAATGTCGGGGCAATGACCAGATTGATGAGCAACTATATTTGTTGGCTAGGCAACCATCATGGCACATCCTCACGTACAAAGTGCGAGATAAATGGAAATACATTTTACACCCTAGGCCAAGATAAAAAAGCACGAACCAAAACAGTGGGGTTCGTGTAGACGCCACCGACCCGAATGAAAGCAGGACAAACATATTATGGCCGCATAGAGGAGATTTGGGAACTAGACTACGCACCTAATTTTAAAGTCCCTTTGTTCCGGTGCCAATGGGTCAAGAATACCGGAGGCGAGGTAATAATTGACAAAGACTATGGAATGACAACAGTGGACCTCAACAATGTTGGATACAAAGGTGAACCATTCGTCCTTGCTGGCTGATGTGAATCGGGTATTCTATGTGAAAGACATGTCTACAAAAGCAGAAGAGAGGGAAAAATGACAACAAATCAAGGAATGAGCCAAAACGCCATATAGTTCTTTCAGGGAAAAGAAACATTGTGGGAATTGATGACAAGTCAGATATTTCAGAAGATTATGAAAGGGATGACCGAATCACGCCTTTCAATGTGACCAAAGATCCGAGCATCATGATAAATGCTGAGGACACTCCATGGTTACGTCAAGATCATGACCAAGGAACATACGTCAAAAAGAAGATCACTCTTGTGCCCGCCTAATAAATAGAGTGTATTAGAGTATGTGTATGTGACAATTGTAACATAAGATGTTTATATTAGTTGTTCTTAATTTATATCATTTCAAATATTGACATGACATGTGGGATGCAAAGATTTTATATTTAAGTTTGCTATTATAAGGGATGGAAAGATTTTATGTTCTCAAATTTATTATGAAAGCAATTAGACAAAAAGAAATGGAACTGTCATTTTTAACAAATTAATACCTAATATTTTATGTACTATGCAATTAACAAAATTAATATAATTATTATAAGCATAAATAAATAAGAAAAAAAAAATCTTTTTAAAAATAATCCGATGTAATGGTCAATATCACGTATATCACGATTTTAGAGATAAATAATGATAAATAAATAGAATTTACGTTTAAATAATGCACAAACAAATTTTCTATCAAAAACACCTACTTTAAGATATTTAAATTAAGTAATACATTTTTGCATTAACAAAATACTAATTATTTTTTATATTTAAGTTTGCTATTATAAAGGAATGAAAGATTTTATGTTCCAAAATTTATTATAAAAGCAATTAGTCAAAAAGAAATAGAACTGTTATTTTTTAAGAAATTAATACCTAATATTTTATTTACTATGCAATTAACAAAATTAAAGTAATTATTGTAAGCATAAATAAATAAAGAAACTGTAATCTCAGTCTTTGTTGGACAAAAACACCTTTAGTCCGGGCCACACCACCAACCGTAGTCCCGGTGCCAACCACCAACGGGACTAAAGGTTGGACTTTTAGTTCGGTTGGTGGTTGGCACTTAGGGACTAAAGGTCCTTTAGTCCCGTTCTTCGGGCCGGCACCGGGACTAAAAGTTTGCCTCAGTATATAATCACCACGATCGTCTTCCTCCTCCGGACTCCACCGGATCGAGGTTGCCCCTAACCGCCGCTCCCGCCGTCGTCTCGCCCTCGTCCCCGGCGCCGCTTGCAGCTGTCTCCTTCTCCTTTGCAGCCAGCGCGCCCCGTCGGCGGAAGGCGCCGCCGCCGCCACCCTGCGTCCCGAGCGGAGGAGCACCGCCGCGCCCGGCGAGGGGCGCCCGCTGCAGCCATCTTCTCCGGCGCTTTGCCCTTAGCAGCGCACCACCCTGCCACCTTCTTCTCGGGCGAGCGCGCCGGGCGGAAAGCGCCGCCCGTCGTTCCGCGCCGCCGCCTCCATCTTCCCGGCCTCAACGGCGGTCCCTCTGCGCCGCCGTCCTCGTCCTCCCAAGTTCTTCTCTCCCGGTTCTTCTCCGGGGAGGCCCGCGCCCGCCTCTTCTCCTCCGGCGAAGCGGGGGGCGCTCGGCCTCCCTCTTCTTCTCCGGCCGGCCCGAGCCCCGCACCGTCGGCGTCTCAGCGGGGCCGCGCGCACCGAAGGCACGCCCGCCGGTGAAGCCTCCGCGCCGTCGTCGTCCTTCACGCGCTTGACGGTGAGCGCCGCCATCTTTGTGTTATGTGTTGCGTCGGCCATCGAGTCGATCGCGTTTGTGTGTTTGTGGACGGCCACCGAGCCGAGGGGACGATGCATGTATGTGTGTTGTGGCCGAGAGCATCTCCATGCGGGACTTGTCGAGAGAAAGAGAGCACACGTACACGCGACGAGCGATATTCATGAGCGAATCAAAACAATTTATTTTATTCAAAACCCTAACGACGCCCTAACGACCTAGCGATTTAACGGACTTATAATATAATTATGTCTAGTTACTTGACACGGATTACAAGTATAACTTATAATATAATTAACTTTATTAATGGTAACTTGACACCATAAATTTATTCGAAACCCTAACAACTTAGCGAGCACGAACGGCCGTAATTTTATTTGAAACCCTAACGACTTAGCGACGCGATCTATCGACGACTTAGCGACGGCCGGACGAACCAAGCGATGACCTAGCGAATTTACGGACCCGGACGAACTAGCGACAACCTAGCGACGGCCGGACGAACCAAGCGACAACCTAGCGACTAACCGGACGAACCTAACGACCAACCGGGATGAACAACACCACGGCGACTTAGCGAGTTAGCGACGGCCCGGACGAACAAGACACGACTTAGCGGCGACCTAGCGATGACCGGATGAACCTTATATATATGATATCAAGTAACTTACATATATATGATGTCAAGTAACTTTATTATGTAACTTCATTATGTAATTTCAAGTAACTTTATGTCAAGTAACTTTATTAATAGTACTTTTATTTAACTTTATTAACTTTCTCATATCACATGACTTTATTATGTAACTTTATGTCCAGTAACTTTATTAATAGTACTTTTATTTAACTTTATTAACTTTCTCATATCATGTGACTTTATTATGTAACTTTATGTCAAGTAACTTTATTAACTTACATATATATGATGTCAAGTAACTTTATTATGTAACTTCATTATGTAACTTCATTATGTAATTTCAAGTAACTTTATGTCAAGTAACTTTATTAATAGTACTTTTATTTAACTTTATTAACTTTCTCATATCACGTGACTTTATTATGTAACTTTATGTCCAAGAACTTTATTAATAGTACTTTTATTTAACTTTATTAACTTTCTCATATCATGTGACTTTATTATGTAACTTTATGTCAAGTAACTTTATTAATGGTACTTTTATTTAACTTTATTAACTTTCTTGTCGCTACATGACAAATTGAATTCTAATATCTTATAATTAACAACTTTTGCGAAATGGCCGATCCGAATGATAACATGGATGAGGCAATGATGGACATAATCAACGGCGGCGGCAACCAAAATCCCCAAGTCCAAGGTGATGGAAATGAACAAATAGATGATGGGAGTCAAGATTTGCTGATTATGAAGAACTTGTGGGAGACAATCCCGATGAGGTCTATCTACAATCTAGTCTATATGTATATACATGAAATTAAAAAGAATGGCTTTTGTATTAATATGTTTATGCTTGTTTGTGTAGCCCCTACGGATCGGCGACAACTACCGGGAGTAGTAGAAAAGTGCGAGGCCCGAAAAAAGCCGTTGGAGGGTCGGTACATTCTGTCGGAATTTGACGAGGGTACAGGCCAAGTACTTGGGGAACATTCAAAGAAATTTTTGTTGCGCATTGTGGGTACCTTGTAAGGGGACAGGCTCCCGATCAGTGCTCGAGAATGGAGACAACGGAAAGATGACCCTAATATTAGTTTTGTCTCGGATCGTGACAAGGAATTGCTTTGGCTAGATATCCTTCAACATTTCACGCTCGATACACGGGATGAAGCTTTGAAGGAGAAGGTTCAAATTTGGGCTATGCGAGAAGATGGCCAAACAATTTCAGGCTTGGAAGAAGAAACGCACAAGACTTTTGTTGCAAATAACCGGACACGGATTTCACCAATAAGGCCTACGTCAAGTTGAGGCCTTTTTGGGATGAGTTCGCACGGTTCAAGAACTCGATGAGGGTCGCACGGATGATCCGTAATCGGGGAAAATGCTAGACACAAGCAATACCACCATCACTTGGGTTCGGTGGCTACCGGATTTGCTATTCTCAAGTGGCGTAAGTTTGGAACAGAGATTGTTGACAAGGGGATGGAACCAGAATCACCCAGACTTGCCCGAAGCGCCAAGTATTGGTTCTTCGGTCATGGGGAACCCCGGACCTAGAGACCGAAAAGGTAGTGTACGGCGAGAAGCTGCAGAGAGTGGGCCGAGAGAATGGCCTATGCCCGAGGATTAGTTGAAAGTGGCGCTGGCAGCCAAATAGAGAGAAGGATGATGACATACATACGCGGGAGATCGCTGAACACGGTGGGCGAACAAGAGGCTATGGGGAGATATCGTGGGAGCATGGTTTCCCTCAAGATAGACCCACTTATAGAAGCCGCCAAAGAAAGAAGGAAGAGGAGGCAGAGCGATTGCGTAGGTTGGAGGCAATGGTGATGGAGTCACAAGCAGCGGCTCGTGAAGCGATACAACGAGAGAAAGCACTTGAAGAGAGAATGAACGAGGAAATCAAAAGGCAAGTGCAGGAAGCAGTAAGTTCTATGCAAAGGCAAACCGCATCGAGCACAGAGTCAACATTAGCCCCCGGTCGGTTGAAAAGCGATTTGCGCTTCCACGGAGGTGCCAACTATTCAAGACGACGTGGGGCTGCGCTTTCCGGTGGATGACGCCACTGAAGCCAAGACAACATGTGAGCTGCATATTCCACGAGGGGGGCTGCCACGGTCATGGTTGTTGTCGGTGTTGTAACTCATATCGACCCTACGAAGACACCAAGAATCCATGGGGCGATAGTTCCAAATTTGGATATGCTAGTGTCTCGGTGGATAGAGTTGTCAAAGGCTTCGAAAATGTGCAGCTTGAGATAGAAGGAGGTGATGGAGAGAAGACTCTAGGACAAGTGGAGAAGGCTTTCATTTGTTGGCGCAAGCGCTACATCATTATTCCTGGGGCATCACCTAGTAGTCTACCACCACCTCCTCGTCATGAACCTAACCCTAGGTGCGGATGAAACTTGATGATACATTTAATCACTAACTTTATTTTGCATTCCCTTAGTTAGCGGTTTACTCATATACCTCTTTGGTTTCATAGGTGGTCACCAACATGTCATAGTGCTGCGGGTGATGACGAGGCAGTGCAAGACACGGCTGCATCGCCTCAGGCTGCAACGCCGCCTCCTCGGGCTGCAACGCCACCACCTCGGGCTGCAACACCACCACCTCGAGCTCCAACCCCGCCACCACGTGCTCCAACGCCGCCTCCTCGGGCTCCAACCCCGCCACCTCGGGCTCCAACGCCGCCTCCTCGGGCTCCAACCCCGCCACCTCGGGCTCAAACGCCGCCTCCTCGGGCTCCAACACCGACACCGGCTGCCCCCTCGCCTCCACGCCGGGCTCCAACCCCCCACCGGCCGTGTTATCGCTCTTCCACACGTGGCTCCAGCGCCTAAAACCGGTGGACCCACCATTGAAGAAGAGGCCGCCACACGATCAAATGTGTCGGCCGCCCGCAGAAAAAAAAAAAAAGAAAGCCTCGAGAAGAAACAACCTGTCATTCCTAAGAAGCTATCCTATGAGAAGATGGTGCGTAAATAGAAGCTTCGGTAAAGTCGATGTGGACAGTTTCTTCAAGAGACTTAAGGATGAAAGAGAATCCAAGCGGAACCCCGAGAAGCCCTACCTCTTGCTAAAGCCAGAAAATCTACGGCAAAGGGTTGAGGCTCAACAAAAAAAAAGAGGCGTGCAAAATGAGAAAAGAATCGTCATCTTTATCCGACTATGAGCGCACTCTAACCAAATCCCTAGAAGGAGAGAAGAAAGGGAAAAGAGCACGCAAGGGTGTAGCACAGCTCGAGGAACAATCAAAGCAATCGGTGCCCCCGCTAGTCGTTGGGAATCAATATGGTTCAAACATCGACGTGCTAGACCGCCGATTACCTCCAGGTTTGAACTATGAGAATCTTGAAACTTTTTTCGAGGACACCGGTCTTACCTTATCCCAAATGATAGCTGGGGCAGCAATTGAAAGTGCAAAAGAAATTGATCATTATCGAGAAGACATATAAATATGGCAAGAGTCTCAGTGCAACCCTGCGCGCCTTGGCAAACTTGGCACGCAGATGTACTTACTAAACAAGTGGTACCTCGATGCGTGTGGCGTAAGAGCGAGATGACTATATTTGTGTCCGAATTAGAAACCATCATTACTTCCGTGGTGATGATGTTATTTATGTTCAATTTAATGAGTTACACCAGCTATGCCACATGGACGCCGGACAAAGCTCTAATCACCGCTTCTGTGCGTAAGTGATTCTTTCTTTTTAATAATGTCATCAGTAACTTATCATGTATATGTATAACTAATTACGTAAACCGGCTATACATATGCGTAAACATGATGAGGGACCTCAGAGCTAGAAATGACAAGGAGGTTGGATTTGTAGATCCTTATGTTGTATTCAAAGACCTCAAGACTCGCATGCCATATGGAGAGTTCAAACGGAGAGAAATCTACGGAGGTACTTGATCAATCAAAAGGATAAAAGATATATACTCTTTCCCTATAACTTTAAGTAAGTATCATTATCGGTGTACGCGTACATTCTATTAACCCAATTGATGAGATCGGTGTGAAGATAAATAATAATTTTGCCTACACACAAATGCAGCTTTCATTGGATACTAATTGTGATTGATCTCGGCAATCTCATTTGATAATCTATGACTCGTTGAGAAAACCACTGGAAGATTACCAAGGAATGATAGATATTATTCAAGGGTAACTTCGATCTCTAAATATTACTTTTAGCTCTTTAACTCGTAATAGATAATTAATAATGATCGTTTTATTGCTAGGGTTTGGGCTTGGTTCGTATGTAAAAACACCGTCCGATTTAAAAGCGCCACTTTCGAAGACTATCCTACATCAGTGGATTCTACGGCAGCCATAGGGCAAAAATTTATGCAGATACTATGTCCGCGAATTTCTA
The DNA here is from genome assembly GCA_015844335.1 of Chrysopogon serrulatus. Lineage (NCBI taxonomy): Eukaryota > Viridiplantae > Streptophyta > Magnoliopsida > Poales > Poaceae > Chrysopogon > Chrysopogon serrulatus. The sequence goes on from JADLZL010003450.1 coordinate 64,980, forward strand.
AATGTCTATGAAAAAAGATCAAATCTTGAGCACGCAAAAGTATGTAACATGTATATATAATAAGTTCATTTCAATTATTTGTTGCTATTTAATAAATCTTATACATATCTATAACTTTTTTCTTTAATGATTACTATAGGAGACGTGGTTGAGAGAGAAGGTGTTGGATCAAGTCCGCCTAAAAGGAATTCAGGAGACAATCGCGGGATTTCTTAACGACCAAGTCCTAAATCCCGGCGAGTACTTCTTCAACCCTCGACGAGCCACTCAAACCAAAAACCAAGATGATCATTTGTATGATGCTTGAGTGGCGGAGAACAATTAAGTTGTAAATACTTTATCCGTGACGGAGACATGTAAATTTTATATCATAGATCTATAGATATGTATAATATATAAATAGTGTTATGTAATTTATTTATATGTAATGATCTAAACTATAAATTATAGGTGCGCGTCTACATAAACAAGCAGCGAACAATACGCATTCGAAAATAATAATAATACAATTGTAAACCAGAAAAGGGAAAACCAAAAGAAAAGAAAAGGAAAAAGAAAAAGGAAAAAGAAAAGAAAAAGAAAAAACTCTTTAGTCCCGGTTGGTAACACCAACGGGACTAAAAGGTGCGGCCAGTGGCGACCTCGGCGAGAGCCCTTTAGTCCCGATTGGTGTTACCAACCGGGACTAAAGGTGGACCTTTAGTCCCGGCCGCGGAACCGGGACTAAAGGTGGGACATTTAGTCCGAAACCTTAGTCCCGGCCTCGCATCCGGGACTAAAGGCCCTTGAGCACCGGGACTACAACCGTTTGCTCGTAGTAGTGCACACGTCGCCGTCGACCACCGAAGGGAGCGGGACCGCTGCACCGGTATGATGCTTCACACCGAGTCCGGCCGGGGACGGAGAGAGAGGGAGATGATAAGGTTCGGAGGAGAGAGATATGTCTAGAAGCGAGTACACTTCTAAAATCCAGCGAGTTCAGATTTTGAGTCCCGGAGAGGTTTTCGCTTTGGTTCTCCGATAATTTCACCAACGGTGAAATATTATATGTCACCACTACTAGTTTCTAGAAAACTAATGTTGAAATTAGTGTTTGAAAATTGTTGATGTAGTAGTGATGATGACTAAGCTAGCTATTTTTGTTGGACTTAATTGGGCTAGGCACAACCTTAAATCAAATAAATTTCAAAGCACATAATAAATGATAGTGCAATAAATTTTGAAAGCACATAATCATGTATAGTAAATTAAGATGAATCAACCTACTAATGCACCGGATTTTCTTTTCTAAGTCCACCCCAAAAAACATCCCCCACTGAGAAGCTCCTCCTACACCCACACGCCAAAACGTACCCAGAAAATCCCACACCATCAAAACCAAGCATCCAGATCTGCTCTAATTATTCTCTCTCCTTACTCACCCACGCACGGACGGTCCGGATCGCGTGTATGGTCCTCCTCCCTCACCCCCGCAAACCAAACGCGATGTATGCGCGGCGTGCGGCTCCGTCATCGGCACTCCATCACCACCTCTCCGTCATTCATCAATCAAAAATTCAAATACGTTCATGCCCGCGGACGAACAATTGCGCACACCGCGACCGCTGACGCGGACAATCGCCGTCTCCGATTGCCGTCGACGACGCAGCAAGAACGCGGCGGCCCCTCCGTCTCTACACGTGGACAATCGCCGTCGGCGATGCAGCAAGATCGCGGCGGCCATTGCCGTCTCCGATCGCCCGCCGACGTCGCCGTAAGTTAGCGGATGCCGCGCCCGGCAGCGCCGTCCATCGAGATCAGCGGAGACGCGGACAATTACCCCGCCCGGCGACGCGGCAACATCGCGGTGGACGCGTCTCCCTCGCGCCCGCCTTATTTGCCGCAAGTTCGCGAGGCTGCCGCGCGTCTCGATCGCCGCCGCCGCCCGCCGCAAGCTTCGGCTCCGCACCACCATCCACGGCTTCCTTCGAACGATCGCCGCCGACGCAAGCCAGGTGTGCTGCGCGAACGCGCCCTAGACGCTGGCCTCCTCCGCACCACCATCGACGACTTCCATTCTCCTCCTATTTCTCGGCGAGGAGAACCACCAGGTCCGGGGCCGTCTTCTCTTCTTAACCGATGTGTCGGAGCACCGAAACCCTCTTAGGCTAATTGGCTATTTCTATTTGGATCCGATCTAATTACATGTGTGTACGTCTAATTACTGTGTGACGAATTTCACATCTCCGTGTGCCAAAGCATGCAGTAAATTCCTGTGATGACTGAATTTGCGGTGATGTGCAAATGAGTTTTCTTTTCTGAAACTTGACTTCTATTATGACTGAACATGTCTTATCTAGCAGCAATAAAAAATGACGACTGAATATTCTGTGATGTGCAAATGATTTTTCTTTCCTGAATATTATCTTTGATGACTAAACATGTATCACCTACCATCCATGAAATTGATCCATTGCCGTCCTGGTTGAAATACTAATCTGATTGAGCAAGCGGCCCGATTGAAATAGGGGTGCCTGCTGATGGCTAGATCATGGTGGCATAGCAGATCGATCCCATATCAGATTAGTATTTTAATTTCCCATAGCGCATCGATCCCATATCAGATTAAGTGCACCCCCGAGATGAATCCATAGCGTTAGCACGGGCACTATACTAGTTTGACTTAAATAAGTGCCTTTTGTGTGCACCCGTTGGCCGTTGTTACAGTAAAGTGGAAGACAAAGCTACGCTCCGGCCCTACATGCATGTTGTGACGCGAATGAGCTTGGACGACCAAGCTAACTTAAAATGAGAAGGGTGAACAAGTGAGGGACAATGGATCAAAGGACAGAAGAGAGGTGAGTGGCGGGTGGATAGGGGAGGAGGACATGATGTGAGGGACAGATCAAGAGAGAATAAATATACCTAATATACCTAATGTTAAAGTGACAAAATTTCTCTTTATCTCTTTTTTTTGGTCCCACCTCGCCTTAACTACATATCCAGACGGTGGAGAGTTTTCTTCACATCTCATATATGTGTGATCCGGACTATGAAATATATTCATATAAGTTAAACTCACATTTAACAATGATGAGAATACGGAGCCTAATTGCTAATTAGGTTGAAAACTATTTTTCACTTTTAGTCTAGATGTTTGGATACCTGAGAATAAAGTTGTACTAAATAGGTCCTAAATAGCTAGAGCAATAGCTATGGCCTTGGGCAGATAGGCATTAGGTGTTAGTGTAGCAGGACAATATCTTCAAATAAATTAAAAATATATCGATAAAGATATACATTTCATAAAAAAGGAATTGAGATCGACTTGATCAATCTCAAACTCTATCAATTTAGTTTTCTAATCTAAGGTATTATTAGTACATACAGGTCGAGTGTGTATTCTATACAGTGGTGAATTTGTGTATGAGAACGTCTTGCCTAAAGAAAATACAGATATTTTTGGTACGATAGGTTTATTTTGTTCCATGCTTGCTCTATCTGAACCGCACGTCAGGACCTCCTCCATATATATTCCCATCACGTGTAGGCGCTGGTGCGCACGTGCTACTTTGGTCTGCGGACAGGATTTCAGAAAAGTGCGTGGCTGAATTCTTCCGCACGTCGCTATCCAAATGTGTTGTCAATGCCAGCGTGCAAGGTCGGCTGCATAGTACGTGTATACCAAAAAATCAAAAGGAAAAGAAGGCACGGAGAACGGGACGGAGAAGCTCAGAAGCGCATGAGTGCCTTTGTCTCTCTAGCTTCTTCACTGTTTATGTACTGTTTACAAGAGCATTTCTCTCTTCTTTCTCCTCTTACAAAGCAGGTGGGAGTCGGCCCTTGTTTAGATTCACTCTAAATTCTAAGCTTTTTTACTCTCTTTTCATCACATCAACTTTTAGCCGCATGTATAGAGTATGAAATGTAAGTAAAAAAAATAATTAATTGCATGGGGTTTGTTGTAAATCACGAGGCGAATCTTTTTGAGCCTAATTAATCCACGATTAGACAATAATTGTCACATACAAACGAAAAGCTACAGTTCCAAATTTTTTCTAACATTCTCAATCTAAACAATATAAATAGTGAATATGTCAGAGAAGTAGAAGCCGAAAAGAGTTCTGCCAAACAAAGCCATGTATATGTCTAAACATCTTATAATTGATTAGGACAGCAGTCGAGAAAATACTACTTGTATAAGTTCCTAAGATGATTAAATCTTATAGTATATATATTAGCGAACAAAGCCTACTAACTCAATTGGTTAGGTTTTTTCTGTTAGAATCTAATCAATCAGATTTAAGCTAATTTTCGACAATTTAGTATGGATATTTATATTTTTCTAGATTTATTTATTTAAGATTTAATATTTATGGTTTCAGTCATATTGTGTCGATAGCGAAACGGTTGTGGTAACTTCGTTAAAAGAAATGCTAAATGCTGGCTAGCAAGATGTCCGGGGTGACGTCGTAATAGCGGCTAGCAGATACTAGATAGACGGTGTCGCCTTCAGCAACGTGTATAATAAGCCTATTGATTGATTATTTGATGTTTGTCTTGTCCGGCGTCGCTATCCCACGTCGCATATTTATCCGTTCATAAAGTCGACTGTGAAATTAAGCGGGGCATATATATCTATGGATATGGTTGAGGTACGCAACGCGCGCGTAATTTTCCATGTGCGAAATAAAATCTTGTGGATCGTCATCGATTATCATCTATCTGAGGAACCGTCGCGCTTCTACTGGCTGCTTTGCTAGGATCAGACAGAACATTCCACATCGATCAGCCACCACTCGAAATTAAGGGCGCCCTAGAAAATGTGCGTAGGTACGCGTGGCCACTCTCAGTTTACGAGCTAAGAGACACGATTTTTTTTTCCTTTTATCAATCACTGTCGAGTGTCGACTTAGGCGGTGTTTGGATGGTGTGGAAAAAATTTTGCTTGTGTCATATTGGAATGTCGAAGGGATATCGGGAGGGAGTTTTGAATACTAATAAAAAAATAAATTACAGCACTTGTCAGGAAACCATGAGATAAATTTTTTAAGTATAATTAATCAGTCATTAGTAAATATTTACTGTAGCAGCACATTGTCAAATCGTGAACTAATTAGGCTTAAAAGATTCGTCTCCATGAAAGTTATCGTAATCTGTGTAATTAATTATTTTTTTTAGACTATATTTAATACTCTATATATATGTGTGACAAGATTCGATGTGACAGGGCAAAACTTTTGCCCTGCACATCCAAACACCCCCTACGTTCGGACAGTACTAGCTGCGAGCTCGGTGCCGACAGATTCTACGCGCGCGCGGCGGGGAAAACGCCGACGCCGCAGCCACCGCAGGGGAGGGAGAGTGGAGGGGAGCTTTCTAGCCCACTAGCTGCAGGGGCCACTATTACTGGTGCTGGGCTGCGACCATGGCCCGCCATTCAAGTGAATCGGGCTGACGGGGAACTTGGTCGGGCCGCTGGTGTAGAGTTGGAAAGGAAGCCTAATTAAGGGGGGCATTGTAACATGAGCAAGGAAATGGGCCCAGGTTGGCTTCTAGGAGTATCTTTTTAGATTGATTGGAAAATTCCATGGCACAAATTTTAATAACTTCATAGACACATTGTCTGTGGTTTTGAACGGTTTGCGTTCAAATATTTTCTACATTTTCAATGATTTACATTCTTTTTAGAGTAAAATGCACTCTAGGTCCTCAAACTTTCGGTGTCCTCCCATCCGCATCCTCAAACTAAAAAAAGTGACTATCTAGGTCCCCTCGAACTCGCCGCTGCAAGCACTAGAGGTCCAATAACAGCCACGTCAGCGCCAACATCCGATGTGGATGTGCCACGGTGGCACCTGTATACTGTGGCCGTGGAGTCACCCATACATTTGGAGGAGGACGATGTTTCATGTCTAGGCCTGCATAACAGAGAGAGGAAGTGGAATGGAGGGTTGTATATGTGGCATATCGGCGTTGCAACGGCGGCACTCAAGCTCGCCGGATTCCGGCATTCTCGCTCTAAGATCGGGCGCAAGAAGACCATGCTTTGCGAAGCTCGGGCGTGGTCGAGCGAACGATGACAAGTCGCTAGAAACAGTCTCGTGCATCGCTAAGTGTCGTGCCCATCGACGCTTTGCTTCGCCGCGCCGCGACGCCGAACGTCATGCCTCACCGCCGACCCTCACCACTTGAACTTGCAGCGCTGGCCACAACGTCAGCCCTGGGTGCCTGCCCGCACCGCCCGCTTTGCACTAGCCCGCTTGCCACGCCAGCATCTCAGACGGGTTCACGCCGGGGCATTCGCTGCAAGCGGGCGGGGCGCCGTCGAACCCGCATGAAAGTTCCATCGCCGAGACGCCCGATGCCGCCAAAAAAAGTGTTTAGACATGCATGCACCTATTTGTCGACGCATTGCGGTGGAGGACTGCTGGGTGGGCAGGAAGGTGGTTTCGCGCAGACGGCCCTCGACGCAAGCGACGGCGAGGAGGAAGATTGCCCAGAGTGCCCTTTCGTATACCCGCTAGCCGGGCGAGAATGTCGGCGTGTGCTCGCGCCGGTGGCCCGGGTTGCTCTCCAAGCGCCGCGGGCTATGATTTTCTATCTCCTTGCTTGCCTTGCCGGTTGCCCCTTACCATGCCATGATGTGTAAACGAGAATCGGGGTGTCGTGGCTCGATGCTCGCCGCCGTGTGACCACGATTTTGATTTGCTTGCTTGCCTTGCCCTACCCTCTCGTGTTGTGCAAACGAGCTTGCCGCTTCGAAGTTCGATGGTGGCAAGGAGTGGTCGACATATTCTCGTAGAATCGTGGAAGGAAGGCACGGACTCCGGGCGGAGCTCGTCATTTGCGCACGCGAACGCGTCACGGGCCGCCGCCGCCGCCGCTTCTGCTTGTGCCCCGGCCCGCAGCCGCATGGAGCCGGCCGAGGCAATCGCATTCCATGGTGGGGAGAAGAGTGCTGGCTGTAGGCGGTATGGACGGGGATGTAAAGTGGTGGAGGCTCACCGCGGTGTCCCGCTGGGCGTCGAACCGCAGATTGGCGGAGTGCAGCGTGGCACGCGAGGTCACGACCAGCGTGGGTGCCGGGCGACGTCGGCAATGCGAGCACTGTGTGTCGTCTTGACCGCTCCCGCGTCTGCGGCCCTACCCACCAGCGCTCACTCTTCCTCGTCCCGGACCTAGACCGGTACCAGCAGGATGGCGGGGAGGTTCTTTTTAGAAGATAGCATGGCCACAGGGGTGCGCCGCCACCGTGGCACGCCCATGTCGATGTTGATGCCGACGTGGCTCGCTTTTTGGACCTCTAGTGTGCAGCAATAATAGTTTGGGGACCTAGATAGTCACTTTTTAGTTTGAGGACGCAGATGGAAAGACAACAAAAGTTTAAGGACCCTGAGTGCATTTTACTCTTCTTTTTATAGGTGTATGCCCGTGTCTTGTGATGAAAAAGAATCCAATGCAGGAATGAGCATACAAAAATGTTATTTTGAGTTTGATCTTATCAACCTGTAGTTTTTTTTGCCAAGCAGAAAACTTATTATGAGTGTTAATAATGAAGCACGGACAGACACATAATTCAAGTGAAGGCGAGCGTGATTGCCGTCCGTGAGCAAGGAGATGTGTGTCCAGAGGAGACGTCTGATTGCATCCTTAACTGCTCCAAATGCTTAATACGTAATAGTATTGCATCCATGTCAAAAATCTTAAACAAAACCCATAGCCATAGACGCATGATTATAGATTGTTTGATCCTCGCAAATAAAACCATATTTGTCCTAACTACGCTAACCTGGAATGCAAATACTGTACTACGGATTCGTCCACAGCCCACCTAAAAGGCCTGCTGTATCCGGCCATCTTGCGGCCCAATAGAATGGGCCAGAAACGAACCCACTTCATCACTATACTATAAACCTACCCAACACACTGCTCGTCTTCTCCCCGTCTCCTCCGTTGCTCCCTCCTGTGTCCAGTCCTCTCCTCACCTTATCCCCAAAACCCTATCATGGCGGCCACGCTCTTCTCCACCACCCTCTCGCCCCAGTTCCTCTCCCTCTCCGCCAAGCCCGCCCCCGCCGCCCCGTCCGCCGCAGCCTTCCCATCGGGGCTGCCGCAGCAGCTCCACCCGCTGTCCGCCGCAGCCGCGGGCTTCAGGCCGCTCGAGCCCGTGCGCGCGGCCGCCACCGCGGCCGTCACGGAGGAGCTCGAAGCGGAAGGGCAGTCGGGCGGGGAGGAGGAGTTCTCAGAGGATCTCAGGGTCTTCGTCGGCAACCTTCCCTTCAGCGTCGACAGCGCCCAGCTCGCGGGACTTTTCGAGCAGGCCGGCTCCGTCGAGATGGTCGAGGTGTGTGTTCTATATGCATTCCATAATTAGCAGGCCGTAGTGACCACATTTCGGGGGAGTTTGTTTTTCCTATTACTTTGACGTCCATAAAATTGGCAATCCTAGTGTTCGTGCTGCTTGGAAATTAACTTACACACTACCAAAGTTTCTAAATATCCCTACTGTTTGCTGCGTTAGGCAGTAAAATACTACAGTCAAGAATGCAATTAGCTGGGTCATAGCTTCTTTCAATAGGCGCCACCCCATCAATAAGATATATTGCCATTTTTTGCCAATTGATGGAGTTACATTTTGTTGCAGGTCATCTATGACAAATTGACTGGAAGAAGCCGTGGATTTGGGTTTGTGACCATGTCTTCGGTCGAAGAAGTTGAGGCGGCTGTTGAGCAATTCAATGGCTACGTGAGTTCACTTCTGTTCGTCCAAAGCATTGCACATTCTTTTTTTAACATATTTTGCTGTCATGGACCATTCTCACAATGTATGACATAGCTTATTTACCTGGAATTGTGATCTTTGCAATAGACTCTAGGAATTTCTTGATGTTCATGGTTTGGAAGACCTGCATTGTATAATCAAGTTGTACATTAATAATTTACTCTTAAGGCTTCAGATGGAGCATATATGTTCTGTTTTTCCTTCATTGAGTATGTTCTGTTACAAAATTTAGAAGTTGTTCATTTCATTATCTATGTGACATGATCTCTTGAAATATAGGTACTTGATGGAAGAAGTTTGAGGGTGAATTCTGGGCCGCCGCCACCCAGGGATCAATCCTCACCACGAGGACCCAGGGGTGATGCCAACAGGGTCTACGTGGGTAACCTTTCCTGGGGTGTTGACAATTCAGCTCTCGCAAACCTGTTCAGTGAGCAAGGTGAGGTCCTGGAGGCGAGGATTGTATATGACAGGGAGAGTGGAAGGTCAAGGGGTTTTGGTTTCGTCACGTATGGTTCCGCTGAAGAGGTTGAGAATGCGATATCGAACCTCGATGGCGCTGTGAGTTCTTAATCTCGTTTTTTTTTTTCCCCGAGCTTATCGCGTCATAGCCTTTGAAGTTTGAAGCCTAGTCTTCTTTCAGGATGTACTAAATTCGTTTATCATTGCCCTGTAGGACTTGGATGGCAGACAGATCCGTGTTACGGTGGCAGAGTCGAAGCCGCGGCAATACTGAAATGCCACTTGAGATATTTGTAGGCGCGGTAGCCCCAGCTCTTGATTATAGTACTGCTGTTTCCGGTTTTGTAGCTGTAGAATCTCCACATGGTTGGAAAGATTGGCTTGGTGATGTGATATGCATGATTTGATCTTGATATAATTATGAAGTCCTCATGTATATGGCTCTTTATTTAAAACTTGAAGTTATGAAGTCCTCATGTATATGGCTCTTTATTTATAACTATCAAAATATTGGATTTCCATGCTCAGTAGCCCTTTACACTTTCTGAGACCAATTGTTGGTTGTCTGACCACCAATGCCACTAGAGCTAGAGCTGCAGCATCAGCATCAGCCTCAGCCATTAGGACTAACAGAGAGTTGTTGATCCATATAATATATATTTTTTTGGGTTGGCTGCACCTGGGTGTTGATGAAAACTCCCAGCCCTGCTTCCCTTGACAGGTTGTGGTTCTGGTCTGGGGCTATTGATGTATTTGTGTAACATCTAGGACCTAGAGGAAGTGCTGGAAGCATGACCCTGTATTGGTTTGTAACATTGTGATGAGGCAACGTTCCTGTATGCTGGATTGTGTATGAGTTGTTGTGCTCTAGTTCCTGCAGGAGTAGCGGTTGTAGCTGTCAGAGAGGATGTTGGCCTTGTGCAGTTGATGGCCGGTGAAGCAGCGCATTGGAGAGTTGAGGCTACCCGCACTCACGCCCGGTACCGCGAACGCCACGCGCGTGTACCGGACGGAACGCCTGTCCAGAACGCCGACGTGGCGTCGGTACGCGCGGCGCCAGCCCGCCAAAGCCGGGCGCGGTAGCGCGCTTTTCGCTTACGCGCCCGGCGGGCGCGGGTCCCACGCAGAGAGAGAGGGGCGGCGAGGCGGGCGAAGGGAGAGAGAAGGAAGGGCGGGCGGGTCCTCGCCCATCCGCCGCCGCGGCGAAGGAGAGGGCGGGGAAGTGGACAGCCGCGATCAGCCGTGAATCACCGCCGAGACGGGCGAGGCGGGGGCGCCGCCATGGCGGTGCTCCGCCGCTGCAGGCCGTCCTTGGGCGCTGAGCTCTCACGGGCGCCTTGTGGCTCCACGGCCGGCGGCCTCGCTCCTTGGCCCGACGCGCAAGACCACCGCGGCGCCACAGGCGCGAGCTCCGCCGTCGCGGGCGACGAAGCCGTCGCGCGCTCCATCCGCCACCCAGGCGCGCCATAGCTCCGCCAGCGCGCGCGGCGGACCCGGCTTCGCCAGAAACTCCGCCGCTGCGCCATTTTCTTCTCTTCGACGGGGACTTCGGCGCGCGCCGCGCGCCCCCGCGCCCGGCCCGCACGGCCTACGTGCGCTTCGCTTCTGCCCGCCCCCACCGTGCGCTGCGCTGCGGCCGCGGCGCGAGGCCTCCGCGCACGCCTGCGCCTCGCAGGGCGTGAGGCAGCGGCCCTCCCCAGCGCGGTGGCGAGGACGTGCCTGGTGGGCTTCCCCGCCCCGCCCGAGGGAGAAGACGGACCGCTCGAGGCAGCGTGAGGAGGCGGAGAGAGAATAGGGAGGGGAGAGGGGAGAGAAAAAAATAAAAAACTCCTGACATGTGGGCCCTACGGCTGGTAGTTGATATAGAGGAGAGATATGGAGGATGAATGGATGCGGGAGAAAGTAGTATAGAGGGAAGAATCTTGATGACTAGGACAGAATATTACTTTTAGAGGATGTATTTAGAGCATGACGAGTGCGGATAGCCTCATCCTGGTGACCTGTGGTTGCAGCTATTTCAGTTCTGTTGCATGTGAACTGCAAGAGATTGCATAGAGCTGTTAGTAGTTACCTGAACCTTTGCTGTAACAGACAGTCGCTGCTGCATTCCTGGTAGACATGGTCGCCGCTGGTGTCCTTTCTGTCTGTGTGATGTCTGTTCTTCATCTGCAATATTTATTGAAGACGCTACTAACATGTCTGCAGCTACATCATGCCCCTGCCAGGATACCCAAGTCTTCTTGTTAAAAATTTTGTCATTTCTAGTTTTCTAAATGTACCACAAGTTTGTTAGAGCAGTTTGGAAGTGGTCATCAGAGATATTGGGATGCAAATAGAACTGCATACACCATCCTGCTCAGTAGGTAGTAGTGAAGTTCAAAGAGGTGGGTTCGAGAAGAACCAGACCGCTCGGGCAAATTCACAGAGAAGGAACAGGTGTGCATCATTTTCTTGTTTGCCACATACTATGTAGTACGTGTGTAATTGCTTGAACAGCCTAGTGATAAAAAATATTAGATAGCAGTGGAACATTCCAATTCTGAGAGCTGGGCAACCAAAGGTTCGCCACCACACTAGGAAGAGGGTTGTGAGTGACACGAAGAATCAAATGGTCATGGTCTCATGGATGGATTGCCAAATTGAGCACCAAGGGCTGGACCGAGATGGAGATATTGCCTGAGTGAATTTGTTACACTGAGTTTCGATACAGGTCCTTTTTTGACTTGATGAATAGAAGACCAAAACGAGGTCCATTTGTATTGACGGTCCAGAAAGAATTGTTTGGAAATATTTTTGCCTTAAGGATGCTGGTGAGGAAGCAGTTTTTGTGGCTATGTTCCAAGCGGTTTGAGTGCTAAGGCTCTTGAGTGTAAAGATCGCTAATGCCTAGATCACCATTTTGTGTGGTCTGATAAATATCTTCCCAAGAATGAAAGGCAATGGGCGCAAGTCTCCCTCTCTCTGCCAAATGGAGTCCTTTTGGCTTTGAGCGTGGTAATCTTTGCTCTGGAACGTCGGCATTGGACCGGGGATCGGAGAAGAAGACATGGCCTTGAGGCGCAAGAGCGTTGCTTTCTCTGTGACCAAGAAGAGGAAACGATCGACCACATCATTGCCACCTGCTCCTACTCCAGAGAAGTGTGGTTCTTCGTCCTTCAGGCCCTGGGCCTCCACCTCCCCCAGCCGGCTGCGACCATACACGCATGGTGGAAAAGGTTGCGCTCGGTGACCCACGGCGAGCAACGACGCGGCATGGACTCTATCTTTGCGCTGGTTTCATGGCAGCTATGGAAAAAGCGCAATGCGCGTTGCTTCCGGAACGCGGCTGCGCTGGTCAGTGAGACGCTGCAAATCATCAAAGCGGAAGCCGATCGTTGGATTGAGGCGGGAGCAGATGGGTTGAGAAGTTTGGCCCATGGCTAGTCTAGCTCCGCAGAATTCAATCCCCGTGTATGTTATGGATCAAAATGTAGCGATGTAGCAAACCCGCACTGCCGGCAACAGCATTCTTGTATCTTAAACTCTTTCTTCTAATACAATGATATGCACTCTCGTGCGTATTCGAGAAAAAAAAAATCTTTGCTCTGAATCTGATTGCCACGAATTTATAGGTTTTGGTTCTGTCTTTGTGCTGTTGCAATTGCAACTTGCAGTTGCAGTTGCAAGCATAAGAATGGGACATTTCGTCGTCCCTGTTGCTACCGACGGCGACGTTCATATGGTGACCGACAGGCCGGATCGCTCGATCGGATTGCTGCAGCGAAAAGCGCCCTTGATTGGCCGCGACGTCCCGTGGCCGCGCCGCTGCAAATTTTCTTTTCTTTTTTCCTGATGACGATGATGATTGATGAGAGCTGAGAAAACATCAAGTTCAGATTTGACAGCTCGAGCTGATATATCGCGTCTACTAGTGTGGTGCAGTAATGCCATGTACATGTACAGTACGCATTATTTTCAGATCCCAGGGAGTAAGAATCTTCTTTGATTGTCAGTCTTCATTCAGAGCCACGTCGGCCAGGAGCTCGGCCGGCGATGACCGGCCGGAGTGGTGGTTGCGAAAGAAGGTGGGGGACGCCGGGCAGCCGCGTCGCGGGGGTGACGCTTCGACAGGTCGAATCCAGTGCAAGTGCAAGACCTGCCCCTAGTAGTGTCCACTGGCCTGGCCAGTGGCCACAAAGTTAGGCGGCAAAGCTAGCTTTAGCAGGATTAGGAATTTAGGATAGGTGCGTATGTTCGACGGACGCAGCTAAAAAGGGTCATTAATCAGAGCCACTAGCAGCTCGTCAGGCTGAGTGTCACCATCCTGCACAAGGACGCTGCGAGCACTAAACAACCCGCGATTAGCAGGAGTTGTTGTTGTTGATAAGATTATGCGGTCTCCAATCAGCACCGAGGTTGCCGTGGTTTATTCATGCTTGTCGCCATTCAGAAAAGCTTGCTGCAGGCCCCGTTCTTGGACCACTCATTATTGGGGAGTTTTTTTAATGACCAATGCAAGCGATTAAGCGAAGTTGGTCTCTATAAATGATTGTGCATCTAAACAACAATGTTGTGCGCTATGTTCGCATAATAATCAATCAACCTATACATGTAACATGTGTAATAAACCCAAGGTGCACTGTTTAAATTAATCTACAACAAGTAGCATACTAGTACATTGCAGTGTGTATGGCATCCGTTTTTGGAATATTCGGAAAAGCAGGGAAAGCAAAATGATTCCGTCCAAATCAGACAACAAGTTGTCCTAGAGAAAGGACTGCTGGCCCACGTCCACAGCCCACTTCATGCCTTTCTGTGTGTGAATTCATGTGCAGGCCTAGCCGCCTAGCGTAAGCGTGCGTGCGTGGCAGCACTGGTCGCCCACAAGTCCAAGTACCACAAGTCGTACAGAGTCGCCAAAAAAATGCACGCAGTGCATAGAAAGTATACAATCAGGGCAACAATTATCAAGTCTCCCTCCGTCTATGAGGGCTTAGATAAAGAGACTGATGGACGGAGGGATTATCTTAATGTGTTTAAGGTTAACACGTTAATAGCATCACCTGTAAAACCTCTATTTGAGCTCTTATTCTACCCCAACGAATATCTTCTAGTTGCTTCAACATCAATGAATATCTCCATCCAATAAAATGTTATGTACTCCCTCCATTCCAAATTATAAGTCACTTTGACTTTTTTAGTACATCTATTTTGCTATGTATTTAGATAATGTGTCTAGATACATAGTAAAATAGATGTATCAAAAAAGTCAAAATAATTTATAATTTGGAACAGAGAGTACAAAGTTATGGCAACAATGCATGGAATATCATCTAGTTGCTTCAACACCAATGGAATCACACCTGATGGTTTAGGATTCTCGTGGTTCAAATAATGTCTACTGGCTACTGCAGCTGCCAAAAGCACTATATTTACTGGTCTAGGTGTAGAGCCATGGCTAGTGACTTACTTGTTGAGTTGTTTTAAGGGACTAAACTAAGACATAAATCTAAATAGTTTTATACTAAAGTTAGTGACACGGCCTATAACCAAAATCTAAATTTGGTTGTGTATCTAGTAGACTTTAAACAGTGCACCTTAGGGCACATGCTAAATTTGGTTCTCACCAAATTTTGACATACACTTAATTTTGGCAGGCACAATACCTGAAAAATGAAAAATAGAATGTTTTTTCACACTTCCTATTGGGTTTGACAAACTTTTCGATCGACGTCAATCACACGTAAATTAGAGGTGATGATGGGTTAGGACATTGGATTTAGGATTTCAAAGGTTTGGCGCGAGGGACACTGGACCAATAGACGATATAAGATCATGTGTCCGTGAAGTGAAATGTAAGGGATAGAGATTAGTTTTCATTGTTAACTGGATGTCTAATTAACAATTAGTGGATCCAACTGAGCCGTAGCCAGAGATGAAAATGGTACGGATATTTTCCGATCGTATTCGAGACCGAATTCGTTTAGAGGGGTTTTTATTCGTCCGTATCCGAGTTCGGACATTTAACATCTCTGTACCGTATTCGTATCCGAATACTCAAATCGCATATTTATGATGTCGATATCCAATCGTATCCTATCCGGCATGATTGATACTATCCGTATTCGAATCCGAATCCGGACAAAAATATGAAAACAAATGTGATATGAGTGATATCCGTCCGTATCCGATCCGTTTTCATTCATAGCCGTAGCCTATACACCTACCCACCTACCCCAGTAAATAGCCGCCAGCTAGGAGTAACGTAGAGACAGAAAGCGCCTTTGGTGGCCGTAGCGATGAACGCGCTCCGACGGTGTTGTCCCTAGGAGTACAAATAAGCCGCACCGCATTTCGAAAGGCCACGCGACCGCCACCTCCCCGAAGCCGCCGCGACCGATCGAGCCAAGCGTCCCTCCCCGCCTCCCCGCGCCGCCGCCGAAACCCTAGCTCCCTCCTCCGGCGTCATGGCCACCGTCTCGCTCACCCCGCAGGCGGTCTTCTCCACCGAGTCCGGCGGCGCCCCTGGCCTCCGCCACCATCCTCCGCTTCCCGCCGAACTTCGTCCGCCAGCTCAGCACCAAGGCGCGCCGCAACTGCAGCAACATCGGCGTCGCGCAGATCGTCGCCGCCGCGTGGTCCGACCGCCCCGCCGCTCGCCCCCACTCGGGCGGCGGCGGCGGCCGCGCCCGCGGCGTGGCCTCCTCCCACGCCGCGGCCGCATCGGCCGCCGCCGCCGCCGCCTCCGCGGCGGCGGAGGTCAGCGCAATCCCCAACGCCAAGGTTGCGCAGCCATCCGCCGTCGTTTTGGCCGAGCGTAACCTGCTCGGCTCCGACGCCAGCCTCGCCGTTCACGCGGGTACCGTTCCCTGCTAGTTCGCCTCTTTGCTGCAAGATCTAGGATATATGCCTTTTCCTTTTGATGATTCCTTTGCGGCTTTGCTGTTTTTTTTATCTGAAACAGGGGAGAGGCTAGGAAGAAGGATCGCCACGGATGCGATCACCACACCGGTAGTGAACACGTCGGCCTACTGGTTCAACAACTCGCAAGAGCTAATCGACTTTAAGGTTCGACAGATCCCCTCCTCCCAATGAATATTCGTGCTTGCTTTTGTCGAATTTCACAGATCTGACGCGGGAATATTAAATTTTATTATCTGTTCCTTAGGAGGGGAGGCATGCTAGCTTCGAGTACGGGAGGTATGGGAACCCGACCACGGAGGCATTGGAGAAGAAGATGAGGTGATGTTCGGTAGTGGAAATGTCGACACCGTGTTGGTTTCATTTGGTTGGTGGCTAAACAGTTGCGTGTTCTCATGTTGCAGCGCACTGGAGAAAGCAGAGTCCACAGTGTTTGTGGCGTCGGGGATGTATGCAGCTGTGGCTATGCTCAGTGCACTTGTCCCGGCTGGTGGCCACATTGTAACCACCACGGATTGCTACCGCAAGACAAGGATTTACATGGAAACTGAGCTCCCTAAGAGGGGAATTTCGGTAATACAATGAACTTTTTCTTATCCAGTTAAAATTACTCAGTTTTTTTTTTTTTTTTTTTTTTTTTTGACAAGAAAATTACTCAGTTGTTCAGTTACTTCAGCACGAGCCAGTAGGAGTAGCATAGCTAGTGCATAGTACATGACCAATAGATTTTGTAGTAGCTGTTCGGAGTACAGTATGGCTTCACACTTTATTCTTGGTACTGCAATCTCAATTGGATTGGCTATCTGCAAAAGGATTTAACTGAAGTGGAAATGCTTATGGCAATAGATTTTAGGATATCTCAGTCGGATTGGCTATCTGCAAAAGGATTTAACTCTACCAGTTGAAATGTAGAGTGAGAGCACTTTATGGGTTATGTTGTATACCAATGTTTTATCATGCTTCACTTAATATGTGATACTGTTTATGCCCAGATGACTGTCATTAGGCCTGCTGACATGGATGCTCTACAAAATGCGTTGGACAACAATAATGTGTGTGAGATATCATTTCCATCGCCCCTGATTGTGGTAAAGAAACATACATTATCAAATGTAGCCTAATCTTATGCTCATGTCAGGTATCTCTCTTCTTCACGGAGACCCCTACAAATCCATTTCTGAGATGCATTGATATTGAGCATGTAGCAAACATGTGCCATAGCAAGGGAGCATTGCTTTGTATCGACAGTACTTTTGCCTCCCCTATCAATCAGAAGGCACTAACTTTAGGTGCTGACCTAGTTATTCATTCTGCAACGAAGTACATTGCTGGACACAATGATGTGAGTCGATATACTGAAACCCGTCTCCTCTTGTTTAAGGTATGTGTTTGCACTAACTGGAGTATTTAATGCTTCAATTTCTCAGGTTATTGGAGGATGCGTCAGTGGCAGAGATGAGTTAGTTTCCAAAGTCCGTATTTATCACCACGTGGTTGGTGGTGTTCTAAACCCGGTAAGTTTAGATTGTTGAAAATTTTGTTTCCATTCATTTCATCTTCCTACATAGGTTGTATGTATTAACAGATTCCCATAGTTACAAGCTTCTATTTTTTGATTGGTAGAAAATCGTTTATTTACTTTAGTTGCGTATGTTTAGGTTAGAAAAACAATTTGCCTTTTCTGAGCATCACAAGATGGATTCAGTTCTCTGTTAACTTCCATAGGTGAGTTGGGCTAGAATTCTGGAAAGTAAGAAATAGAATATGTTCTGTGAACTGCAGTGTCTATACAGTAATTAATCAAGAGCTTTATGTCACAGAATGGGCTACCACTTTACGAAATATTTCCAGGTTATGCTTGTCTCAAAATAAAATGGTTCATGTTGTACTCTGTCTGTTCACAAGTTGAATAGTTGGGCACCCCCATATCTTTAGAAGCTTGTTATGTTAGATACTGAATCTGTAGTTTTGTGAGTTTTGTTACCCTTGTTTCAATTCACTGTTCTCACACCTTCAATTTCTGTCTTATACTCCTACTATATGGAGCAATGGATAATCTGTTCTCTGGCTCATAACTGTTCGGTGCTATGATGTAGAATGCTGCATACCTTATTCTTCGAGGCATGAAGACACTGCATCTCCGTGTGCAATGTCAGAATAACACTGCTCTTCAGATGGCCCAGTTTTTAGAGGAACATCCAAAGGTGTGAACTATGTTTCTTTATTGATGTATGTACATATTCCATGTTTCCATTGTTTGAACTAATGGTATTATCTCTTTTTCCCAGATTGCTCGTGTCTACTATCCTGGCTTGCCTAGTCACCCTGAACATCACATTGCCAAGAGTCAAATGACTGGCTTTGGTGGTGTTGTTAGTTTTGAGGTAAATTTGGTTCTTGAATCCATTTTACCTTGTATTAAATTGTTGAGAACATGACATAGTTCAATTATCTGTTTTTTCCCCTTGTGTAGGTTGCTGGAGACTTTGATGCTACAAGAAAATTCATTGATTCTGTTAAGATACCCTATCACGCCCCTTCTTTTGGAGGCTGTGAGAGCATAATTGATCAGCCTGCCATCATGTCCTACTGGTAATAACTTAATGTTTGTGGTATTGAGACATTCAAACAAATGTCACTGGTATATATTTTGAGCTTTGCGGCTTGTAAACAGGGATTCAAAGGAGCAGAGGGATATCTATGGGATCAAGGACAACCTGATCAGGTTCAGCATTGGAGTGGAGGATTTCGAGGATCTTAAGAATGATCTTGTTCAGGCCCTCGAGAAGATCTAAGCACTCCAATTGGTTCGCATTAATAAAATTGTGAGGTGATGGTTGTCTTGGTGGATCCTATAGAGATCCGTGGGGATATTTGAGCTGATGACTGCGAATAAGTTCTCGTTTTTCTTATTTTATTCTTCGAAGTGAATAAGTTGTGGTTGCTGCATCCTGCATGATCTAGTGCTGGACTTTAATTCTACTTGCCAAATTATACAATGATCTGGTCGGATGTATTTTTTTTTTTTCAAAAAAATAAAAGTCGGATGTACTTTTGCTTTAGAATGTGCCCTCGGTCTCGGTTTTGCGATGAACTCACGCCCCTAGTGTTTCTGGTGGCATTTGCGGTTTAGTCCTTAATCACCATAATAAAAGTGGGAAAATTGTTACAAGGAATTATCATAATTCTTGAACTCACGGAGTCCGGGAATCGATGGTTACCAAGGCCTCTGTTAATAGACCATTAGTTGGAATTCAAAAGGGACACAGGTAGCTCTGCTCGTTGAACTAGTGGCAACGATAAACTTAGGCCCAAGAATATGAGAAACAGACGAGTTCAATTAATCTAACCAACAATTTGTGACAGTGTTTGTTACGTATATTATATGTACTGTATTTGACAGCATACTAATACTGCTGCACTATACATCGATCGAAAGAAAGATCGCTTTGTTATATTGGATTTATAAGCTAGCTGATAAATTGAACAGCTGATTTTAACTGATTTATTTATCGTGAGAGAGAAATTATGTCATCCGTACGTGCTCCTCAAGAAACTGGCTTAACCCAACGTAAATAGAGTACAGGTACAGTACATATTTTCGTCGCAAAAAGGAAAGATGAAAGTACGTACTCGTACCGTACGTATTTGTAGCAGGCAGGAAGAGTAAAAGGGGGCCCACAGATTGTTCGTGCGATCGATCGGACACCGCGGCCGCGCGGCGCTCCCTCGATCTACCGGCCGCCATGGGCGCGCGTCTCCCCGGGTCCCTCCTGCCTCTCCTCCTGCTCCTCCTCACGACCGCGGCCCCGGCCCCCGCCGCCGCCCTCCGCTTCGACCTGCTCTCGGGCCACACCAAGTGCATCTCCGAGGACATCCAGGCCGCCGCCATGGCCGTCGGCAAGTACCACGTGCTGGCCTCCGACGACGGCGCCTCCTCCTCCTCCTCATCCCATCAGCAGCAGCTCCCGGACTCCCACCGCATCTCGCTGCGTGTCACCTCGCCCTACGGCAACGGCCTGCACTACGCGGACAACGTGCACTCGGGCAACTTCGCCTTCACGGCCGCCGAGGCCGGCGACTACCTCGCCTGCTTCTGGGCGCCCGACCACCGCCCGCCCGCCACCGTCACGTTCGAGTTCGACTGGCGCAGCGGCGTCTCCGCTAGGGACTGGAGGGCCGTCGCCAAGAAGGGTCAGGTCGAAGTGAGTCATCCTCCTCCTCCTTTCCTTTGATCGAATCTCTTCGCTCTTCGTTTCATTGACCAGCACATTACCAATTGACGCATCGGCACGTATTTCTTAATAAAAATACGAGTTGCGGTAAGCTTACAACCAATTACAAACACTGAAAAACAGAGAAAACAGCAACGGCACAGGCCAATACAAACCAACTGATGGACAGAGAAGAAAAGAAAGACTGAAAAGGCCGAAAGCCTAAACAGACAAACTATGCCAAGAGAAAACACTAGCGCCTAGTGGAACCACATCACCCTGTTTACTGCCCTTGCCCAAAGGTTCGCCTCCTCCTTGATGCGATCGCAAAGCATGATCCATACTGAACACGCGATCAGAATGACTGCCAAACTGAGACCTTTCCTATTATCTTTCGGCACCTGCTTACAGCTTTGCAGCCACCACACCAGCTCCTGATCACTGATCACCAGATGACAAGGCGGCGGCTTTTTTATGTCAGGTCAGATGCTCCTGATCACTGATCATGCTTTTTGTAAACATTTGTGCAAAAAGAAACAACACAAATAATGGAGTTGTATTTGTTCAATCTTCAAATCACATACAACCTCATTTTTACATTCCTTGCCAGTTTCGGGGCTTTTACATCTATACCATTATAATCGTTGGCGTTTATCGGAAAAGCATTCTTAGAATGACACCAACTTATTTGACATTCTTAGAATGGCGTGCCACATATGCAAATGTGGTAAAAATGAAACAAAACCCAAATAAGAATGCCAAATAAGTTGGCGTCATTCTAAGAATGCTTTTCCGATGAACGCCAACGATTATAATGGTATAGATGTAAAAAGCCCGCCAGTTTCCAATGTGGTTGATTGAACGTTCTGTAACGATTGTTACTCCCTCAGTCCATGTAGTTATATTTCCTCTTTTGTTCCCTAGTTCCCTTTCTATCTTATTGTTTTTAGAAGAGGTGTGTATCTTTAATTTTTTATCATTAATGAGAATATGAAAGAGCCTTGTACAACACGAGCAGTCCATAAACGATGGCAGCCAAGATAAAACACAAAACTAGATAAACTGAAAAACAAGAACAAGGAGGAGCAAGTTATGGATATAGATGGAATGTAATACATCATTAGAAGATAAATGGACTATAAAAAGGTTTGTAACGAACTGCAGTATGTACACTTGTTAACTCCTGTATATCTGTTATTATAATATAATGGACTTACAGTTCCGTGAATATATATGGCACTGGTTGTGCAGATGATGGAATTGGAACTAAGGAAGCTGGAGGATAACATCAAATCTATCCATGAAGAAATGTTTTACCTTCGTGAAAGGTATGCACTCTACCAGATGCAAAATTAGTCATATCTCATTGGTCATACGCTGCCTACCATTCTTTCAGGGAAGTAGAAATGCAGGACTTGAACAGGAGAACAAACTCAAGGATGGCTTGGCTTGGTTTCCTTTCGCTTGTCATCTGCGTATCAGTGGCGGGCTTCCAGTTATGGCATCTGAAAAACTTCTTTGAAAGAAAGAAGCTACTGTAATTCTTTTTGATTACTACAAAACATTTTGAGGCACTTTTTTTGTTACCTTTTCTTTGATGTAGATGTAGATTTTCTCCTGAGGAACAAAGATATAGCAGAGTTGATAAATATTTCGATTTTTTTTTGTTTCCTAGGCCAAATTAATTAAATATATGAAAAGTGCAAAGGCGACTTCAAGTTCTAGTTCTTTGGTCTTGAACTGTTACTGCGGTTTGTTTCTCCTAATTAATTCTGTTCTCTCGCTAAAAATCCCCTCGCTGGCGTAGTCAGAGTTCGAGGGGTTTTTCCGCGATCGGGACGGTGGGAGGCCTCTCCCCTCCGATCGTTTTTTTTTTTTAATTCTGTTCTCTTGCAATTTTTGTGTGGCATGCATTCTGGCCCAGTCAGGAACATTTGCATCAAAACCCAGGATCTAAAACCCTGATGAAATCTACGAACTTTCGGGTGCTAATGTCCATACTTGATGATTATTTTATTTATAGATGTGCTCAAGCTTTCGACATGAGTTAATCGTGTGATGTAGACAGTAGACGCGTTGAAGACTAGATCTTTTATATATATAGTACAGAGTATATATATATATATATCATAAAAGTGAAAGGTGAGGTACTGACCTTTTTGTTTGGGCCTCCTTTACGCGCGATAATAACAAACTGAAGCTGCCTTCACACTTTCTTTACACTTGTTTCTTTTACAAGCAAAAAGCTCGTCTTTCCACTGTTTTCCACCAAAGTTTTGCTTGTTGGGGTGCAGTGTTTTGGATGTTATCATAATTTGATTTATTATTTTATAATAATGGAAATACAGACACGTGAACAAAGAGTACCATACTCCGTACTACTATATAATACTACGCCGTTGACGGAAAGGCATCAATTAATGATTCAAGTGCAATCCGTTGAAACGCGGTTAGTAGTTATTACATCTTTTGACAGGAGCTTTTTGCGAATTAATTCACAAAAATGCGTCGGAGAGCTTTGAATCTGACCAAGCCCGTTGGTTTGGTATATATGTCACTGCATTATTGACACTCCAAATAAATTCCTTCAAGTTGTGTTTTATGCAATAGGCAATGCTGGGAGCTGATGAGAGATTCGATTCTTTGCGGTTACATCACCATGATAGAGGAGGTTATTCCAAGCTTGAGGACAACACTTTGGCAATAATGGCTCATCGCTAATTCTGAGCTAATGTCAAAGTCAAAGGATGCCTGACGTTGAAAGGCTGCATCGTCGCGTATTTCTCATCCCATGACAGCAACGCGATGTACCCAGTACTCGGCCGGCGCCTGACAGTTTTGATTTATTTTTACTGCGATTTTAGTATTGACGTTTTTCTCCCTTCATTTGAAGCACGCATAAACTATTCACTCGCTCAAGCTTGCAATTTCGCATAACCATTTCTGATTTGACTGCAAATTTGTGCTCCGGTTACTAGCTACTGTATTCTATATGGGCGAAAAAAAAAAACTTGTAATAAATGGGGGGAAAACATGGGTACCGGAAAACTCTATCATGGACTGTTTTATTTTTTTTGTCAGAGAAGATCATGTTGTTAGTCAGTTTGATTAATTCCGATCCTGATATATTCTGATTGCACGTCAACAGCAGGCGATACGCATGGGCATTTTTTTATTCATTTTTTTTCACGAACCAACCAAAAAGCTTATCAGCGACCACGTAACCACGTGCTGGTGCGACAGAATCCCGAGAGGTGTGTGTGGGCAACCACTACGGCACGGCTGGGGAATCCATCCCATCATCTCCGCTAGCTTGCAACTGTAAAAGCGATTCCAGTGGCCATCTGCGGTTAAGATTCATGTCAGTTGGACTCCGAATACTCCCTCTGTCCCTAAAATTTATAACTTTTAAAGTAGGAGTAAAAAAAAACACTAAAATATATAATATCAAATTAGTACTATTAGATTTATTATACAATATATTTTTATAAAATATTTATTTTATATCATAGATATTAATACTTTTTTTTTTCATAAAATTAGTTAAATTTTAAAAGAAAATTGACCGACACTGATTCTAGGAGTTAAAGCTTTCGGGGGACAGAGGAGTATTTTTTTTCTTCTGATTTTAATTACATATAAAGTCATCTAGATTTATCCGGCATTGCACTTTTAAATTTGATGCAAGATTTTATGGCAGAAGACATGAAATTGATACTATTCACTCATAATATGTTACTTTTTTATTCGAAACAGAATATTTTTATAATAGTATTTATTGCTAGTAGAAGATTCAGATTTGTGGCGAGAAAGGGTTTGTACTATAGATTCACAAGGGCCGCTAATGTCGGCTGGATCGGTGGTATGGTAGACTGCCGCCACACCAACCGCGGGAGTAGCGCTATATAGTAGCGATAGATCGAGTTTGGATTTGGGAGACGAGCGAGAGGTTTGCGTACGGAGTACTAGTCACTAGTCACGACTCACAACTTGTGTCCCGACTCCGCGAGGGCGCGCACGGCACGTAGCCTTCTCAGCCTTTCAGTTCGTCGCCTTCGCGTCCACGGTTAGTTGCCGCGCTGCCCTGCCCCTGCTCCTCGCCTGGCCGGCCTCACGATCGGCGACACCATGACTCACGACGCCCATCTCGGAGTCGTCGACGGGGCCGCCGCCAAGGACGACAAGAACGCCGCCGCTGACGACGCCTCGGTGGCGGCGCACGACGACGGAGGCGGGCCGGGGCCGCCGCCGCCGCCGCCGGCACCGGCGGCGGCGGCGGCGGGCACAAGCTGTCCCTGGTCCCGCTCATCTTCCTCATCTTCTTCGAGGTCGCGGGGGCCCCTACGGCGCGGAGCCGGCGGTGCAGGCGGCGGGCCCGCTGTACGCCCTGCTGGGCTTCCTCATCTTCCCCTTCATCTGGGCGATCCCGGAGGCGCTCGTCACGGCGGAGCTCTCCACGGCCATGCCGGGCAACGGCGGCTTCGTGCTGTGGGCCGACCGCGCCTTCGGGCCCCTTCCTGGCTCGCTCATGGGCACGTGGAAGTACGTGTCCGGCGCCATCAACGGCGCCGCGTTCCCGGCGCTCTGCGCCGACTACCTGGCGCGCGTCGCGCCCGCCGTGGAGGGGGAGGCGCGCGCGTCGCCACCATCGTCGCCTTCAACGTCGTGCTCACGCTGCTCAACCTCACGGGGCTCACCGTCGTGGGCTGGACCGCCGTCGCGCTCGGCGTCGCCGCGCTCTCGCCGTTCCTCGTCATGACGGGCGCCGCGCTGCCCAAGATCCACCCGAGGCGGTGGGGCGTCGTCGCCGGGGAGAAGGACTGGAAGCTCTTCTTCAACACGCTCTTCTGGAACCTCAACTACTGGGACAGCGTCAGCACCATGGCGGGAGAGGTGGAGCGGCCCGGGAAGACGCTCCCCAAGGCGCTCGTGTCCGCGGTGTCCATGACCTCGCTCGGGTACCTGCTGCCGCTCATGGCCGCCACCGGCGCCATCGACGTCGCGCCAGACAGCTGGGGGAACGGCTTCTTCGCCGACGCCGCAGGTGCGTGCGTGGATCCTGTCCAACCCTTGATTCCTGATCTCCTCCTCCCTCACTCGCAGGCGAAGAGAACAGATATTATTATTACTAAAATATTATATCGTTCGTTTTTTTATTCATTCATTCACACATGACTGACTGGCCACCATGATGATTTCTTATCTTAAGCTTGATTGATGTGTGTTTTTAGTCAAGTTGCCACATGAACATGACACATGAACAGTCGACGCTGGCGGGCACAGGAGGGAGGCTACCTTTTTTAATCAAATGATAAACGGATGCTAGCATCGTCCACCACTTATTATAATTTATGCCAAGTAGATTTTCTTGATCGAGGAATAGGTGGATTGTTGTCTGGCCAATTGGCCAATAAACCACAACTACGAGAGGTACTACAATCCAATTGGCCAATTATATATGCCAAGCAGCTGTTACTGTCTGAAAGTATTCTGAAAGATTTTTCTGTTCAGGCTAAAAATAGGGAAAAGCTAACAAACACCTACCGATTCATGTTTGTTTCTGTTTAGTCTCCATTGGAAACTCAACTGAAACCATGCATGATGCATGCATATAATAGAATTTGGTGATTCCTGCCATTTCTACAGTACAGTACAAAGATATTGCATTGTGTAAATAAATAAAGCTCACCACCTCACTCGCCGCAACGTTGCTGCCAGGCATGATCGGCGGGAGCTGGCTCGAGTACTGGATCGAGGTGGGCGCGGTGCTGTCGTCCATCGGCCTCTTCTCGGCGACGCTGAGCAGCGCGGCGTTCCAGCTGCTGGGCATGGCGGACCTGGGCCTGCTGCCGCGCCTCTTCGCGGCGCGCGCGCCCGTGTTCCGCACGCCCTGGGTCAGCATCGTGGCCACCAGCGCCATCACGCTCGGCATGTCCTTCTTCAGCTTCAACAGCATCGTGGCCGCCGCCAACTTCCTCTACAGCCTCGGCATGCTCCTCGAGTTCGCCGCCTTCCTCTGGCTCCGCGTCAAGCAGCCCGCCATGGCCCGCCCCTACCGCGTCCCGTCGCGCCTCCCGGGCGCCGTCGTGCTATGCCTCGTCCCCTCCGCCTTCCTCGTCTTCGTCATGGTCATCGCGGGGTGGAAGGTGTACGTCATCAGCGCCGCGTTCACCGCCGCCGGGGTCGCCGTGTACTACCTCATGCGCTTCTGCAAGGCGAGGGGATGCCTCAGGTTCAGCGACGGCGGTGACCAAGGGACGTCGACGGCGGTGCACCAGGACGGCAGCAACGGCAGCCATGTCTGACCCGAACACGACTCTAACAGCTTCAAAGACAGTGGAGCAGCTCTTGTGCCCATGTTCTACACGAATTTGTAGGCTAGTGTTTCCAGTTAGTACATGTTTGGCTGGCAATGGCATAGTTGATTGTTATTATTATTGTGGGAAGGAATCGGTGTTTCTTGTTCCACCGCTTTTGGCTAACCTCTGCTTGCATGCACAAACACAAACCTCTGCTTGTTCCACCGCTTTTGGCTAACCTCTGTTTCATGACCAGACGTGCTTAGCTGTATGCTTCTTGGCAACATCAAACTGCTCCGACGTGATTCACAGGGCAGCATAACATATGCATGAAGCGGTGGATATGGATTGAGTGAGATCATTGCGTAGTGGACTTCACCAGTTTACTGCAAATATTGACAGAAGAGCTTAGGAGCTGCATGTTAATGTTATTATCCGGATATGCTACACAGTAATACGTGATTATCACAGCCTACTACTTCTATCACGAACTATAGGAAATCTAAGTTTGTCCTAAATCAAATCATGGAAAGTTTGACAAACTTTATAGAAAATAGTATTAATATCTATTACATCAAAAACGTAAATTGTGAGAATATACTTCATAATGTATCCTATGAGGCTATGATCGATTTCAATTTGGTGTCGTGATATTATTATTCTTTCCTATAATTTTGGTCAAGGTTAACACAATTTAACTTACAACAAACTTTAAACCCCTGTATTTCAGAACTGAGGAAGAACTTCACAAATAATCACACAGCCTTTTTATTTGTGAAATGAAATATTTTCTTGCCCCACACAGCCTTTTTCTTTGTGAAATGAAATATTTTCTTGCAGCGACCAGTTCTATTAGACCACATTTGAAAATCTAGCCCCCTTTCTACATCAGAGCTCAAGTCTCACGTAATTTATGGTTGGATGTTGAATTGGGTTGCCATTTGTGATTGCATATACCATACTAATTATGTGCAAAAGCTGACTTATTGGGCCTGATATAACAGCGTTCCTTCAAAATAACATACAGTACGTGCTTGAAAACAACTTTAACTTAATTTGTAAAGCCCATTCTTTCTGCAAAAGACAAGTGACACAGCACTGGTGCGGCGTGTATAAAAGCATAAATAAAGTGGAGATTAGAGTAGAGGAGTAGGCACTGGAGTCGAACTAGTTAATTATCCGTTCGTTTTTCTCACATTGATGATTTTGTTGCTGATGCAATCCTGCAGATGGGCGTAGAACCAAATTTTAACGCAGAAGTCAAGGAAAACAAACTTGCCATTATCCCAAAGTAACTAAAATTTGAAAGGGTCTACCCATCTGCTTGGGCCTGTCATCCTAGATTTGCCGGCACGGCACATGTAAGATTACCTACAGAGGGAACCAGGACTGCTCACGCAGCCAAGATGACGACGGCGACGCAGGGAGCCGCCCTCGCTGGCAGCGACAGGCCACACCAGTTCACTCTAGCGCGTCTCCACTCTCCAGCCAAATCCCCAAGACCTCGACACCGGCGACCCAATCACCGCCCCTGCCGGCAGCGGCCCTGTCGCCCAAGCAAGAGGAAGGAACCGGAACAAGCTGAAATGCTTTTCCCTCTCTATTTTTCTTTCTTTTTTTATTATTTTGAAAAACCCAGTTTCCCGGCGTTATTTATATTAATAATGGTAGAAATAGAGATTAGTCTTTACATGTAGATGCTTTTCCCTCTCATCTTCCTTATATTCTTTGAGGTCCGCCATGCAGAATTTCAGCACCATACGACCCAAACTACTCAGTCTCAGGCTGAACAGGTGAATCAATGTACGGAGGCCTTATATAGCTTTCCTCCCCGTCATTATTGAATTTCAGCAGCTAACTCCGTTTCTGTACCTGAACTCTCTGCTTGGGTTCAAGACCGTTAGGTTATGTCTTCTCTATAACTAAAACACCATGAAAGTATAGTTGAAGTTCACATACCTTTGTTATGTTCGAAGTTATCGTTTATATTAGAAGCAGCTAATTAAATCATCAAGAATTGAAGAGACAACACAATCATCTGAAATAAATAGACAAAAATACATTAAAAATTTTAGTGGCTAATCTCTCAACAGGACAAACAAATATGCAACCCTGAGAGGTGCACCTTTCCCAGGTGCACATAAGTAACTCAACCAGAACAAAGGTCTCAAAATCAAGAGTTCGGACCCAAAATATTTGTTTGTACTGCAAAAAAAAGTTTAATACATACTTCAAGTGAAAAATAATTATTTCGAGTGATAAATGTTCCAAATAACAATTTGAAGTCCAAAAACTTTGAAATAGATAAAAACGTGTTGTTCCATTAGGTTGTTGTTAGGTCCGAATTAGGGAAGTACTAGTTGCAATGAGCTCAACGTTGGTGTCATGAAGCACAAATTGATGACGGCGCCATGTAGATGTAGATAGGGTGGTCCACTCACAAGTCCACACCTCGGTCAACATGAACGAACTAGACTAAACGCAATGTTCAAAAATAGCATTTTTTTGTTGTATTATTAATAAAATCTCCCCGCTGCATGTTAAAAAACAATTTAAGATTAAAAAAACTTCACTTGGATGATACAAGTAGTAGACCCAGGGCTACTAGTGACCATGCGCTGCTGCACGGGCACTTCTCTGTTTGATTCTGCAAGTAAAACCATCAGCTCAGCACAGGGAGCTCGGCCGTGAATTTCCAACGACGATGAAGCAGGGAATCCATGGGAGCGACAACAGCTCGTCGCTCCACTCCAAGGCGTCTCCGGCCAAATCTGAAACCCTCCCCGACGGCGAGCCGACCCACCTCCCAATCACGGGAGCGGTTGGCACCGGCACTGGCCATGCTGGGGGTCGGAACAAGCTGACGCTTTTCCCCCTCATCTTCCTCATCTTCTTCGAGGTCGCCGGCGGGCCGTACGGCGCCGAGCCGGCAGTACAGGCCGGCGGGCCCCTGCTCGCGCTCATCGGATTCTTCGTGTTCCCCTTCGTCTGGGCCGTCCCGGAGTCCCTCGTCACCGCCGAGCTGTCGACGGCGATGCCTGGCAACGGCGGGTTCGTGGTGTGGGTGGACCGCGCGTTCGGCCCGTTCGCGGGGTCCCTGATGGGCACGCTGAAGTACGTGAGCAGCGCCATCGGCGCGGCGGCGTTCCCGGCGCTGTGCTCCGACTACCTCACGCGCGTGGCGCCCGGCGTGTCGCGCGGCAGCGGCAGGGTCGCGACGATCGTCACGTTCAACGTCGCCCTGACGCTGCTCAACTACACGGGGCTGACCGTCGTCGGCTGGACGGCCGTGGCGCTGGGCGTCGCGGCGCTGTCGCCGTTCGTGCTGATGGTCGGCGCCGCGCTGCCCAAGGTCCGGCCGCGGCGGTGGGGGGGCGACCACGGCGCCGCCGCCGGCGACAGGGACTGGAAGCTGCTGCTGAACACGCTGTTCTGGAACCTCAACGGCTGGGACAGCGTGAGCACGATGGCCGGCGAGGTGGAGCGGCCCGGGAGCACGCTCCCGACGGCCCTGGTGTCGGCCGTCTGCATAGGGTCTGTTGGGTATGTCCTGCCTCTCATGGCGGCCACGGGCGCCATCGATGCGCCGCCGGAGGCCTGGGGAGCAGGGTTTTAAAAACCGTTTGGGAACCGGCCGGTTTGACCGGTTTCGGTCAAACCGGACCGGACCGGTTCGTTTTTGCCAGCGGTATAAACCGCTAGGTTTTTTAAATTTGAAATTTGAATTTGAAAAATAAAAAATTCTAAAAAAAATTTCTAAAAATAGTTCATGATTTATAGAATCCAATGGTGTCAAAATTTTTCAAATTTGAGTTCGTTTAGTATTTATTTAGACGTTTGGAAATTTGAAAAAAAAAGAAAAAAAAAAAAAGGCCGCGGCCCATTAAGGCCCATTAAATCATGAAGGTCGAAAAATATACTAAACGCACTCAAATTTGAAAAATTTTAACATCATTGGATTCTATAAATCATGAAGTATTTTTAAAAAAATTTCTAGCATTTTTTTAAAATATTTTTCATTTTTCATTTGAAAATTTTTGACATCATTGGATTACCGACCGGTAAACCGGTCTAACCGGCCGGTAAACCGGTCTAACCGGCCGGTAAACCGGTTACAACCGTTTGAACTACGCTTGCTTCAAAATTCAAATTTAAAATTTGAATTCGTCCGGTATAAATCGGTACCGGCCGGTATAAATTTACCGCCGGCCGGCGGTTACCGTTTTCCGGACGGTAAGTGAAACCCTGCTGGGGAGACGGCTTCTTCGCCGACGCTGCAGGTGCGCGTGTGCGTGTCACTGTTTGAATGTTCTCGCCCATTGCTTTTGTCGCGTTGTTGGCGCACGTCACATCAGGATTAGATTCACTCTCACTCTTGGACTTGCTGCACATCTTTCTTGGACCCCAAAGACCAAGCGAGACAACTGACAAGTTGCAACAGTGACAGCTTGACAAACTTGCCCGGCCGGCGGGATCCCGTTTGAATAATTAGATGCCCGCAAGTTCACTCCGTCAATCACGATCCATGTAAGATGGTAAGAGTACTACTAGATTATTACTGAACTTTGGTTCCGTGCACGCAACGCATGCAGGTCTGATCGCCGGGAATTGGCTCAAGTACTGGACGGAGGTGGGCGCCGTGCTGTCCTCCATCGGCCTCTACTCGTCGTCGATGAGCAGCGCGTCGTACCTCCCTCTCCGGCATGGCGGACCTGGGGCACCTCCCGTCGCTGTTCGCCGCGCGCGCCGGCGTTCGGCACGCCCTGGGTCAGCATCGCCGCCACGGGCGCCATCGCGCTGGGCATGTCGTTCCTCAGCTTCGACAGCATCGTGGCGGTCACCAACTTCCTGTACTGCCTGGGCATGCTCCTCGAGTTCGCGGCGTTCCTCTGGCTCCGCGCCAGGCGCCCCGACATGCCGCGCCCCTACCGCGTGCCCATGGGCACCGCCGGCGTCGCAGCCATGTGCGCCGTGCCGTCGGTGTTTCTTGTGCTCGTCATGGCCGTCTCCGGGTGGAAGGTGCTCGTGGCCAGCGCCGCGTTCGCCGCCGCCGGCGTCGTGGTGTACTACGCCATGGCGCTCTGCAAGGCCCGGGGATGTCTCAAGTTTCGCCGTGCAGAGGCAGAGGGAGGAGAATACCAAGATTGCTGACAGTGTGAGTAGCGAAACCCACTGGCTCGCGAGGTTGCGCTTTGGTGTTTCGTATGGAACCGCCCATGCCGCAAGCCCGCAACCGGTGAAATTCATGGGCTCTAGTCGTAGTTGTGGGCCGCGCGCGGGGATAGCAGTGCATCGATTGTCCCCGATTGCTATCATGTTATTATGGTCCGTACCGAGACGACCAGGTCCCACCACGGTTACGGCCCACGGCCCGCCCTCGCTTGCTTCCGTTCACGTCTACGCACTCTCTCCTTTCTGCTTTCACGACCGCGCACCGCCGCGATTAGCCTATCCGCACTCATCGTCCTCTATTTCTCTCCTCTATATTGCTTAGTTAGCAAGATTCTCTTCTCTATATCTAATTCTCTCCCATCCATCCGTCCTTTATATCATACTCTATCTATTAGGTCAGTCTCAATGAGGTTTCATGGGAGGTTTCATACACATTTAATAGGGTGCCACATCAGCTTTTTGCATGAAACTGGGAGGAGAGAGAAGGGAAACGTTTCATCTCCACGACACGAGTCGGGCGGCGTTTCCAACGCCACGAAACAAGGACGAAATCGGCGTTGAGGGCCTCGTGACACGTTTCATCGCAGGCCACTTAGCAGCAAGCGTGCGCGGGGAGCTCCCTCCGCCGTAGCGTCGCGGCGCCGCTTTCGGGGTCGGGTCTCCTCCTCCCTCGCCTCGTCGCCGAGAAAGCGACCCACAGGGCGGCGGAGGGGCTCCTCCGCAGCCGCGCCCGTCGCGGCCTTGAGCCGCTCCGGGCGGGTCTCCACCGTGGGTGCCGGGTGGGGGCTCCTCCCTCGCCTCGCCCGCCCCGCCGCGGCGGGGCTGCAGCGGCGGGAGGGGCTCCTCCGTCGCGCCGTCGCGGCGGGCGTGCGCGCTCGCGCTGCTGGCCTCGAGCGCCGCCGTGAAGTATGCCGGCGCCATTCGTCGCGAAAGGGCTCCGCTCGCCACCGCGTCGCGAGCACACGGGCGGGAACCGCGCAGGCTCCGCCCGACGCGGCGCGGGCGTGAGCACCGCCGCTGGTCCGCCCGGCGCCCGTTCACGTCAAGAGGCTCCGCTTGCCGCACATCGCGAGCACGGGCGGGAGCCACGCGGTCTCCGCCCGCCGCAAGCCACGAGGGCAACGCCGCCGCGGCACTGTTCGTCGCGAGGGGCTCCGATTGCTGCGCATCGCGAGCACGGACGTGAGCCGCGCAGGCTCGCCGTCCATGGCCTTGCGCGCGTGCGCCGCCGGGCGCCGTTCGCCGGGGCGGCTGCTCGCCGAGCGTCCTCCACCGGTTGCGGGCGCCACAAGCGCGAGGCTCCGCCCGGCCGCTGCCACTCGCTCCGTCTCGCCGCCGTGTCCGGGCTACAGGTGCCGCCGCTCCGTCTCACCGCCGTCTTGTGGCTCACGCGTCTCGCCGCCGCACTGGGCTCCAAGCGCGCCAAGAGCTAAGCCGAGCAGGTAAACGCCATCCCGTCCGTGACCTGGTGCTAGCCGTCCTGTATC
This sequence comes from Chrysopogon serrulatus, assembly GCA_015844335.1. Classification (NCBI taxonomy): domain Eukaryota; kingdom Viridiplantae; phylum Streptophyta; class Magnoliopsida; order Poales; family Poaceae; genus Chrysopogon; species Chrysopogon serrulatus. The sequence goes on from JADLZL010003450.1 coordinate 98,278, forward strand.
TGGTCAAGTCCTGTCCTGGTTTCAAGATCTGGTGGTGATCCTCGGTGTGCAGCTGGCGGCCTTGCCATGTTCAGTCACCGGAGGCGACGTGCTGGATATCGTCGTTAGCTTCATGTTCACCGGGAAGAACTCTGCGTCGTGCGTGCTTCGAGACGGAGATGTGTACATGCAGATGAGGGGCAGGTAGGATGAACGAAATAGTAAAATAAGCTTATGCAACCGTGCAATGAAACTTTGCATTGAGAGGGAACCTCATTTCATATCAAAGTTTCACTTGTTAGAAACCGGGAGGTGAAACTTTCCATTGAGACTGGCCTTATGGGGCCTACTTGTCACTTTATCTAAATATATTCATATGAGATCTAGTTTTAAAGGATTTATTGCAACGAATTTAATGGTACAATCGGAATTTAATTTGAATTTATGGTTTGTGAGTTAAAACACTTCTTTAGTTAGTTAAAAAGGTAGGGGCCACCACTGATTCCTCACTGCTGCTCACTGCTGCTGTGTCAGACGCTGGCCAGCACACCCTGTAAATCCCGCTTCCTCCTCCACAAATAAGGGACAGAACACTCTTCCGGGTGATTTGCAGGACCCCGCTGCACCTGGTTTTTGCGCTATCTACTCCTGCCGGATGCGTTTACCGGAGCCTCTGCAGACAGCCTTATGCACGACGCTCCTTTCTTCTCCTTAAAAAAAAGTACTAGAAAAGTTTCAAAAAAAAAGCAGAAAACATTAAAAAATAGTAAAGTAATGAGCAGGAGCGATTGAACACAAACCAATGCTCTACGATGTCATTCCCTATGACTACGGTATGTAAACAGTTTGTGACAAACATGAAATATTTTCATTGTTTACAAAAATTCTGCTTTCGAAATAGCAATTAAAACCTGCAAAATCAGCAAAGGCTAACAAAATCGAACCATTTGAGCTTGGCAAACTTCAAATAATGTTGTTTTTGTCAACGTTAACTGTTTGAAGGCTTTCAACTCCTTCATTGCTTTGACCTAAACTACCTTGAGGCATGAATTTTGATTTTACCAACCATTTCACCTGAACTACAGGCCTGATTGGTTCGTTGCCAAAATTTGTCACGCCAAAAATTTGGCAAGCCATGATTTTGGCTAGTAATTGGTTGGCTACCAAAATTTGCCAACTACTCACATTTGGCTTGCCAAATCTTTAGCAACTTTTTTGCCCAAGATTTGGCTTGCCAAATCCTTGGTATGGTAAATTTTGGATGCCAACCAAACAGGTCCTACGCTTTCCATCTAAAGGTTACTTTTTCATACTCTCTCCGTCCCAAAGAGACTATCGTTTTTTGTTTTCTGATCAAAGTTTAACTCGACTTGTAGTAAATACATGCAACATTTATATCTCTAAATAAATTTATTTACAAAATAGATTCAAAGATCTTTCAAATAATACTAAGTGTGTACCATAAATATTAATACTTTTTATATATTTTAGTCAAATTTGACTTTTTGGAAGTGAAAACAACAACTTTTTGGGATTTAGGGAGTATGTTTCAATAATAATGATTTGATCCTTCCTATTGCTTTTGACTCATACCAGACTCAATGCAAGTTATCACTTCTTCACTTTAGCCTTGGTCCATCGATGCCAAGCCGTCACTGACCCTTCACCTTTGCTTAGTTCCTCAAAGTCCTTTTCTTGCTATCTTCACCCTTCAAGCCATCCCAACCCACATAATAATTTGAACTAACAATACACATATATTGAAATCCTTCTTATTTGCATTATACTCTTCTACTTGATTTGAACTAGTAGGCATCATATGCTGAGACATCCCATATGCAATCACTTATACCTCATATTCTCTTGACACACGTGCTTTCCAATTCATCAACTATGAAACCCATTATCAATTCTGCACAATATAACCAAGCTTCATATTAGAGACCAATAGATATCCATTAAACCATGTCTCTTTGTTATATTGATCACATGCTTGTCATTAGTAAACTTGAACCCATTTCTCATTTATATTATTTGCTTCACATATGAACCCAAACCATATCAATTACACTTGAGACTAAATATCTGCAATTTTCATGAAAACTAATTAGTCTTAATCGTGCTATCTTTCAGTTCACCAAGTACCACTTGGGGTTTAGATGCACTTTCATACATCTTACTATCAAAACCCAAATAAAAATTATCACATATGCTTAAAATATGTTGCATATGTATAATGCAACTATGTGCATGTTTTTCTAACATGTCTTGTTAGAATATTGTACCATGAAACCACACATGTCATATTTATTACCAGCTCTTGATAATATCCCACACCTTACAAGATTAGCTTATGATGATGATCACACTTTACATGATATATGGAAGTTAGTTCTAATAGAATATCAATTATGAATGTTAGATCTTATAGGAAGTTATTTAACCTATTTTTTAAAATAAAAATATATTATAATTTTTAATATAGACTAAGAAAAGTGTTTGTGTGTTGCAATGGGAGGAAAGCAATAACATCATCCTAAGTTGTTGGCATTTCTAACGTCACCGCAATAAACCTCAATTTCCTATCCCACGCAATGATACTAGAAATGTTGGTATTAATTGACTTGCCTTTAGCAACTAGCCACTAGCCTCTTTACCCTTACTCCTAACTGTGAAACTAGGTTGTCATCTCCAATTGTAAAGCTAGGAATAAACATTGGTACTAAATCTTATCATTTATGTGACTAGGCAAAAATAAATAAAGATGAATATAAACTAAGAATGATTCTGCAAGCGGACAGATAATTATACCATTGTAGCATTTTACCTAGAGTATTACCAGGTTATCATTTATATTCTACCACTGGGAAGGCATCGCTAAGAAGCTACTCTATAGTATTGATAACACTTATATATGCAGTGAATAAGAGATGTAGCCAATGTCAACTCTACTCAATAACAGGAAGGTGTCACAAGATAAATAATAGATAAATGATAAATAGTGATAATAAGCCATTGATCAGTCATCTTCTAATGATACTAATTCACTCATAGCAATTTTAGACATGTTAACGTCGTCTAATCATTTAATAGAGAAATAACTCCTAAGTATTCAAGCTACAGTCAAAGCTACTTCATTTAATGCAAGTATGTCTAACAATCATTGCTAAGTTATACTACTATAGTTTCTTAACACATCGGAGCAATGTACAGGAGAAGATGAGTACAGGAACCTCCTCTTAACCTGACAATCCCACTCTACCAATCCACCATATGGGGGAAGGCCTACAAAGGACTCAATGGGTCTGTCACACCCACGATCTACCTTACTACCCAGCACGACTGGGGATATTCGCAGATAAGTAATGCATCTAGGCACCATGTCTACACACAACCTACCACTCACCAACCGATCAAATTGATGAACGCTATACGAACTAGTGTATGAATATAATAGCAAACTAATTATACTAGACATATTAAAGTAGACGATGAATAATGCAATCAAGAACATAAAAATGAAGAATAATGTTGCTAGTAATGATCATATAAACGCAGATATTACAATAAGAAAGAAAAGCTTAAGAACTATACCAGACTCTTCTCTTCTTGACAACGTCGGGAATCCAAGAGCGATGAAGAACTTGACTTCCTCTACTCTAGATCTAACTAAGCTAAACTATGAACTAGAAAGCTATGAGGAACTAGAACTTGAAGCTCTAGATGACTTAATCACTAAATGGCTCGAGATGAATTGAATGAACTAGATGAATGAATTAGGGTTTCTGGGGAGAGGTCTGGCTCCGCTTATATAGCCCGGTGGGATGCACGACAGCCGTTTGATCAAATCGACTTCACGTAGGGCTGAGATTGATCCTCAAAGGCGGTGGAGGAACATTCCAGAAGATGACAGGTGGGGCCCACAGGGGGGTCGCCCGGTATAGTTGGTGGGGCCGGCCGGCCCTACCTAGAGGTGGCTCCTCCTCTCCTTCGCTCCGGTGTCTTCTGGATCTTTCTAGAGTAGTTTGACGTATTCCTGAGTTGCGGATAATTCCGTGGTGTAGATTTGTAGTTATGCCCTTTTTTCGGCGTTTTCTGGATTAGTCCCTAAAAATTAATAAATCTCCAAAACTCGTGGAAATTGTTAGATAAAACTCTAACCTTCTAGATTTTGATGTATGTTCCATGCCTTTTGATTTATAAAATATTGACGCTATCCACCCTCAACAACTCCCCCAAGCTTACCTTTTGCTAGTCCCTTAGCAAAACCTAGAGTTGGATCAGCAGTTGCTACAATGCTTTCATTCTAACAAGTACATATGCTCTCAAACAAAAATTTTCTCTGGATTAGATAAAACTGCTCTAACTTTCAAACTCACTCATATTACCTTTAACTATGGAGCTTTTAACCTTCACATGGATCTTGAGTAATTGAAAGACAGAACAATCAAGTCAAGCACTACGTCTCAAATTCTTCACTTAACTAGTATTCTAGAGTTTTGCAAGTTTTTACAATAAAACTCGAAGCTTAATTGTATGACACCATCAGTCTCTCAAAGTATGTGGTATTTGTGGATCTCACTGAGGCATCCATGATGTTATGCCTTCCTAATTCTAGGGATTATAGTGGTGTTCATAGGAGTGGCATTAAGCAAGGATAAGCATACTTGCAATTCATATATTGTAAAATCAAACAATGGATCTATAGAGAATTGAGTCATACAATCAAACCAAGATGTGCATGTGTGTGGAATATGGTGGATAGGTGTATATATGGTGGCTAATTATAATTCTACTTTTGCTCTTCAGAATGAATCTCTCTTCTTCTTTAGGCTTTCAGAACTTCTTAGAAAAATATGGGCTATCTTTATTCTTTTTCTCTTCTTCTCTCTTCTTTTTTTTACAATTGGAAAGCGGGCATCTGAGCACCCATTGTTTTAATCTTTGGGACACTTGTCCATCTTTTACTCCCTTTTATTTTTGCATAGCCACATGCATCTTTAGATACAATGATTGATTGAAGAGATAACAATAAAAGACTTAGAGCAAATAAACAAAGGCTATCCTATGGGTTTATAAATATTTTTGGGTGTTTTCTCCCAGTGTAGGAGACAAATATTTTGAGGTGGATGTGGATAAAAGTAAAAAATAGTTGCGCTTACTCTCAGGGTACGAGTAGTGCATATGTAGATGGAGTGTGTGTGAGTGATCTTGATTTTAAAAGTATGACAAGACTCTCTTAAGTATACACAAAGGTTGACTAAACTCAATAAAAAGTAAGTAGCATAAATGAGCAAAGGTTTCCTATTCTATATATATATATCATATATGGCATTTGGTAGGAATTCAACTTTGTCATACAAGAGCTCATCATGTAAGGTTTTTGAATTTTCAAAAGATAAATCTCAGAATTTAGCATTGTTAGGAATAAGATAAATAACAGCTCAAACTTTTTTATATCATATCTATCAATCACCTAGACTTAGCTCAAGCATATTACTCCACAAGTTGCAGGTTCAGAGTAAATTCTTATATTAAAGCAATTGTGTCCAAAACTTAGGAGAACTCAAGGTTGAAAACTAGGTACTTAAAAGACTTCCAACAGAGCAACTATTCATCATCTCCAAGACAAAATTTCTAGTTCATAGTTGACTCTAAACACACTCTAAATAACTAAGACTGTCTAAGACTTTTTTTATTGATTTCTAGATTTTATTTAACTAAAGACTCATAAAAGACTCAACAGACATAGACCTTCATGTGCCCACATATTTTTGGTATTTTATAACTATAAGACAGACTCGATAAATCGCATAGGTATAGTTACCTGATAACTAGGGGATGCTCCTCTCCCAAGCTAGATGTTTGCCATATTTCGCTTAAATGATCTTTAGAGTAAGCTTAGCAGTGTTGATCCACTGACCTGTCTCACTCCTTAATTGTAATCCTGCAAAGGTATAGATGTTTGCCATATTTCGCTTAAATGATCTTTAGAGTAAGCTTAGCAGTGGTGACCCACTGATCTGTCTCACTCCTTAATTGTAATCCTGCAAAGGTATACTCCAACAAGAAAACCAAAACTCGAGGCTCAAATATGATAAGGGGTTAGTGATCAGCCAAATAAGTAATTGATTATCTCTATGAGCAGATATGAATGTGTAGCAAGATTCTTATATTTTTGGATTTTTTATTTATAATGCAAAGGAATGAAAATTTATTTTTGTGCTACCATTGTGACTATTCTTACGGGGTAAACCATAGCCTAATCCTTTAGAGCTTTTTAAAGTTTTACAATAAAGCAGTAAGGAATTTTTTTATTTTCTTTTTTAAACATAAAAAAGAGTAAATGTACTAAAGCAATTAGATAACTACCATTGTTACCTTATGGCAAGGGTGCGGAATTTAAAATCTACCGACAAGACTAGGTCGAAAAGAGTACTTACTTATAGGATTCATTGTCTGAGGAAGGCTCAAACAATTCTTTATCTTGCCATGATGTCTCTTTATTCTCTTCCAACCATCTTTGATTTTGTTCATGTATTTCTCTTGCTTCTTGCTCAGCAATTTGCTCCATTCTCTCGGCTTCTTTGTCCCACTTGTTCCAAATGAGGTTCTATTGCTTCTTGTTTAGTGAATTGATCCATATACCTTGTAGCTTCACTAGGACAGCTCTCTCCTTCTTTTCTTAAGAGCTGGTTTTCTCTACGGCGGGATCGGCGTCTCCTGTTTCGAATCTTTTGGGACGAATTATTGTCAGTGTAACTATTGAAGTTGCAACGTATCTTTCTAACGGGTAGATGGAAGTGAACTTGTCCAGATCTCATGTAGAGGATTGCATTGGCGGTGTTGAGAAAAGGTCTTCCCAAGATGATAGGTGTATCGTCATCTTCCTGCATGTCAAGAACTAAGAAATCTGCAGGTATATAATAATCTTTAATCTTTACCGCGACATACTTTACTATGCCTTCTAGGAATCTTGTTGATAAGTCCGCCATCTGCAATTGTGTATATAGGTTGGGTATAATGGTTCATCATGAAGTAGATAATTGTACGCTACCTTTGACATAACGTTGACCCCTGATCCAGTGTCACAAAAGGTCTTGGGAAAAACTATTTGCTTGATAGTGCATTCAATAGTCGGGACTCCTGGGTCTTCTCTTTTGACAATGTATGGTGGTGCCAACAGGTGGTCATATTCGGTGTTAACCAAATTGATCAGTTGTACCGTCTCTTCTAGAATTTGGCTAAGCTCACTCTTCCTCCTTCTATTGTTGTTGTTCTTCTTCTTCTTGGGCTCGGCTGATTGTTGGGCTTGTTCGTACGGCTTCTGTGGGAATGCGGGAGTTGTGAGGATACGGTTCTTGAATGAGAACTTCTCCTTCTTGTTCTTGATAGGAAATATAATCTTGGCGTACTCCGCATAGATGATGGCTTCAGTTGTGCATAAGAATGGTCGGCCCAGTATGATGGGTGCTCTTTCATCCCCTCCAGTCTCTATGACTACAAAGTCAACGGGGACATAGGATTGTCCCACTCGAACAATAGCTTCTTTCAAAACTTCTTCGGGGTAGCAAATAGACTGATCTGCAAGCTGCAAATGCATGGTTGTGTACAACAAAGGATCTCCTAGAATCTTTTCATAAATTACCTTGGGCATAATGTTGACACTTGCGCCAAAATCACAGATGCCCTCGGAAAGGTGTGACATCCTATCTAAATAGGAATGATAGACCTTCCGGGGTCTCCTTTTTTTTCTCGAGGGGAGTGAGTGGTCAATCCATTTGCACATCCATTTGGTTGAGTGTAGTAATGACCTGCATTGTGAATATCGACAAGATTTGCGTTTCTAAATCTTCTAGTTGGCCCGGAGCCTTACCTTTTTGCCATTGGAGTAACAACAAGTTTGCCAGTTGAGCTAATTATGATTTTAACATTTTATTGAAGCTGTGTTGATTTTTAATGGCAGAAGAAAAAGTTTCCAATCTAGTGTTTATATTTTCTAAAGCTTTGTTATTTAAGGTTATCTTTTTAAACATTTGGTCTAGCAATTTATATTGACCAGCAACTAGTTCTCGCAAAGGTGGTAAATTGTAATTCTTTGTAATTATTGTTACCTTGGAATTACCTTGTTGTGGTTTCTTTGATTCCATCATTGATTTGATTGATTCCATCCTTGACCTTGTTGAGGATGATAGTTGGTGTTGTTGTTGATGTAGTTTACGACCTCTTGGATTTCGGGACGTTTGACTCTTTGAATGTCTTGTGTTTCCATATTCTTCATAAGTTATGTAGGAATCATTAATGTGCATGACTTCTCTCTTTTTAGTTACTCTTTCTTCAAGCTTCTTTATGATGAGGTCTAGCTTTTCAGTGAATGTATCGACTTCTTTAAGATGATGAGTGCCTCCTCCTGTCTTACGAGGTTGAGTACGTTCTTCATTCCAGCTTTGATTTGAGGTCATCTTCTCAATGAGTCTTTGTTGCATCGGCGAGCTTAAGTGACAAGAAAGCCCCCATTTGTAGCATCCATGGACTCATGAGTACTAGAGACTAGTCCATGATAGAAAGTCTACATAAGTAGCCAATCCTCCATTCCATGATGAGGGCATTCTGCAATGTAATCTTGAAAACGTTCCCATGCTGCTTCGCGAATGATTCATCATGTTCTTTGTTGAAAACTTGAAATCTTCCCACGTAGAGCAGTGGTCTTGCCTGTTAGAAAGAATCTGGCCAGAAAAGCAGTAGAGCATTTGTCCCATGTAGTGTTGGTTGGCTTGTTGTTAAAGAACCACTGTTTTGCTTTTCCTAGCAATGAAAATAGGAATAGGTGAAGTAAGATAGCATCTTTTGGTACATCTTTGATCTTGAAGGTGCTGCATATCTCCAGAAAGTGTTGTAAATGTGCACTTGCATCTTCATGTGCCTTTCCATAAAACTGATTTGCTTGCACCATAGTGATAAGCGCAGGCTTGAGCTCAAATCCATTGTTTCCGATATCGACATTAGGTCCAGTACGGATGTTGGCGGTTGTTGGAGCAGAGAATTCACGTAGCGTCTTCTCAGCCATAGCTTCAAAAACTGGTGTCAAGTTAGCTTCTAATTCTTCTGATTCTTCTACTTCGGATGATGGAGCTTGCTCTTGTGAAGAACAAGTTTCAGTAGAGGGTGTTCTTGACAGTGATTCAAAAATATCCCTTATTATTGCAAACTTCCTTATTCTTAAGAGTTTCTCTGGATCTTCGGTATAATTGTCCAGGAGATTAAAAAACATTCATTCATTCATTACCCTGCATAAGATACACAAGTAGACGAAACAAGGGTAGGCCTGTTTGAGTTAGAGGCCCATTGAGTGATCGATCTTATTGTGGTGCATATGGTTATCAATACATTTCTAAGTTTATTAGCCTTCCCCGGCAACAGCGCCAAAAATGCTTGTTGGCATTTCTAACGTCACTGCAATAAACCTCAATTTCCTATCCCACGCAATGACACTAGAAATGTTGGTATTAATTAACTTGCCTTTAGCAACTAGCCACTAGCCTCTTTACCCTTATTCCTAACTGTGAAACTAGGTTGTCATCCCCAATTGTAAAGTTAGGAATAAACATTGGTACTAAATCTTATCATTTTATGTGACTAGACAGAAATAAATAAAGATGAATATAAACTAAGATTGATTCTGCAAGCAGACAGATAATTATACCATTGTAGTATTTTACCTAGAGTATTATCAGGTTGTTATTTATATTCTACCACTAGAAAGGCATCGCTAAACAGCAGCTCTATAGTATTGATAACACTTATATATGCAGTGAATAAGAGATGTAGCCAATATCAACCTCTACTCAATAACAGAAAAATGTCACAAGATAAATAATAGATAAATGATAAATAATGATAATAAGCCATTGATCAGTCATCTTCTAATGATACTAATTCACTCATAGCAATTCTAGACATGTTAACGTCGTCTAATCATTTAATAGAGAAATAACTCCTAAGTATTCAACCTACAGTCAAAGCTACTTCATTTAATGTAAGTATGTCTAACAATCATTGCTAAGTTATACTACTATAGTTTCCTAACACATCGGAGCAATGTACAGGAGAAGATGAGTACAGGAACCTCCTCTTAACCTGACAATCCCACTCTACCAATCCACCGTACGGGGAAAGGCCTACAAAGGACTCAATGGGTCTGTCACACCCATGATCTACCTCACTACCCGGCACGACTGGGGATATTCGCAGATAAGTAATGCATCTAGGCACCATGTCTACACACAACCTACCACTCACCAACCGATCGAATTGATGAACGCTATACGAACTAGTGTATGAATATAATAGCAAACTAACTATACTAGACATATTAAAGTAGATGATGAACAATGCAATCAAGAATATAATAATGAAAAATAATGTTGCTAGTAATGATCGTACAAACGCAGATATTATAATAAGAAAGAAAAGCTTAAGAACTATACCAGACTTCTCTTCTTGACAACGTCGGGAATCCAAGATCGATGAAGAACTTGACTTCCTCTACTCTAGATCTAACTAGGCTAAACTATGAACTAGAAGGCTATGAGGAACTAGAACTTGAAGCTCTAGATGACTTAATCACCAAATGACTCGAGATGAATTGAATGAACTAGATGAATGAATTAGGGTTTCCAGGGGGAGGTCTGACTCCGCTTATATAGCCCGGTGGGATGCACGACAGCCGTTTGATCAAACCGACTTCACGTAGGGCTAAGATTGATCCTCAAAGGTGGTGGAGGAACATTCCAGAAGATGACAGGTGGGGCCCACCGGGGGTGCCGCCCGGCATAGTTGGTGGGGCCGGGCGGCCCCACCTGGAGGTGGCTCCTCCTCTCCTTCACTCCGGTGTCTTCTGGATCCTTCTGGAGTAGTTTGGCGTATTCCTAAGTTGCGGATAATTCCGTGGTATAGATTTATAGTTATGCCCATTTTTTTCGCATTTTTTCGGATTAGTCCCCGAAAATCGATAAATCACCAAAACTCGTGAAAATTGTTAGATAAAACCCTAACCTTCTAGATTTTGATGTATGTTCCATGCCTTTTGATTTATAAAATATTGACGCTATCCACCGTCAACATAAGTCCTAACATCTGTGTGTTGTTTTGTCATGAAAGCTATAATTTTCTATTTACACCATTCCATCTTTATTGCACTCAACATTATGGTACAAAAGCTTATTCCCTCCATCCAAAAATAAGTGCACATCTCGTTTATTGAGAAGTCAAATTCGTATATCTATTTATCTCGCTAAACAAATTTTGTATAAAAGTGCATTCCACAACTAATCTAATGATGATACTATTACATGTTATAAGTATATTAGCATATTTTTATACATATTTAGTTAAATTTAGAAAAGTTTGGCTCCTAGAGATAAACAAAATGTGTACTTATTTTGGGATTGGAGAGTAAATAATTTTGACTGGATATATTTTCTTCTACTTAAGTAATTAATTGCATCTAAGTCATAGAGCTAGGACTCTCTTACGGATACGAATGGTTCGGGGTGCACGTTTTCATTTCCATTTCCAACTATTATATCAAAGAATCAACAAATACAATGGAGCAAACTATATACCATTGAATTTACTTAGGTGTAAACACTTCATTATGTAATTTTTATAAACCAGATCCTTGTGGTAGATAAAAACCATAAAATATCCATAATTGATTTTGGGCCTCATCCACTCGCATGTGAGGCCTCCAACTTAGTCTGCCCAAGCCTTGCTAAGTTGGCCATGGAGCCCCGATGTGACCAGGCCCGATAGGTCCTACGATGACGCCTCAATAGCTCATAAGCTCCATGTGACGAAGCCTCGGTAGCCACATGCTCCAACACCTTGGCAGCCTCACCTACGTTGCCGTCTCCTCACCCCGCATCGTCGTCGTCTCCCACCACGCGTCGTCGCCATCGCATAGCCTCTCTCGTATCGTCATCTATGTAAGGATTATTTAGAGTTGGAGGGAGGGTGATCATATCGATGTAGATTTTGATCTTGATTTCAGTATTAATATACGTCTCAACTCCATGCGTATGTGAGTATAGTTCGTTAAGAAAAGGCCAGGGCAAAAAAAAAAAGAGAAATAATAATAATAATAATAATAATAATATAGATATATAGATATAGGTTTTTACATAATTCTGTAAACAACTTATTACCACAATCTTTACAACCCAGTTTTTTGTTCATAACTATTTGGGGACAAACTTATCATAACATTTTTCCAACCTAAATTTCTAAAATTTCATATATTATTTTTTCGAATAACATAACTTAAACACATAAGTTTTTATTGTCTAACAACCTTTTTTAGTATAAGAAAAATTGATAGGTAAATAGAAAAATAAGAAGGAAAAACAAAGGAAAACTCATTCGCTCCAAATCAGGCTAACAGGCACGTCGTTGCCGAGGCGCCCTGTGCTGAACCGGCGGCGCTTTGCTATTCGTTCTGTAAGTACAAGTAAAACCATCGGCAATCGTCTGCTCCAACAATTTGACAATTTCGAAAGATGATGCAGGAGGGGATCTGTGCAAGCGACAGCCCCTCCGCACTCCAGTCCAGCTTCAAGGCGTCTCCCGCCAAATCTGAAACTCTCCCCGACGGCGACCCGACCCACCTGCCAATCACTGGCAGCGGCAGCGGGCATGCAGGGGGTCGGAATCGGAACAAGCTGACGCTGTTCCCCCTCATCTTCCTTATCTTCTTCGAGGCCGCCGGCGGGCCATATGGCGCCGAGCCAGCAGTGCAGGCCGGCGGGCCTCTCCTCGCACTCATCGGATTCTTAGTGTTCTCATTCGTCTGGGCCATCCCAGAGTCTCTCGTCACCGCCGAACTGTCGGCGGCGATGCCTGGCAATGGCGGGTACGTCGTGTGGGTGGACCGCGCATTCGGCCCGTTCGCCGGGTCCATGATCGGCACGTGGAAGTACGTCTACGCCGCCATCGACGCCGCCGCCTTCCCGGCGCTCTGCTGCGACTACCTCACGCGAGTTGCCCCCGCCGTGTCTCACGGCGGCGCCAGGGCCGCGACGATCGTCACGTTCAACGTCGCCCTGACGTTGCTGAGCTACACGGGGCTGAGCGTCGTGGGCTGGACGGCCGTGGCCCTGGGTGTAGCAGCGCTGTCGCCGTTCTTGCTGATGGTCGGCATCGCGCTGCCCAAGGTCCGGCCGCGGCGGTGGGGGGCGTCCACCACCGGCGACAAGGACTGGAAGCTGTTGCTGAACACGCTGTCCTGGTACCTTCACGGCTGGGACAGCGTGAGCACGATTGCCGGCGAGGTGGAGCGACCCGGAAGGACGTTCCCGGCGGCTCTGGTGTCGGCCGTGTGCATAGGGTCTCTCGGGTACGTGCTGCCTCTCATGGCGGCCACCGGCGCCATCGATGCGCCGCCGGAGGCCTGGGGAGATGGCTACTTCGCCGACGCCGCAGGTCTGATCGCCGGCAACTGGCTCAAGTACTGGATCGAGATTGGCGCCGTGCTCTCCTCCGTCGGCCTCTACGTGTCGTCGATAAGCAGCGCGGCCTCCGGCATGGCGGACCTCGGGCACCTCCCGTCGCTGTTCGCCGCTCGCGCCCCTGTGTTCGATACCCCCTGGGTTAGCATCGCCGCCACGGGCGCCATCGCGCTGGGCATGTCTTTCTTGAGCTTCGACAGCATCGTGGAGGTCACTAACTTTCTTTACGGCCTCGGGGTGTTCCTAGAGTTCGCGGCCTTCGTGTGGCTCCGCGCCAGGCGCCCGGACATGCCGCGGCCCTACCGCGTGCCCATGGGAACCGCCGGCGTGGCGGCGATGTGCGCCGTGCCGTCGGCGTTCCTGGTGCTCGTCATGGCCGTCGCTGGCTGGGAGGTGTGCGTGACCGGCGCCGCGAGCACCGGCGCCGGCGTCGTGGTGTACTACGTCATGGCGTACTGCAAGGCCCGAGGATGTTTCGAGTTCAGGCGTCAAGACTCGAGAGGGTCAGAGGGAGGAGAATTCGAAAGATACGAGTTACTAGTACTCTAGTAGTATGGATTGTGAGTTGTGACACAATTGCACAACCACAGAACCACTGGCTCCCCTGAGCCTGATGCCCAATTATTCTTGCCGATAAAAGGAAAAACCAGGCGAGCCCGGCTTAGGATTTAGTATGAAACTCATGGGCTCTAGTTCCTGGGCTGCACGCGGAGACGCCATGCCCATCGCCTCAGTCGTCCCGATGACTCTACATGCTCGGATCTGTTTTATATATGGTCTAAAATTTAATGAATTAATAATTTTTGTGAAGTTGGCTAAACTTTAGACGACACTTTGTATGAATTGATGTAATTGCATTATTCATGGATACATAGTGGTGGGATATTTTGGAATTGAGCTTCACTCTAGAGCATGATTTGGCGAATACAAGATGAGGATGATGAACTCAAACATCACTATATATCACGAGCTATATGATGTTGTATCTGTTTATACAGGCAATTCATTTTTTTCTTGCATTCACTCGTGGGACTAACCTTACTCCATTTCTCTTTCTAAAATATAGTTTCACTAGCATATGCCCGTGCGTTGCTACGGGAGCTTTAAAATTTTTAGCAAAAAAAGTGCATTAAAAAGTAGTTGATAATAATTAAAAAAATAATTTTTAACTCAGATTAACAATACTATTCTAAATTCAAAGATGCTTTCAGTAGGAGGTCGATTGGTCTTAATAAATTCGGTGATCTAGCTTACCGATGTTTATGATGTTTTTTTTGAACTCCCAAAAGGAGTGCTACAAAAAATTGACTGTTTTAGATCAAGATTCTACTGGCAGAGCGATCAGCATAAACGAAAATATAGATTGGCTAAATGGGAAATATTGTGCCAAGGTATTCAGAACTTGGAAATACAAAATAAATGTCTGCTGAGCAAATGGCTTTTTAAGTTATTAAATGAGGATGGTATGTGGCGACAACTTTTAAGGAATAAGTATTTAAAAGATAAACCCCTAGGGAGCTGTACCAAAAAGCCGACGGATTCTCACTTCTGGAAGAGACTGATGAATGTAAAAGAAGTTTTCATGAGTTATGGCTCATTTAAAGTGAAGGATGGATCGCAGACTCGTTTTTGGATGGACACATGGTTGGGGAACAAACCATTGAAAGATAAATTCCCATCGGTGTTCAATATTGTGAGAAGAAAGCAAGATTCGGTGGCAACAATACTTGCATCAAACCCTCTAAATATATCCTTTCGTCATAATTTGGTGGGTAGGAATTTAAGGGATTGGCATAGAATTGTTGCGTCCATATAAGATGTGAACTTACAAGGGGAAAGGGATACTTTTATATGGGCTCTACATTCATCAGGCTCTTTTTCGGTTAGGTCGATGTATGCTGCGTTAATTAATAATGGGGTCAGGGTGTCACAAGATATTTAGCAGATAAAAATACCTACAAGAATAAAGATATTTTTGTGATACTTAAAGAAGGGTGTTATCTTAACCAAAGATAATCTAGTTAGACGTAACTGGAATGGTGATGCACGATGTAGTTTCTGTCATGTGTTAGAGACTATTTATCATCTCTTTTTTGAATGTTATTATGCCAAATTCTTGTGGCGTGTTGTACACTTATTGTTCGGAATTTCACCTCCCTAGAGCATACACGATTTATTTGCCAATTGGTCTAAGATGGGGGATAGTACTCAGAATGTATTATTGTTAACTGCAGCGACGGCGTTATGCTGGACAATTTAGTTAACAAGAAATGAGGTAGTTTTTGACAAATGTAGACCAAAAACTTTTTTGCAGGTACTATTCAGGGGAACCCACTGGCTCCGACAGTGGGCAGGACTACAACGGCGTGACATTCTGAAGGATCGCCTGTTGTCTGCTGGACAGCTTTTGGAGTTGTCAACTTTGCAATTCTTTACTTCAAATGGATGGTTATCAACTAGGTTTATCGGTCTGTCTTAGTCAAGTGTCTACCTTCCGTTTTATGTTATCCAAGTCTGGGTGTAACCTTAAGTGGGTTATGACATTTTGTGTGGTTGACGAGGTTAAACTTTGTAATAATTGGCTTGATTCTACCTATGGTAGATGAAGCCGGGTATAAACTATCCTTTATCTAAAAAAAAATTCAAATTAATAAGCCTAAATTTTAGTAATAATGTCAAAAAAGTGCATGATAAACAAGTTTTCCACAACTATTCCTTTTATTGTGTGACTGATATTCTCGTACAGATAAATCATAAACCACCGTGAACTCTAATCTACACGCTACGTCAATAGGTCGACTACAAAGTTGCCATCTTGTGTAGAAGACATAGTTATGTAATAATAGGTTTTTGCTCATACGTTGTAATGGGAATAAAAAATCATTTGTGCCATGATCGTCACAAGCTTAAAAAATCCATGTTCTCATATATTTCCTACTTATAACACATAAAAAATGGCATGTGTTCATCTTGGTTCTAAATCAAGAACCAGTAGTGTAGCTAATGACACTTTCAATATTTGTGTCACAAAACAATTCATTTAGAATGACTCCTACATCCATTCATTTATTTAGGAACAACGAATAAAGATGGGGCTGATCTATTTCAATATTATCACAGAATCGACTCAACCGTATGAGTGCATGGTCATTATGCCTATACATAGTTTAGCAATTATTCGGTGATCACTATAGCCACGAAGACGATAATCTCGAAAGCAATTTATGATGCCCCAAAGCAATTGGTGTTTTTACCCTATAGTTGTTTGCCCCTTCCTGTTGTACTGAGGGCCATCCCTGAACACTGTTACCTACATAATACACATGTAACTCCAGTTTTTATGTAATTCATTTGGCACATGAGCAATGAACCTTTGTGAATCGTGAGCAATAGAAAAATAGCACAGATGCAAATGGTTCATATGTAGAATTTACCATAATCTAAAAGCTACTTGCTTACCTGAGAGCCCTACAGCCCAGTGATGGATACCCACATCGCAAAACAAATTATATAAAATCCAGCAGGAAACTAATTTGTTCATGATCAACATAGTGGATGATTTATATACAAAAGACCAAAACCATTCAAAGTTGTCACCACAGCAACATTGCTGTTACCTAGAGCAACATTGAAGCAATCTGGTGTTTAGCAGTCAACGATACAGCAACGAACTCATAAGTCTCACACCAGAACTAAGATTTGTCATCAAATAATGACTATTGACAAAGACAATCAAGGTATATATTTTTTAACAAAAGAAAATTGAGTCTCATGGAGCAAAGAACAAAAATAGGGACCATCATCAAGAACCGCGGCAGATGACTGTTCATTGCTACAGGAGTCTTAAACCTTTCAAGACAATATGAGTATTAAAAATTGTGATTCAAAATCAATAGACAAATCAGTTTAAATCAGCTCTGTGTGCATTAACTTACTAATATGTCGACCACTACATTTTTTATTTTTATCTTGGTGGCAGAAGAAGCTGCAAATTTCAGTATCAGAAATTTCAAACAGAATAGAGATGGTCATAGTTAAGGCTTGTTTTGTCAATGGTGGCACAAGAAGCTGCATATGGGAGAAATTCAATTGCAGCAGAATCAAAATTGTTGCCATACACTTCTCAAAAATGTCTCCAACCTAGTTTTGGTGCTGCAGAAATGTGAAACTTCAAACATCTCAAAATTTTCTCTAACCGACATTTGGTGCTACAAAAGACGGCACACAAGAAATAGCAAAGGTTAGGCAATTCTTTTTCCAAAATAATTGCAACAAATAGTATTAGAGCAAAAGAATGCTAGCGAACAACAAGGTTGAACTGCTGCCATAAAAGACAAAAGATATTCAAATTGATCAATCATTTGGTCATGGATTATCACCTTTATATGGGTAGAACTTGAAAGAGATCTCAAACCTCACCGCATGAATCATGAAGTCAAGCTAACTGCCATGATTAGTCTAACTTGAATGAGATCTCAAACCTTTACTCCTCCCAATATCAGCAACCATTACCACAGCTAAGGACAGTAGAATCAATCCAAAGAGACTGAATCTTACATATGGGTAGTTATCTGAATAATACTATAACCTGTGTAGGAATAAATTTGCATTTGTAAAGATGCCTTTTACTGCTTTCAACTAATTTGCCTTTTGTGCTCTGTACCACAAGCAGTAAAAGAGGCAAAAGAACAAAGTGATTTAACATGCCTAAGAACCAATCTAGAGTTGACTTCCTTGAGGACTCCCTGCCACGTTCTTCATAAACAAGGATGCTCAGAGAGAAAAGATTTAGGATCAGACTCATTCCTTGCTTCTACGAGTAGTACTCAAAGATGTCTCAAAGAAAATGATTAATCCCTTTTCTTTCTTCAGTAAATAAGAAAAAATATTAACAAAATCCTTATAGGGAACAAATAAAGTTTGTCAATACTATCATGTCAACTTCGAGCTTAACAGAACAAAATGGGATTCCTGTAAGTTAGATCAGCCTGAAATTGCTTAAGTAATGAGATCGTTGTTTTCTTTTTCAAATAACAACAAACCTTTTAAATAGAATAGAAAATAATGTATTTGTGTTGTAATCTTATACATTGTCAGCCTATTACAGTAATCTTATTCAGAGAAAGACAGTAAACAGCACATGGTGCTCATGCCTATACTTCCAAAACAAATTCTCTGCCCTGGTACCTGGACATCATAGGGAATAGCACCGGAAAACTCAAAAAATAGATTTCACAATCCAATTTTTTAAGTAAATATGCATGCTGTAATTACTCAATCCATGATGTCTTAGGGTGCTGTGATTCTAAATCCCCACCTCCTCTATTAATGCAGAGCAGGATGGCATACCTATTTCATTAGCAGAGAAATACTAAAATTGTAAGAAGCCAGTCTGTATAATCATATCAAGCTCTATGGCCAGCAAATCATGCTCCTGCTGCCATTAAACATCACATGCATGAACTAAAGAAATCCTAAAGTAAAACGAAAAACAAATTTGCTAGCATCAAAGAAGCTTTGCCCAGGACAATCAATTATTACAAACAAGCCGTCTTCGTACAACAATCTAATCTAGCCTTGTTTTGAGTAGAGGATCGACATTTTTGTTCTTGAATTTACACATGACCTTCTATGAATTTACAAACAACCTAATAAAGATCCTCAAGCAGGAGGAATCAGAAAGCAAGCAGGAGGAATTCTCTCTCCCTGTCTCCCGACTTTATCTCTCCCACTTCCCAACTTGCAGTAGAACTCTAGCTGCAATTAGCATCAAATTATTATCAGTTTGTCACGATTACAGCTGGGATTCTGACACAACAGCACCGATAATATGTAACAGACATGTCCATTGGGTGAGGTTAGGGGAGGGTTGAGATGCAGCTTACTGGCAAACTGAAGGACCACGAGGAGATGCGTCTTCTCTTGGGTCGAGCTACGTGCAAGCAGGGCGGGGCGGGGCTGGGTGAAGGCGGCGCGTTAGGGAACACGGTGTCGGTGGCGCGGCCTTGCAGAAGGACGGGTGTTGGCTTAGCGAACCAATCCTTAGGCCAGCCAGAGGATCAGCCTGCCAAGCCCCCCTTGCCACTACCCTCTGGGTTGGTATTTATAGGTACGGTAGCCCGATCCTCCCATGAGGTTCCCGATCGTACCCTCCTGAAAGCTTCTCTGTACCGGCTTCTCGTGTCCCCACTCCCAGCTAGGGGTACGCGCGTCATTTCACTCCGCAGGGCTCAACTGCTCCCCTGACACGGTGGTCCCCGCCTGTGGGCACCGACCACCAGGCGTGCTTAGCGAAAACCATTTCGCTCCGGCGAAATGGCCTTCGTTGCTGCCAGGCTCACCCCCAGGAAGCGCTGAGACGAAAATGCTTTTGCCAGCGCGTTGACCTGTTCGCTGACGATGAATCGTTCCTCGCGGGTGGAGCCGGTGAGTGTCATTTCGCATGTGCGAAACCCTGTTCGCTATCGACATGCCGTTCGACTATTGCAGCGCCGTTTCGTGGCGTCGTCCTATCATCCTCCCCCAACACTAGCCCCTCGGGGGAATAGGGCCGGCTAGTTCGTCCCCAGCCCTGTTCGTCCGACTTAGGCGCGGAGCCGAAGTGGGGGAGGTTTGCATGTTCGTGTGACGGTCCTTATCGGAAAAAGGCCCCGAAGAGAGATTTTTCTGCGAACGAGAGTTGGGTCTTTTTCTCGCGGAAACTTCTCTCTGGCTTTTTTTTTGTCAGCCCGAGCGGCCGCGCCGCTTCGTCTTCCCACCGCGCCGATTCGTTTTTCCCGCCAAATGTTGCTTGCGGGGGTATACATAGGGCCGCCCCGTCAAAGGCCCGGGTGCCGCTGGACGTTCATTTTCTCTGCCCGTTGCCTCCTCACTGCTCGGACCCTGCAGAGGCGAGTTCGCCAAGGCTTTCGACTTTGAGACTTCGAGTTCCGTTGGTAGGATTTCTCTTTACTTCGCTTTATCGCACTCGCTTTTATTTTATTCCGCATTCTATCTGCTTGATTCCAGAGTTTCGCTTTTAATTATCTATTCGCTCTTGGTAGTTCGCGCTAGTTGTCTTGGTTGGTCATATTTCTCCTTTTAACATCATGGCGAGCACGGGCGATAGTAGCTCTGACGAAAGTGGACGCGGCTTGACAAGTTCAGGCAGTTCAAGCTCGGAATCCGGCTCTACTGGTTTCTCTTCGCTTGGCGATGCGGCGGGGGCCCCCTATTGTTCAAGGGGCTGCCACTGTCCGTAGTGCTGACGTCGAAAACATTCAACCTGAAGTGGAAGAGGATGTTGATGTTGAAATTGTGGATGAGGAGTTGGGAGAAGAAGGCGAATCTGCTCCTGGTGATGTTCTGCCGGTGTATTATTTCGGACGTTCCTGAATCACTGAAGTTTCCTTGGACGCCCTCGTTGTTGAAGGCATGATGAGTGGGAACACGCACGAGGCTTGCCGCGCACCAGATGGCGAAACGATCCCTCGACCAGAACCCTATGAGGCAGTTGTCTTCAAAGACTTCTTTACTGCTGGGCTGCGATTCCCTTGCGAACCATTCATTTGCGAAGTGCTGCAGCGTTTCGACATCCAGATCCACCAATTGACCCCTAATGCTTTCGCACGTATGGGCGTTTTCGCGGCCGCTCTGAAAATGATGGGGGCTCCTCTTGATGTTAACATCTTCATGCAGTATTACGAGGCGCAGTTGTTTAAAAAGAAGAAACATGGCAGCCGACTTGAATTCGGGTCCTATAACTTCGTTCCCCAGAAGACCAGAGGCACCATACAGATTGTTCCCGCTTATCGCAATAAGTGGGCAGATTGGCAGAAGTCCTGGTTTTATGTTCGGGTGTGTTCCGATGAGGAAGTCGTTTCGGCCATGGAGAACGGATTGTGCAAGGCGAGTGTTTTGGTGTCGGAGATGGTGCCTATGCGAGGTGTTAGGCTGGCTGAAGTTTTCGATACTGGTGTTTCTTCTGCTGTTGCTTCGGATGCTTTTATCCAGACTTCGCAACGTCAAATTAGCCGTGACTTAGTTGAGGAATGGATCGCTTCTGACCAGCGGTCTCTGCAGTTGGGCACTGGTTTTTTGGAGTTCGCGGACAAGAACGGTTATCGAGGACCAGTTATTCAATCTTCCCGGCCGAGGTCCTACTATTGCGACTTTGACTATGTATAGTACGTCGAGGGCCAGGCCGATGCTGTGATTGGCCCTTACAATTCTAAGGAACACACGGCGAAGAACAAATGGATTCCCGGGTTGAGGCAGTTGAACTGAGTCTTCAGTGCCATGAATGTTTATTACGCGGATCGAATTGATCCTGCCCCTCAGCCCGAAGCTGGGACTTCTGCTCCCGCTGTGCGTGGGACCTTGATCGCCTTCAGTCGAGTGCGAGGTGCTTTGGGCGCGGGATCGCGCGGGGGCGAGGGCTTTGAGGGTTCGCCTCTATCCTTGAATCTACGAAGCGACGGGCATCTCGCGTCTCTGAGCCGAAGGACGTGCAGATCGGCCACGAGATGGCTCGTCCTTTGGGCCGCCGGAGTCGAAAAGTTGTGCACAGCCAGACGCGTGATTACGGGCACATTTCGATCTCTTCGGTAGTGTTGTCTTTGTTCGCTATTATTTTATTATTATTATTGTTTCTGTGTGGTTGCTTTTCGTACATTCAACACCGTGTCTTGTCTGCTTGTGACTTCGCACTTATTCTCTTTTTTGGCTTTCAGGATAGTGAAGGGCGGGACGAAATGACTACAAGGAAGGTCGCCGACCCCCGTGCCGCCGTTGTTGGTGATATGTCGGTTGGTGACGTGTTCGCCAAAGGGTCTCGCAAGACATCGCGCTCCGCGATGGCGGCACCAGCCGAACCTAGCCTGAAGAAGGTGAAGGCGACGTCAGTTGAGACCCCTGCTGGTGGCTTATCACCACATGCTGCGCCCTCGCAGCCGTCGCATCCGCGTCCTGACACCGGTAAGTTTGAGCTCTTCGATCGCTTAGTGCGTATTTCTCCTGCCAACGCCCACCTCCTCCTCTTCGGTCACGAGGAGATCCACTTGGGTCCTCGGCGTTTTGGAGGTGACACAATGCGAGTGTACTCGGGTTCGAGCTCCTCTGGCGAAGATGAGCTCGCTCGAGAGGAGACTTACCGGATTGCTCGTTCTTTAGGCATGCCTTCAGGCTCCCGGTTGTGCGCGGACGTCAACCTTGTGCGTTCCGGCGTGCTGCCGAGTCACGAAGGCACTCTCCTCGCCGATTCATGTATGGGGGCCTTTGGTGCCCTGGAGTTGGAACAAGATCTGCTACATAGTTCTGATATCGATCTGACCGAAGCCGTGAACTTCCATGCGATCAGCGTAAGTTGCTCTTCGCTGTTGGCATTCATTTGGTAGCAACTTTTTCGTTGACTAGTTTATCTTTGGTTTTGCAGAGCGCTCTCCTTGGACGGGCGCTTCAAAAGATGGCCCTTGCTCAGCGCCAGAATTATGAGCGCGAACTGAAGGCTCGTGACGACAAGATAACTTCTCTAAAAAAGGATTTAAAGAACGCGAAGGCCACCGCCACTGAGGCGGAGAAAAACCTCGCCACTGCCGTAGAGGAGGCGACAAAAAGCAAGGTGAGTCTAACGACTCTTCGGCAGACTCGCCAGGAGGAAAGGCGAACCAACACATCGAAGCGCAAAAGGTAGCGGATGCCTACAAGGACCTCTTGATGGGTGTTGGCGAAGAAGCTACTCCGCCTGCCGACATGCCGGTGGGACAACTCCTTTCCTGGCTTGCCGGCGAACTTCGCGGTGTGGCGGACCTTATGGCGGTGGGTCACGAGTATGCCTCAATGGAGTCCCTTCGCGCCTTCACACAAGCCCTCCAAGATACTTCTTGCGATCATTACAGCTCCGTGGTGGCCAAGGAGCCTAAAGTCTACTGGAATCCCTCGCCGGAGGCCAATGCTGCTGCCATTCGCTTCTTCGAAGCGTTTTGGTGTCCCGGCGGGCGGGACATCGCCCTCCTTCGGGCTGCTCTTAGCCGAGGAAGTGTAAGTATTAACCTTAAAAAATTTCTTTTTTACTGCTTCTCGGAAATGTTTGTTGATAGCCTACATGACTTGGTTTCGCAGACTGCGGAGGAGCAGGAAGTCATCAAAGAGAAGGTGAAAGCCTATCTAGCTGCTCGTGACGCTCGCGAAGGGAGCGCCTCTGGTGGTGTTGCGACGACTTCTCCGACCGAAGAGGCCCCTGACGCTGCGCAGACGGAGGAGGTTGTGCGAAGCCCTGCTGATAATGCCTGAACAATGATTTAGCCTAGTCTGGCTCGGGTTGTGAGCCAGTTAAACTGTTGTTTGGAGATACATTGACTCTATGAATGTCGGTGGCGCAGGATCCTGCTGGAGGTCTTGGCCAACCCGAAGAAGTTTACCCTTTGACTATTCGGTGTGGCAATTTTGTTGTTGTCGGCGGCTCTTGGTACGAATATCGCCGTCGTCATATCGGGTGTTCGCTAAGGAGTTTCCTTCGATCGCGCCTTCGGCATAATCGTGATATGTTTCGATCGTTGCATGATTTCTATCAAGTATTTGATCCTTCGATTTTGACCGAGCGGCGACGAGAACGCGCCTTGCCTCCCGATCTACTCGTCCCGAAGGAGGAGCCTGAAGAGATTTTTGTTCCTATGGAAAGCGCCGCTTTAACTATTTTTGTCGCCCTGGACATTAGGTTCGATCATGGCTTGTCCTCTGGCTAGTGTTGTATGTAAAGTTTTGCCTGTAACTCCGCTTTCATGGTTTTGCCATCTTCACAATGTGAATTTTTTCTTTTGTTATTGCGAATTATGTTGCTCTGGCAAGCGTTTGTTTCGATTGCTAGGTCGTTGGTTTTTACAGTTCCCCCTTCCCGAGTCTAGAGGGGGTTAGACGATTTCGCGCGTATTTGAGGGAGTAGACTCGAGTCATGACAAAAAGAAGGATATCCCTTTTTAAATTATAAAAAGGCATCCTCCCCTCTGGCTAGGGGGGTCGTGCGAATTAACATTCGCTAAAGCGAAATGAGACCAAGCCCCATAGGCTTAACAAAATTTTAACTTTTAAAAGGCCTCCTCCCCTCTCTGGCTGGGAGGGTTGGGTGAATTAACATTCGCTAAAGCGAAATGAGACCAAGCCCCGTAGGCTTAACAAAATTTCAACTTTTAAAAGGCCCCCTCCCCTCTCTGGCTGGGGGGTTGGGCGAATTAACATTCGCTAAAGCGAAATGAGACCAAGCCCCGTAGGCTTAACAAAATTTTAACTTTTAAAAGGCCCTCTCCCCTCTCTGGCTGGGGGGTTGGGTGAATTAACATTCGCTAAAGCGAAATGAGACCAAGCCCCGTAGGCTTAATAAAATTTCAATTTTTTAAAAGGCCCCCTCCCCTCTCTGGCTGGGGGGGTTGGGCGAATTAACATTCGCTAAAGTGAAATGAGACCAAGCCCCTCTGGGTTTTCTTTTGAAGCTTCTGATCGTTCCAGCAGCTCTTCTCGCTTGGTGCCAAGTAGAGGGTGGAGAAATCGAGGCGGCGCGGCTGTCGGGATAGTCGCTACCTCTGATGCATCGTCTAGCACCTTCTCTTTCCGTCGCCGTAGAAGCTAACGAATACCTGGTCGATATCCTTTCTCAGCGTGCGCTTTTGTGACGTTTGGCGCTTGCGATATGGGGGCGCAGTGTCATTTTCGCTATCCTGATGGCTCTCAACCCTATTGATCTGGTTGTTCGCCATGTAGGCTTTTATGCGGCAGCAAGCTAATCTATGGAGCGACTGCCGGGATAGCCTCTGCCTCTAGCAGTTGAAATTACGGAAACTCTATTCGCTGCTGCAGAGGCTAATGGTTACTTGGTGGCTTTCCTTTCTCAGTCTGTTGGTGAACCGATATATGCTGGTCGAAGACTTGGGTTCCTTGTATATAAGTGTCTCCCGACTCCTCTCAATCCTAATGTCCTGTAGGCTTCCATGAAGGAAAGGGTGGTCTCTGGTCTCCTTTTATAGTACCCCTCCCCTCGAGACACCTCTTAACTTTTGGTAGATTTGATTTTAATGCGGTGGTTGTGGTGGATGCGTTGATCCGCGAATTAATTGCATGGATTCGGCCTTTAAGCGTCTTAAATTTGCCAGGGCCGAATCATATCTTCTTGTACTTTCATCTGTACTATGTTTTCTCTTCGCTTGAGCGTGGGTTTGCGCTTGACTCGGCTAGCAACCCTATTTCAGGTTTTTCGATAAAGAAGTCTCTTTAGGAGTTCTTCATTTCAGAAATGTTATCGTTGAAAGCGTCTGATGCTCATTGGGTCACCCTTAGGTGTTTAATGCTTCATTCGTGCGAAGTGCTCACGCGTTATTGAGCGTTTGATGAACAGCACCCTTGGGTGCTATGGCTTTCGAGGCGCGCGATGTGCTCGGGCGCTCGTGCCATTGGACTTCGATAAGCCTTCTTGAGGCGAAAATGGGTGTTCTAACCATTAATGAGTTTTTGTACAATTTCGTTCATTCGTCATTTTGACGTAGTACCTTTGCTGGAAACAATATTACATAAATGTCGAATAGCTGGGGATTACAGAGCCTAGGCTCAAGGATAAAAACGACGAAGATTGTCGGCGTTGTATGTGTAGGAGCTTTCGGTCCCGTCTTCTGTTTGCAGGCGGAAAACGCCTTCGCCTACGCTGCTTGCAACAATGAAGGGCCCATACC
The DNA here is from genome assembly GCA_015844335.1 of Chrysopogon serrulatus. NCBI lineage: Eukaryota > Viridiplantae > Streptophyta > Magnoliopsida > Poales > Poaceae > Chrysopogon > Chrysopogon serrulatus. Next base: position 124,454 of record JADLZL010003450.1, read on the forward strand.
ACTGAGGTTGAAGCTTTCCTTGCTTGTCGTTGTGTTTGACAAGGACCAAGTCTCCTTCGCAGATGTTTTTCCTTAGGACCTTCTTGTTTCTCCAACCCCTTGTTTCGGCGTGGTACTTGTCTAGGTTCTTTGCTGCTTGTTCCCTGTCCGCTTCGACAGCTTCCAGGCTGACATACCTACTGACTGGTGTGTTTGCCGCCACTAAAGTGCAAAAAGAGCCTAGCTTGAGTTCCTCTGGGGTTACCGCTTCGTCTCCGAACAAGAGCCTGGAAGGAGTAAAGCCGGTCGCCCTTGACTGCGAAACATTGTGCCCCAAACAGCTGTGACCATCTCTTGAGGCCACCTCCCTTTCTTTGCGTCGAACAATGATTTTGACACAGACTCGAAGATTAAACCGTTCGCTCTTTCTACTGCTCCGTTTGATGCTGGATGATATACTGAAGCGAAGTTAATTTGAATTGCTAGCTCTTCGCAAAAGTTTTTAAACTCTACTGAATCGAACTGCTTCCCGTTGTCTACTGTGATTCTGGAAGGCACTCTGAAACGACATACTATTCGCTGCCAAACGAAACTGATCATGGTGCCTGAAGTTATCTTTACGAGTGGTTTGGCTTCGACCCACTTGGTGAAGTATTCCAAAGCCACAACTGCGAAACGAACGTTCCCTAGAGCTATGGGTAGAGGTCCCACGATGTCGACTCCCCATCTCTGAAGCGGCCAAGTTGGTATAATCGAATGTGTTGGGTTCGCCGGTCTGTTCTGTTTTTTGGCGAACATCTGGCATCCTTCACAATGCTGGACTAACTCCTTCGCATCGGCTGCTGCTGTTGGCCAGTAGAATCCTTGCCTCATCGCTCTGTGTGCTATTTCATGAGGTCCTCTATGAGCTCCGCATGCACAGAATGAATATCCTTGAGCAGGTCGATTCCTTCTGCTCGGCTTATGCATTTTAGCATCGGTGCTACAACACCTTATCCGTATAGGTCGCCACCAATTATCGAATATAGCCTGGTTTTGGCAACCCAGCGCTCAGTCTCCTGCTTTGATTGTGGTTCAAAAGAGCCATTGATGAAGGCGAGGATGGGAGTTCTCCGGTCTTCGCTTAATATTGCATGTATCAACTTCGGGTTGTCTTCTTCGTCCTTGACAGACTGGATTGTTAGTTTTTGAAAGAATACATCTGAGGACATTTCTAGTGACTGAGCAGCCACCTTTGCTAGTTCGTCTGCTTCCGTGTTTTCGCTTGTTGGAATGTGCTTGACCGAAAAACCTGCGAAGTGCTTTTCCATTGATCACACGGTCGCCAAATACCTGGTTAACTCAGGTTCCCTTGCGACAAATGTTTTCTCTATCTGCGCTGAAACTACCATCGAGTCTGTTTTGATTATGCATCTTTGCACGCCGAGTGCTCTTAGTTTGCGAAGTCCCAATAGAACTGCCTCATACTCTGCTATGTTGTTAGTCGAAAGGAAGTCCAATCTGGCTGCGTACTTGAGCTTGGGTCCCGACGGAGGGACAAGAATCGCAGCTACCCCTGCTCCGGATGCTCTCCAGGCGCCATCGCAGAAAGCAGTCCATGTGGCCTCTTCGAGTTGTAAAGTAGTATCGTGTGCTGACGGGGTCCAGTCTGCTATGAAATCTGCGAGAGCTTGAGATTTTATGGACGAGCGGTGTTCATAGTCAATGACGAATTTGTTTAGCTCTGCTACCCATTTCGCAATTCTTCCTGCTCCTTCCTGTTTTTTGAACAGTGCCTCTAACGACTGCGAAGACAATACTTTTATGTTGTGTGCTTGGAAGTATGGCTTCAGCTTGCGAGATGCCATGACTACTGTGTAAGCGATCTTCTCCAATTCGGAGTAGTTTAGTTTGGCACCAGCCAGAGCTTCTGAGACGAAATAGATTGGGAACTGACGAAGCTTGTTTTCGCATTCTTTCTCCTCTACCAGAACTGCGCTTACTGCCGATGGGGACGTTGCGAGATATAGCAGCAAGGTTGCTTTTGGCGAAGGTGAAGACAACGTTGTCATCTTGGTGAGGTATGCTTTCAGGTCTTCGAATGCTTGTTCTTGTAACAGTCCCCATTCGAAGGGTTATGAATTTCTAAGCGTCCTGAAGAATGGTAGCCCCTTTTCGGCTGAGCGAGATATGAATCTGTTCAAGGCAGCTACTCTTCCAGTTAGCTGTTGCACTTGCCTTCGATTTCTGGGTGGTTGCATGTTCATTAACGCTGCTATCTTTTCGGGGTTCGCCTCTATTCCTCTGGCAGAGATCATGCAGCCGAGCATCTTTTCGCTTTCGATGCCAAAAATACATTTTTTTGGATTTAGACGCAATCCACTAGTTTTGATGTTTGTGAATGTCTCCCTTAGGTCTGAGATGTGCGTTTCCTTCTTCTTGCTGACGACGACGATGTCGTCGACGTAAGCGACGAGATTTCTTCCTCTTTGTTCTTTGAATACCTTCGCTGTCATTCTAGAAAAAGTTACACCAGAGTTTCTTGACCCTTCTGGCATTCTACGAAAGCAGTAGGTTCCCCCGGGTGTGATGAAACTCGTTTTCTCCTCATCATCTTGATTTAACCATATCTAGTGGTAACGCGAAAAGCAGTCCAGCAAACTAAGCATTTCGGATCCCGAGGCGATGTCGACCAGGGTGTCGATTCGAGGCAGTGGAAATGGATCTTTGGGACATGCTTTGTTTAGGTCGGTGAAATCTACACACATTCGCCATTTGCCATTGCTTTTTCGTACCATCACTACATTTGCCAACCATTCTGGGTATTGCACGGGTCTGATTACTTCGGCGTCCAGCAATCTTTGCACTTCTTGCTTCGCGCCTTCTGCCCTTTTGTCTGACATCTTCCTTAATCTTTGTTTCCTTGGCTTGGCTTCAGGGTTGACGTTTAGGTTGTGCTGTGCTAAATCGCGTTTCACGCCTTTTAGGTCCGATGCGGACCAAGCGAACACCTCATTTGTTACCGAGGAAATCTGCCAGCTTCTTTGCTTCGGCGTCTTCCAAACTGGAACCTATTTAGGTTGTTTTCGAGGGGTCGTTCGGCGAAAGAGATATCTTCTGCTTGTCATGCTTGTCTGCAGGCCTTGCACTCTTGGTATCTTTTTCTGATTTTTCTGCCGCTTCTTTAGGCTTCGTGACTTCATTTATTACGCTGTATCCTGGAGTTGGCTTTCCTTCGATTCTCCTTGCGGCTATCTGATTACCATGTACTGTGATTATGCCGAAGGGTGATGGCATTTTCATGCACAAGTAGCTCTGGCGTATGATGATATCGAATTTGTCAATGATGCCTTTGCCGAATATGGCTGTGTATGGGTACTCGATGTTGACGATGTCGAAGGTGATGTCTTCTGTGTGGACACGATCGTTGTTCTGGAACGATACTGAAATTCTTTTCTTTCCCACGGCGTCGACCTTCTCCCCCCCCGAAGCCATACAAAGGATTGCCCGCTGGCTCGGCTGTCCTTCTATCGAAACCCATTGCTTCGAAGGCTTTGACGAATAGGATATCGGCGGAGCTGCCGTTATCAACCAATATGTTGTGTACGGTGAATCCTGCGATGTTCGCTGTGATTACGAAGGCATCCGTGTGAGGGAAGTCTCTCACTTGGAAATCCTGTTCGTCAAAAGTGATTGGTACTGTCACCCATGCTAGTCTATTCAGCGGTGGCGGGGTTACGGTCATCACTCTTCTTTCGAAATCCTTTTTCGCTCTCTTGCTTGGATGCTCTTGATTCGATCCCCCAGTGATGGTGAAAATGCTGCCCTTGGTTGGTAAGACAGTGTTTACTATCTGCAATTCTCTAGAGCCTTCTTGCGCACTACTTGCCTGGACATTGAAATTCTGCTGTTCACTTGATGGCGCAGCTGGGGCCACCGCCGAAGAGCTGGGACTGCATGCGATCATTTGGTTGTGCGGAAATGCGAACTGCCAGGCCAAAGGGTGCTGCTGTGTGTATCCGAACTAATCGCCAGCGCGTTGACCTGTTCACTGACGATGAATCGTTCCTCGCGGGTGGAGCCTGTGAGTGTCATTTCGCATGTGCGAAACCCTGTTCGCTATCGAGATGCCGTTCGACTGTTGCGGCGCCGTTTCGTGGCGTCGTGCTATCATCCTCCCCCAACAACGGGGCGGAGTGCAGCGGAGGGGGGCGACGGAGAGGCGAAGGAGGAGCGGGCGGAGAGGCGGGCGCCGGAGCGTGGCGGCGGCGGCGAACAGGAGGGTGAGGGATTAGGCAAGGCGAGGCAAAGACTGGCTCGTCGATGCCGCTGGGCGAGGAGGAGGCGGCGCCGGAGATGCGGGCGCCGGGGCGTCCGGCGGGGGCGGCGAGGGCGGACGGGAGGGCGGGGCCTCCGCGGTAGAGGGAGCAGGACTCGGGAGTCAAGGGGCAAGGCTCCAAGGTGGAGGCACGCTCGGATTTTGTTTTTGAAAACACCGAGCGGCACGCAGAAGTCTTGCAAAGCACTGGAGCGAGAGGCAGGCCGAAGTGCTTTGGACGATTCCAGTTTAGTCGTAATAGGAGTAGAGACTCAGTTTCCATTCGCTCAAATGCAATTCTAATTTGACACAAACACACCCAAAGTGTATGCCCGACAGCTGAGGAGTGAGGAAGGGGCGAAGGCATGCAACATGTATGAAGCTCGATTGACATGGATTACAAGGCAGGTGGTGTGTTTCCCCGCGGCCGTTGAGATCTTCCACAACAACAGTGTCTACTTGGGCATAGCTGCACTCTTTTCATATTGCACACGAAAGACCGACACACAAAAGATAAGAAAAAAATGAACACATTTTTATATAAACAATGACTTCCAATACATGGGTTGTTTGGTAGAGCTCACAACCAAATACTTTTCTCTAAACAACTTCATGGTTGAATCTATTTTTTGTCTTCTCTCACAAAGAGATGAAGTGAATGAAGCTGAAAAAAAGTAGATTTTCATAGCTACTCTCTTATTTTTGTCTCTTATCCATATATAAAGTTGTTGGTGAAGCTATTTTGTCAAACACTTTTTCCAAAATATATAGTTTAGCTTCACCAAAAAGCTAATCATATAAAACAGTTTTCGAAAAAAAACAACAACTCCAATCGTGGCTGCCGAACGCACCAACAAACCAAGCGCCGTTGCCTGTTTGGTCTTCTGCAAACTGAATACAAAACTGAATCAGCTATAGTATGGCGCCAGCGGCTTTCTTCCGCAGCTGCGCCTCACCTTCCTCTCCGTCAACGATTCCTTCCTACTCTTGGCAACCGCAGGATCTTAGGGGACATCTTCCTCTTCACCTTCTCCGCAACGACGGTCGTTTGCATCCTCCATGGCGACCCCTGCACTGCCCGGCCGCTATGGCCCCTCGACGTGCAAGTCCTGTTCTTGACGACCCCTGCACCGCCACCGGCCACCGGCCCGCCTACCAAGAGCTCCCATAGTCCCATGCATCGACGGCGTTTAGTTACCCGCCGTCGGGAGCGAGACCCTCCCCCGGCCACTGGACTATGCTCTCCACTTCTTCACGTGCTGCTGCGTTCTATTTTGCCCTGTATCACAGAGGCTCGGACTCGAGAGTCGGGAGGTAGACGATGACGGAGGCCGAGGCGAGCGAAACGTTTGCCTGCCTTTGGTTTGGGCGGCGTCTGGGCCTTATAAGTTATAGCAATTGATAAGCCCAAGTTCAATTACGTTAGTGGAAAGCAATAGATAAGCCCAAGTTCAATTTACATTAATGGAACGTCGTGGCCCGTGGCTGCCGGAAGCCCGTCACCAATGCATCGGCCATCACAGCACCACCATGGATGGAGATAACTTGTAGGAAAGAAGGAAAAAGAAAGAAAGCTTAGATAAGTGTTGATTTTGTGGTGTGTACATTGTAGTCCGCCCGAAAATTACCAAAAAGAATCAGGTAATAATCAAGTTTGATACATTCATAGATTGAAAATTTGAATTACATTATTCTTTTACTTTGATTGGATAGATGTTGATGATGAAGTGACTATGACACAATTTCAATCAAGTCATTGAAAGGCTTTTAAGTTTTCAATAAAGCTGGGCAAGGCCTTTCATTAAGAAAAAAAAAGAGACGACTTATAAGCTGATTGATAAACCGAAATGACTGATTTGATGTGAGAGAAACACTATTGCAATGGCTTATAAACTAAATTGATCATGCCATACCTGCCCTATTACACATGATGCTGATGGATTTACATATAAAAGTACTAAATAGACTATAAAAATGCATTTGATGTATTTTGGGTTGACTTGCTATCATGGTGAAATGACTTGCTGAGGCCATTAGCCGCAAAACATTGCACTATATCTTTGTTTAGTATCGGTAGAGATTGATATACAAGCCAAGCGAAATTCCTTTTGACAAGGAATCCTTACAAACTTTAATTTGTATCTTTTTATAACATGTATTCAGCCCATTTTGTTACTCTTCTATAAGAATCTTTTATAGAAAGGGTTCTCTTTTCATTATTTCTTAATGAACTGCTTTATAGTATTATTAGCCTTTGGCCAATGTGTAAATATAAATAACAATATAAATCCATGTGTTTTTTATTAATGTGTCAGCAACATACAAGTGTAAATTACCTAGTTTAATATAATTCTTCTTTTGTCTAAAAAATCTGTAGGATACCTTTGTAGTTTAAGACAAAGTAGAGTATTTCTTTAAATACATGCTTCCTCGTGAAAAATTAGCAAGGTAATGACTTATGTGATGAGGACATCACTCATTCAGATGCACCTGGTAATTCTTCAACCATTATCCAAGGTCCAATGACCTAAGCTCAACTACGACAATTAAATTTAGAGGTGAGCTCGTTAAATGATATTTCTGTAGTTTTGAGAATAGATTGCTAACTATTGATGTTATCTTACTTATGAAATTTAGAGAGGGTCGTGAAGTACATACTTGGAGAAAGGCGTGGAGGTGGAGAATATAAGCAAGGACGTCCAAGACAAGCTGAATACCCAATCCAACTCGAGTTTGCGTCTACCTTAGTAAAACAAAAGCTCGGGGACGCATTCAGACTCCATTTTCATAATACATATATGGATGTAATTTCATAAACTGACCAATAGCTTTGCTTTGAGGTCTAAATTCCATTTGAGCTAATGGGAATAGTCGAAATAAGTTAGGTCATGGTGCTGCATCACCATCTTTTGTTTTGTTGGACTGTGTATCATTTTAGAGCCCGTTAGAGGAGATGCATCTAGGGGGGGTGAGAACCCGTAGACCTTATATTAAGTTATCACCACATGTTAGGGTTAGGGTTTTGCTTTTGTTAATTATGACAGAGAATTGTATCCACTTGTTTGATCATTAGAAACATGGACAGACTTTATGGCCTAAAGAATTTGATATTCACTCTGATCATGAATGTCAAGAGCATATTCAAGGGCAAAACAAACTAAATCCTAGACATGCTAAGTCAGTTGAATATATTGAATCTTTTCCTCATGTCATCAAACACAAGAAAAAGGGATGATAATGTTATTTTTTTGAAAAGCTGATAATGTTGTTCTTGATGCTTTTGTTAGATGACATACTATGCAGTCTCAACTTGATTGTCGTATATATGGGTTTGAACAATTAAAGAATAATTTGTTAATGATGTTGAACAATATGCATAGGATGTATCCGGACTCTATTTTCAACGATACACATATGATGAAAAGCTAATTTAATAAGATAACTAATGGTTTTGGTGTGAGGTTTAAATTCCATCGAAAACAACGGGAATTGTCGGAACAAGTTAGCATTCAGAATTTGCCAGGGTGATGCATCATTGTCTTTTGATCGGTTAGGTTGTGTATCATTTTAGAGCCCCTTAGGGGGTGGGCTCATGGGGGTGACAACCCTTAGACCTTATTAGTCGTCACATCGCATGTTAGGGTTTGTTTTTTTCTTAGATCAATATGTCTTTGAACAATTGCCGTTATGAGTTTGTGAAACCCCATTCGAGTGCATAATCATATATTCGCAATTATCACAATACTTGAGTTATGTTTTATGTTATTCTTGCTTGTATTCCTTGATTCACAACCGGGATTAGCCCTCCTGGTAAGGTCAACCAGATCATGACATGGTTGATAATTAGAGGAGACGTTGTGCTAAGATTGTAGAGTTTGGGTTTTGTGATATGAAGCCAGTGTGTCACTTTCCATTCAAATTAATAGTTATCCTTAACTTGAAGGAAGATCGGAAACCTCATGCCGTCATCATATCAGATGTAGTGCCTTATTTAGAAATCTAATTATGTAGTACGTAAGACGCCCACAATATATAATGTGTGTGTCTATCTAGGTCAGATGTACCTGCTACTCCTCCCAGTGGGCATACCTGATACACTGACTGATTGGGAGTTTCTTTATGCAGCATGTTTTATTAAACATTATTATCCTGGACTGTCCTTGAATGGTCATGACGTGAACTTGTTCCCTCACCTCACTTTTGTTGTCGGAATTCTGTTTGCATATTCTATTTCCTTTATATATAAGTAGCGAATATATCCGGATACTGCAACTTGACGATCAACTTGTTACATGGTTACCTTAGGTAACTTACCTAAGGTAACGGCATGAGGTTTGCCTCCACAAAGAAACGGATCAACTTGACGATCAACTTGTTACATGGTTACCTTAGGCAACTTAAGGATACTGCAACTTGACGATCAACTTTATATATAAGTAACTTACCTAAACAACTAGCGGATTGAAGATCTATTTTGTGGTCACATCATATCTTTCAATTTGTCTGAAAATCGAACAGCCTATACAAACGGAGCTGGGTCTTATTAGTTCATTTGTTTGCCTCCACAACATATAAATGTGTGCGTGGTCACAACGCATTGCATCTGAATTAGGTGTATAGCCCTGGAAAAAACTCATCTTAAGTTTTGGCCCTTTTTTCGAATTTGGCTCTATGGCCTCAAAACAAAAATTATTTGGCTCCACGGCCTTCCGTCAGTTTTGGACAACTAACGGTGTTAAGTCTGTGGTAAAAAGACTATTTTACCCCTGTTAAAAAAACTAAGTTTTGTTTGTTTATTGGATATTTTGAGTATATATATATATGGTTATGTGTGCTGGAAACTGCATTTGCTATACACACACACAAACTCAAAATATTTAATAAACAAACAAAACTCAGTTTTTTTTGGTTTTTCAACAGGGGTAAAATGGTTTTTTTTACTATAGACTTAACACCGTTAATTGCCCAAAACTGACGGACGGAAGGCCATAAAGCCAAATAATTTTCGTTTTGAGACCATAGAGCCAAATTCAAAATTAAAAGAGCCAAATACCTAAGATGAGTTTTTTTCAGGGCCATACATCTAATTCTTATGTGCATACTTGCCCTACACAAATTTGTTCCAATAAATTTTGGTTAGCCAAAAGTTAAGGATGTTTGTTGCTTATAATAGCTTGTTGAGCAAGTAGCAAGAAATGCATGGCTGCTGCTGCAGGTCGGCCCTGTGGCTACTGATACAAGAAGGCAAGACTGCCATGGCCATGCATAGCATGGGTCGCCATGCATCCATGACAACCATGAAACTAAGGAGGTGTTTGATTTATTGGAATAAAGTAATCGATTATATTATCTTACTTTTTATATTTGATTTGTGGAATAGAATAAGTTGATTGTTGTCACCTCGTTTTTCACAAGGTAATATTATTAGTACTAGTATGAAGAATGAGGTTGTCATTATTTCACTAACACTACTACACTATTTTTTTTAGGAGGCGGGCAAAAGGCTTTTCCGAGGCGGTTTTACAACCGCCTCGGAGCTATGGTCACAGATAAATGTAACCATTATCCCAGGCGGTTCTACGCCCTCCTCGGTTAATCCGGAAAAAAATATAAAAAAGAAAAAGCCCAGATCCAGCCCTTGCGGGCCTAGATCCGGGCACGGCTCCACACCGGACGGGCCGCCCCCGCACGCCGCCGCCGCTGTTGGGGTCGATGGAGAGCTCCTCCCTCCCAGATCCGGCGCCGGGAAGGCCGCCACCGGAGACCTTCCCGCTGGATCCGTGCCGAGGTCGAGCGATGGAGGGAGAGGGAGGAGGCCGCGGGTCAGATCCACCACCCGGCGGGCTCCATCCCATTAGATCCATCGCCGGAGACCTCATCCCCGGCGGATTCGCGCCATGGAGGGAAGGGGGAGGCCGAGGCGTGGGCCGAACCGCCACGGCCGCGGCCGGGCGCGCCACGCCCACTCCATCGCCGCGCGAGCCGGTGGCCGTGCCGGGGCGCCACGCCGCCACCTCCCTTGCCGCGTGAGGAGGTGGCGCGCCGGTGCGGCGCCACGCCCGCCGCCCGCTGGCGGGTGGCAGCGGGCCGCCGCCGCCCGCGGAGCGGTGGCCGCGCCGGACGCGCGTCGGGCCGCCACCGTGCGGGGCGAGGTGGCCGCGCGGCCGTGAGGTAGCCGCGCCGGGCCGTGAGGTAGCCGCCGCACGAGTGGGGGAGCAGAGAGGGATAGAAGAGTGCGGCCTGGCCGTGAGGGAGTGGGAAGAGTGAGGGAGAGTGCGGCCGGGTTGGGGGGCCGGAAACCCTAGGTTTCCTTTTATAGTTGGCCGTGCTATCGGGCCACGCTTGGGCCTGTTTGGGCCTCGGCCTATTAACCGTGGCGGGCCATTTATAAGGCCCGCCCGGTTAATAGGGCTATTTTTGAGGACGGGCTGCCTGGCATTAACCGAGGCGGTTTTGGGGGCCAACCGCCTCCAAGGCCTATTTTGAAGTGCCTTGTAAAAGATTTTTTGTAGTAGTGTAAATTTGAGAAATACACACTCATAATGGAGGGATTTTCTAAACCAAACACAAACTCTATATACATTTTGTGCACCTATGTGCGTTGACCCTTTCTCCGTTACACGTACTGTATGTATGCAGGCGACATGACATAAGGTTCCGTAGTAAATATATTCGTGTTGATTTTGCATGACGCTACTATTTTATTAACCATGGCGGTTACAAAATCTAACCACCACATAAAATACTTTGATTTACCGTGGCGGGCACTTTTTATTTACTGCGGCGGTCAATAATAACCGCCACGGTAAATCGATTAATCGTGGCGGTTGTCTTAAAAGCAACCACCACGGTAAATCGTGGATTAAACGTGGAGGTTGTTTCTAAGGCAACCGCCACGGTTAATGGTTGCAAATAGAAAAATTCATAATTTTTTCATATGAGATCGGATAAGGACAAACTTTATATCAAAATTGTAGCTCTCGACGAGATCTACAACTTTGTAGTTAAACTTTTTTTGAATTGAAACTGTTTTGGGTCCCAAAATATTGTTATAAGTGTGCGGATTTTAAAATTTGAAATTTAAAATTATCAAATGATCTCAAATGTTGACTTAGTCTATACAAAAGTTATAGTATTCAATAGAATCTATAATTTTGTAGTCGAAAAAGTTTTTAATTTGAAGATGTTTAAAATCCCAAATATGTACTTGAAAGTTATAGATTTTAAAATTTAAAATTTTGATTTTCTAAATGATCTCAAATGTTCACATAGTTAATACCAAGTTATAGTGGCCTATCTGATATTGACAAGTTTTTGATTTAAAGTATTTTAGAGTTTCAAATATGTGTTGGAACTTCACATATCTTCAAACTCTTTTTTTTTTTGAATTTTTCAAACTACCTCCGATGGAGATACATTCTATACCAAAGTTGTAGTACTTGAAAAGATTTAAAACTTTATAGTTAATTTTTTTTATTTGAGTTCATTTAGTAGCTAAAATTTGTAACACAAGATTACAAAATATTGATATAAAAAAGGTAGCGTATTATATATAGACATGAAAGACTGAGTGGTATAGTGGTAGAAATTGCTAGTGTTGAGTGTGAGGTTGTGGGTTCGATTCTTCAAAGTTCCAATATTTTTAGGTGATTAACCGTGACGGTTGTTTTAAGAAAACCGTCGCAGTAAATACGATTAACTATGGCGTTTGGCCTAAAACAACCGTCACGGTAAATCAATTAATTAACCATGATCTATGCTTGGTAACGGTTAAAAAAAACCACCACGATTAATAAGATTTAACTGTCACGGTTAAAAAACTATAGTAGTGGTGAACAATATAGTCCGACGTTTGGCTAGCGCTCCCGTTCACCACCAGGGCCAAAGGTGAAAGCTAGCTGCTGCAGGCGTGTAGACTAGCGTCCTGGCTTCTGTGGTGTGGTTACTCCTACTACTAGGAGTACGGCCTTGTTGAGATGGGGAAAGAGAGAGATTGAAAAGTCCTGTAGTAGTTCGTTTATATTTGATAAATATTGTCCAATCATGACCCAACTAGGTTCAAAAGATTCGTCTCGTGATTTACAACCAAACCATGTAATTAGTTATTTTATTTACTAACATTTAATGCTCCATATATAGGGTAGAAATTGATGTGACAGAGAGAGATTGAAAAGTCCTGTAGCATTTCGTTTGTATATGGCAAATATTGTCCAATCGTGGCTCAGCTAGGCTCAAAAGATTCGTCTCGTGATGTACAACTAAACTGTATAATTAGTTATTTTTTATACTTATATTTAATACTCTTTACATGCGGGTATAAATTGATGTGATGGAGAGAGAGTGAAAAAAAATAGAAGTTGGAGGGGAAGTGAACAAGGCCTACGTATTTATTACTGTAGTACGTACTGTACGTCGTTTTTTTTTTGAGTAAACGTACTGTACGTCGTTAGGACTAGGAGTAGCTAGCATCTGGTACGGTACGACGCTGCGCCTCAGTGCATTGATTGCCGTGCCACCTCACCTCTATCGTCGGCGAGATGCGCGGGTCACGACAGGATTGCAGTTTTTTTTTTTTTTTTGATTGCACGACAGGATTGCAGTTGGCCTGCTGCTCAACACACCGTCGTCACTGAATAAATAGTATAATCCTATTAACACTTGTCTAGATTGCATGCAAGTTGCAAACACCGTCGTCACTAAATAAATAGTATAATCCTATTAACACCTTGTTTAGATTGCATGCAAGTTACAAATTTTTACACTCTCTCTTCATCACATCAATTTCTACCCGTATATATAGAGCATTAAATGTAAGTAAAAAAAACTAATTATATAGTTTAATTGTAAATCACGAGACGAATCTTTTGAGCCTAGTTAAATCACGATTGGACAATATTTGTCAAATACAAATAAAAGTGCTTACTGATTACTCAAAGGTTACAAAAACTTTTTGAACCGAACAAAGCCTAACACCGACCTTGGACGTGTGCAGAAATTAAGGGGTGTTTGGATGGTGTGGAAAAAGTTTTGCCCTGTGTCACATCGAAATGTCGGAGGGATGTCGGAAGGGGGCTTCAAATACTAATAAAAAAACAAATTACAGAACTCGTCAGGGAAACGATGAGACAAATTTTTTAAGTATAATTAATCCGTCATTAGCGAATGTTTACTGTAGCACCACATTGTCAAATCATGGACTAATTAGGCTTAAAAGATTCGTCTCACAAAGTTATCGCAATCTGTGTAATTAATTATTTTTTAGACTATATTTATTACTTCGTATATATGTGACTAGATTCGATGGGACGGGGCAAAAAATTTGCCAGGGAATCCAAACACCCCCTAAAGGCGGCGTCACGACGCACCCTGCTAGCGTCACGACACCCCCTAAAGTAGCTAGCTAGTTGTAGCAAGCCGCCGCCTAGCCTCGCGTCGTCCGATCCGATCCGTCGTCGTCTCACCTCAACACGCACGCCAACGCCACTGGCCCGACGTGCGTCACATCTCAGCTGCTTGCCTGGCCTTGGACTGGACCGCCGCTCGCCGGCCGGCCGGCCGGCCGGCCGTCCGGTGTGTGCGTTCTTACGTGCGTGCGAGGTGCTCCAAAGTACAGTGCATAGTGCACAACCATTGCATGTTTAAACCTTGACGCTGCATGCCCAACACATTTATAAACACACAACACAACCGCTAGCTTTCCATCAATGGTATAAGATTCTTCAATCCTCGTGTGATTGCATGCACAGCCTTCAACTTTAGCATTCGTGTGTTGTACTGCTGTGTGTGTTTTGAGTGCCGGTGCCGGTGCGTGCCTGACTTGTACTCGAAAAAGACCGTGAACATGCATGCTCCCAGGCCAGGGGATCTCTGAGAATGTAGCTAGTGAGTGGGAATACTGTTTCCTCTTCCGAACGATTCACTATTTACAAAAGATATATAAAGGCGATACTTTTTTTTTCTTGAACACGACTTCACGTGTCATTTTCATTAAGAAGAAGGGGGCCGAAAGCACGGCGAATACAACACAACACGACAGAGAAAACCACAGAGATAGTAGCTTAAATAAACACGACGAACAAGAAGGAAAGAAAGAAAGAAAGGGGCCCTCCACCCCGCCCAACAACGCATCGACTTTAGCTCAGGAGATATAACCGTGGTGGCACAGGAGTCCACCGAAACACGCGAGGGGCATCACACTCTCAGCGGCGACCGCCCGAGGTGGAGCCAGGTGCGACGTCGGTGACCGGGGATGGCCAAACTACGACGACGGCAACAATTGCGGCAACACCATCTACCAAGCTAGAGGAACGAAGGCGACAACGAAGCAGAAGCTCACACAACGTGGGCAAAGCAAGGCAACCGGGCGGCGGGGTGAGGCGCGTCTACGGGGAGGGGTCGTCGAGGGTGCACCAACGGAGCCTTCAGGAAGGAGATGACGCCCGCGGACGCCAACTCCGTTGAGACGTGCACCGAAGGGAGCTTTCGTTCCCGATGATGCTCTGGCAGCAGCAGTCAACACGCAGCGATTGACGACGCCTTCAAGAAGGTGATGACGCGGGCGCGCCACCGTCGTCGGTCCCAGGCGCGAAGCCTGGGGAAGGGGTTTTCACCGGTGGTTCGTGGACTGCTGCTGACAACGAGAGAGGCCAGCCATCACCACGCCGGGGCGGAGCCAAGTCAGCGGCTTCCACGCCCCAGCGAACGCGACGGACGCGGCCAGTCAATTGACGCCGTCGAACCCAGATCTTCATGATGCCGCCACCAGAGCCGCAACTGCACCAATACCGGGAGGGGGAGGGTGGATCCGTCAAGGGTGCCCGAATCCAACCCGTCGACCAGCAGCTCACCGGGGTGGCGGTGGTGGAGGAGGATGGCAACGGCAAGGGGGCTGGCCCAGCAGCCCCATGGCGCCCACGAACCGCGGCGGCGGCAGGGGGGGGCCTGCCACCATTGGGCATGCGCGCGAACGAGCCGAGGGGGCCATTTCCGGCCGCCCCGCCGCCCACCCCGAGAGGCGCGAGCCGGAGCCGTGGACACTACTACAGTAAAAATTTAATGGTGGCGGTGGAAATACATTAATGGTGGTGGTTTTCTTAACCGCCACCGAGCAAAGGTCACGGTTAATCAACTATTAACCATGGCGGTGGAACCACCGCCACGGTTAATGCATTAACGATGGCGGTTTATTTTAACCATGCCGCCCACGGTTAATGTATTAATGATGGCGGCTTGCTTGAGTTTAGCCGCCACGGTTAAGACATCAACCGTGGCGGGCTTTACAAGTCCACCGCCACAATAAATAATTGATGGTATTAAAAAATTGCGTTCGTATTTGAAATTTGAATTCAAATTTGAAACCACATATATACAAACCGATATCATTAGTTTATCATTCAGAAGTCACCACAAGCTAATCTCCGTACATCCTAAAATTTGAATTCAAATTTTAAACCGAACAATTAAACATAAACAAAACCACATATATACATACCGATTAGTTTATCATTCAAAAGTCATCACAAGCTAATCTACGTAGATACGAATTAAAATTTCTTCCAGTATTGTTTCTCCTCTGCTAACCTATATAGCTATTTTTTTAGCCAGGTAGGCTCATCGTCGTGTTTCTCCTAAGGATAAGCCTCGTTGTCCTCTGAGAAGATGTCTGCGAAATTGTAATCCTGGATCCGGAGCTTGGTGCGCCAGTTTCTGATCTTCTCATACTTCTCGTCGAGTGCATAATCGCTTTCCATATTAAAGAACGTACCCCCTTCAAGTACGCAATCCTGCAGGATAAACTTACATATGTCTGCTACAGTTTGGGTGTGCTGCTTGTCTCCTATTTCTTTCGGGTCCTGTTTCTTCATCGCCGCCTTCAGAACCTTCCAGCTGTTGCTAAATTCGGGGCACTCTCTAAGGTGTTCGCAAACGAAGAATCCACATAAATTTGATCCGTAGGGTTGTTTCGCGCACTGCACGAAATGTATTATACAATGAATTACAACCATATAGAGCAAGAACAAATACTTGAAAAGCATGGCTTTAGGTACACACTTACCGGGAAGTTGCGCCTGATTTTCAATTTATGCTTGTTCTTCAGCTTCTTCTCCTCCGATCTACGATCAACACATTCGGGGTCTTCCAAGTACTTCTTATAAGCACTGTGTAAACGCATGACATATAGGTCAGTGCCAAATTAAACATAAGTCACATGTACTGGGATAGGTAAAGTAACTTACAATTTCAATACCCCTTTCGAACTCCATGTAGCCTTCCTTTGGAGTGTACAAAGAGTCCAATATACAAGCCCTTCCGTCCCGAGGATAGATTAAGAAAGTAATCCGGTGGCCCACAAGGCCTCTATTTGCACCATTCAAACAATACAGATTTTTGAATATCAAAACATGGAAAGAGAATGTCCCCAAACTTTTGAATACAAGTATATCCTTTAGATCGACCTGAGGCGGTGGGCGGCCAGGGAGACAACCAGTTTCACCGACCGCCTTCATGCATCTTTTGAGATACATTCCCACATTACCCCTCGAAATGTCTGCTGCTTTTTTCCGAGAAAGAGCTCTCGCTTCCGATGTCAAATTCACCAAGTTGGGATGATCATCCGGCACCTCATAACCCGCGATGATTCTCTCAAGAATATGCATCGGAGAGACGTATACAACGTTTATGCCTAGCCGCTTGCATATATGGGCTCGCATCCCGCAAGGACAAGAAGGCATGCCAAATAGTAGTAGATTCTTCCTAAAGTACCATCGTCGATGCAACAAAAGTGTGAAGGTGGTGGTGAACTTACAGTGCAAATAAGGTGATAAGAGAGACGTCAAGATCCTCCCGATGTAGTAGGTAGTACAGGTCTTTAAAGTCAACAGGGGCATTACAATCCTTATCCAAGAGAAAGTACTCCTTTGGCACCCTGACAATGAAGTCTTTGAGGCCTACCTTCGCTGCCTCCATGTACCAGACATGGAACCTCCTTACGTCCCACGGCTCATCCCTGAGGGAGCCCAAGGGCAGCATGAATTTCCCATGCTCGTAGTTGTATGGGCATTCATCTGAAAGCCCCCACATCGACACGGGAGACTTTGGCCTGCACAGGAGATACACAAGAGTAAAATACCAACCCGGCCCCTGCATACAGGAATTACTAAAACTATGCTTGTAGTCATACCTTTGAGACTTAGTGGTGTAGGTGAACTCCGTGGCCAAAACCTTGCCCAAGGCCTTGGCTGCCTCCCGTTCAGTCTCATCGTCGGTAGCCTTTGTCAGCCCGGGGAAAAGTTTCCCTGGGTCAGCCAGAACACTTTCATCGACATCGTGAGGCTTCGGCCGGCGGGGGGGGATTGCCTCATCTCCTTCTCAACACTTGGAGGTGTTGCAAGGCCCGATGTTGCCCCCGCGCCGGTGGGTGGATTGCTCGGGCCGGAAGGAGGGTAATGGGGAGAATTGTCATCCCCACCACTGCATTGCAATTGGTATTCATCATTGTAAGCCCGGCTAGAAGGCGTAGGATGTGAGGACAGGCGGGCGTCTTTTGCGTCGATGATAATGTCGGTCTTATTCCACAGAACTACCTCCCCGATGATCCCTCTTAGGAACTTCACCCCGCTGGGAGTCTCATAGTCAAGTTCCTCATCGCCAAATCCTTCGGCGATCCATGACGGAATCACCAAGGCATAATCAGCCGGTTTCTCCATGTCACCGTACATACCGGGTTGCTTGGTCATCGGGATATAACATTCTTTGTGGGCCACTTCCCTCTTCCTCTTCATCCCGCCGTAGGGCATCAATAGCAAGACATTGAATGGCTCGGTGATCTCGTCGATGAGAGGTACGCCCGCCGAACGCGGCAGCTGCAGCACATCCACGCCCGCCTACCGGGGAACATCTGTGCCCTCGGTTCCTCGCATCCTTGGGTCATTGCTTGTGAACACGTCCTTAATCGACCCATGACCAACTCCTTGATCGCTTCATCACGGCCTTCTTTGGACGAGCCTCTCCTTGTACGCCTGCCTTGTTTTCCCCGAGCTCGCTATTTGGATGCCCAGGAATCTACGGTCTTCCAACTCTTCCTCGCGGCCAGTCCACGAACGCGGCCTGGGTGCTCTGGGTTTCCTAGCGCCTCGGTGAAATGATAAAAGGCGCAAACGGGCCAGTCCACGAACGCGGCCTGGGTGTGGTGTTCCGCTCTTCTCAGCTGCAACAACCGCCAGGATCTTCTTCTCCGCCTCCTCGGCCTCTAGCGTGTTGAATTTGCTCTTACCCGGCTTCAGCTTTTTCGGCCGGCGGGCATAGAGGAAGTCCCTTGCCCTTTCATCACAACCGTCGTACGGGATCGGCTGCCCCGCCTCAACCGCCGCCCTCTCTTGTTCCCGCCATATCGGCTTCTTACCGGCATAGCCTGTCATGCCCAAGTGGTGGGGGATCGTGTTTCTCTTCGCAAGCTCTATAAACTTCTTGCTCTTGGCCTTTAAATCATCGCTCTTGTACCGTTGAACGAATCATTCCCAAGATTCAGCCGAGAGGAAGTTATATTTCTCCAATGGTGACTTATTTTTCAGCAGATAATTCTTATGGAGGTTGTACCGGAAGGTGCGAAGGCTTTTGCTAGCTATGTAATTCACATGACCCCTACACTTGTATGCGCATCATAACCCTCAACCGGTATGCGTGAACCGCTTCAAGCATCTCCTTCCGGACGAGCTCCTTCGGTCCTCCGGTACGCCTTCCAATCGGCGTATGCAATCCCCACCTTCTCCCTCACGAGGCATGCGCATTGGTTGCTGAAAACACCGATGACTTCCCTTGGCGCTAGGGGCTCTCCATTCGCCCCCAACCGATGTATGACATGCACCTCATCGGACAACTGGTGTCTCCCGTGTTGGTCCCTTTCCCTCTTTGATCCACCGGGTCGTAGTGGTGTTTGAAGAAGTGCTCATGGAAGCAACGGGTTGCTCCTCCACCATAGCGGCCGCTTCCTCATCATCATCAAACTCCAAACGAAGGTGTACCGCCGGTATCTAAGATGGTCAAAGCTCGATTAGTTATCCGTAAAATGACAATGCCTCCCACGTAGTGTCAATTACTTCGTGCACATACCTATTCGGGCCTTTTTGTAGTGGTACCATCTTCAGGATTATATGCCCTGGGATCATAGTTAGGATCATTTTCCTCCTCCGTACGCAATTTCCTTCGTGGGCACGGTGTTACTTCCTATCTCAAGTACTGTTTCTCGACCCGTTCGATGATGATGATGATGAGTCATCATCATCGTTATCGAGTGTTGGGTCACGCCATTCATCTACCTCCCGGGGGAATTCCTCCATTGGATCTTGACGTCTACTACCTCTTCGCACGGCAAAGGTAAGTATCTATTAGTCTCAACATAGGCCGGACTGAATGGCAAATTAACAAAATGGTAGACATTATCAAGGGACCAACCTTTCACTGCTATTTCTCCAAAGTTAGGATATTTTAATGGTATACATCCAAATTTCCCATTTAACAATTTACAATTATATTCTATACTCAGACAAGGATACAAAAATTACATGCTACAACAAAAAGACAAATAACAAATTACAAAAGTGAGGGCTAATTAAATGGCTTTATAGTTGGACAACAAGAACAAGAAGATACAAGAACCTGCAGCTGCAGTGGGAATAGAAGAAGAAGTACAACAAGAAGAAGAAGATATGGACGGAGCAGGGGAGCACCTCGGGAGGAATCGATCGGCGGCGGCGCTAGGGTTCGAATAGGCGGCGGCGTGGGTTGGAATGGGCGGCGGCGTTTGGGTTGCAAACGACGGCGGCGCTACCTAAGGTTGGAATCGGCGGCGGCGACACGCTAGCTAGGGTTGGAATCGGCGGCGCGCGAGTTCAAATTTTGGCAGCCCTTCCGGGGTCAAAGTCGACGCGCCGAGAGATTGAAAATCCTACGCGAGAATGCGGTTTATGTAGACATTCATTTACCGTGGCGGCTGGTCAAGGAGACCGCCACCGATAAAGCACCGGACGCTCCGCCGGTTGGCACCGGACGCGTCCGACGCCGCCAAAGAACAAAGCCGCGGCGAATGACTCATCGGGACGGTGAGCAAAGTGCTCATGCCGCCCGGAGAAGTTTGCGTATAAGCGTCCGATGGTACATCGCAAATCATCCCCCCGCCATCAAGTCGCTCATCGGACATCAAGCCGCGTCGGATGCCCCACCACCGGCCGCGGCCCGATCTTTGCAGGCAGGTTTTTGAACCTCTCTGTGTTGCGTTCGACGTATGGAGGATCGTCCGGTGACACCGGTCGGAGCGTCCGATGTGTTCACTGTTACTCCTGCACTTCAAGTACTCAACGGACGCTAAAGGCAGCGTCCGTTGACCTTCGTACGGGCGTCCGATGCAGCATAACTGCCTCCTTTCCATCCGCTTCAAACACTTTGCGGATGGCTTCGACTCCAATCAATCATAGGCCTATTCTAGAACTGTCTAGCACTAATTTTGACAAGTGTGCACCACACTTAACCATTAGACACGACTATAGGTCGAGCTAATAACTTGCACCCCCCTTAATAGTACGGCTAAAGGAGAAACAACGTCCTACAAACTAATCCAAGTGTCACCCAACTCCATCGACACTCGGAACTAGCCATCCTTAACCTTGTCGTCCATCCTTTTGAAAACCGAAACGATTTCATCATAAGGGGGCATGAAAACCATTACACGCACTGATTCGCATTACCATGACAACAACCTCGAGTATGAAACAAGTGAGGTTTTTTTTGAAAATCTTGATTCATATAAGCTTATGGCAATAAGACGAAAAGGAGTTAGTAAAGCTTAGCCGAACCAAGTAACAAGACGTACTCGAAAGGATAGAGATGAAATACGAGTACAAAGCACGAAGCTCATTTGAGTAAAGATAGAACAGGATAGGGAGCAAATGAGCAACGACAAGTGTCATGCCATAACATATAAGAGAATATCAAGTACAGTGCACAAGCAAACCACATGTCACATGTCATATGATATATCACACCACCAAAAGCATGTAAGTATCTAAGCAAGTATCTCACATGAAACCAAAAGCAAGTATGGTATGCATGCATGAAAGTGTATGACACACCAAAAGTACCAAAAGAACTAGCTCCCCCTCACACGCTCCCCCTAAGTCTATCATAGTCGACCCTCTCCCCATTTGGCGTGAAGCACCAAAACCTAAGAGTCCCTGGGGTGGATCGCCAGACGAGTCGGGTCCCGAGGAGCGCCTGTGTCATCTCAAACCGAGTGTAGTCGGGGGAGGAGTCCGAACTTCGAGTCGGCCGAGTCTCGGGGCTGGCCCTCTGTCTCTCTAGAGCTGGTGGAGAAGCGGTCGGGGCCTGCTCACCGACTCGGTGGACCGGGTCAACTGCTTTGGGTCTCAACGGTGGTGGTCTGACCCCGTGGCTCGGGAGTAGGTGCAATCGAAGAAGAAGGAGCCTTTGTCACCGGTACGGTCTCTACTGCCGACGTAATCACGGCCACAGTCTCTGTGATAGGTGCCTCAGAGGTAGGAGCTGAAGAAGGAGGCTGACTGACGGGCACAGAAGCTATCACTGCCACTGAAGTGTCTGGAGGTGTACAAGTATGCGGTGGCTGACTCAAGGGAGGCTCGGATGAGGCAACCGACGAAGAAGGAAGAGTCTCGATAGTAGTGCCGGTGTCATCACGACCTCGTGAGCTGAAACAGAGACCACGGTCGACTCGGTGGGCGTCGGACAACCGGTCAACTCACCGTAGGAGGCTCCAAGAGTATGAGTGGGCGGGAGGCGACTCGAGTGAGCGGTGTGAACCCCTGTGTGAATGGGAGTGAAACCGGGGGATGCATCAAGGACAAGTGGAACCCGGCCGAGTAGGAGAGGTGTACTGTTTGAGACCCTGAGTGAACTGTGGTACCTGAATTTGTGAGCTGCTTGGCTGAAAGACGGGGGCCATCTGACCTGGTGTGTAAACGAAGCCCTGTGGAAGCTGGAACGGCAGACTCTGAACTCCCACTCGCAGAGGCCGACTCGAATCCCACCGGCCGTATGCTTGGAGTCATCATCGCACTGAGGGATCTGAATCCCGATGGCCTGCACCAAACCAGAGATAAGACCGAAGAGCTGGGCGTGTTGTGCCTGGGCCTCACGCTGTAAGCGAGCCTCGGTCCTGCCTGAAAGCGAGCCTGGCTCCTGCTGAAAGGCGTCTGTCGGGCTCAAATCTCGCAAGCCGAAGCGCTCACAACGCCGCGGTCCCCGACGACGCCTCCTGCTCAAGGCGCTGCTGACCCGAAGTGAGACGGTCGAGAAGCTCAAGAACTGCGGGGTCGGAGCGAGAACTGCTGGCCTCGGCGTCGTGAGCACGAGAGGGCATCTCTGGAATAGGCTGGTAGTCGGCGTCCTCACTGTCAGACGGGTCTAGCTCAAACTCAGCCTCAACCCCCCGTGCCTCCTGCTGCTCTAACTCTGCAAGCTCTGTCTCTGCCAGAGTACGAACTGTGGCGTCCTGCTCAGCACCTGTCTCAGGAACCACCGCCTCCGGGTCTGCTGGATAGGAGTAGCATGCGCCAACGACCGAATAAGCTGAGAGAGGTCGTACAACGGGAAGTCAGTGGTGCTACCACGCCACTCCTGAAGGGCAGGCTCAGGCATTGGCCGCACGGTCTGTCGAATAATCGAAGTCAGCCAGTGAGCGTACGGTAAGTGCCTCTTGCCCTTGAAACCCTCGTAGATCACATCCTGAATCTCACAGAGCATCAAATCCCAAATATCAAACTCAAGTCTCCTGACGAGGTGGAACAGAAGCCACTGCTGCAGGTAAGTGAGACCATCTCTGTACCCCTCTCTGAGAAGAACTGTCCGCCTCATCACTGAATCTAGCACACGAGCAGTGGGGTTCAAATTCTTGGTCATCCTGCTAGATCCCTCTCCAAAGCCCTCACCAAACAAGGGACGAACGTCGTCAGTCTCAGGGCGAATACCACCGTGAGGGCGGCGAGGAGGGTCAATCTGTGGAAAGCACAGCTGGTGAAGTCTGGTGCCGTAGCGAGTCAAGTGTAGAATCTCCCGAGCCTGATCACTCTCAATCCGGCGGGGCACCCCTCTGAAGCTGAACTGAATAAACTCATGGTCCGGGTCAATCCAAACTGTGGCGTAGAACTCTCGGATCCAGGACTCCATGTACAGGCCAGACCGGCCAAGCAAGTCGGCGAGCCCCGGAAGGTACTCTAGGTGGGGTCGAATGTGCTCGCCTACAACCTCAACAATCCTCTCAAGCTGGCAGACACGGTGACCTCCAAACGAACCCCGATACGGGTAAGCTCGGTAGAAGTCGTCGTGAAGGGTAGTGTGAAAGACCTGAGAACCTGGCTGTCTCTCTGGAGGAAACCACTGCTCAAGCGGAACACGTCGGAGCGCCTGAACCTGCTTGGTGGTGATGTTCCGTAGGTCATAGTGAACCACAGCCGGGCCACGCAGAACCCGAGGGGCACGAGCACCACGCCTCTGTCTCTCTGTAGCTGCTGGAGCTCCTAGTGGTGTCGCCTGGGTACGAGTACGAGTGGAACGTCTAGGTGGGCGCTGAGCTGTCTCAGTCTGCTCCTCAGCACCTTCTGCCTCTGCTGACTCAGTCTCTGCTGTCGCGGCCTCCTCTGCCTCTGTAGAAACTGTCCGGCCCTCAAGCCTCACACGGCGGCCACCAATGTGGAGACCAGCCCCTCTCTCTGCCCTGTCTGCTGCATCGGCCACTGCAAGAGCTGCATCTGTGTCACGCTGATCTCGAGTTCGCTTCTTCTTCTTCTTCGGCTGCTCAACCATCGGCTGCTTACCGGGCCGATGAGGACGAGGTGGAGACTCGGCACCCCGGGAACCACCGACGTTCTTGCACCTCATGGTGACAAGGACAAAAGAATCACTGTCACCGAGTTCAACTGCCAACCCAACTCGCTGCACAAGATAGGAATGGGAAGAATATATATAAGCATGTAATATGACTAGAGATAAGAAAAACCGACTCGGAAGCCAGCAAACGAGGTAAGGCATGGAGGAGGGGTTTGCTACCTGAGATAAGCGAGAACCTACGAAGAGATGAGCAATCCGACACGGCAGGGCACCACGACACACGTAGGACACTGCAAGGAATGATGTGCCAAGCACTTGAGCCAAACGACAAGTCAACGGCAAATGATAGACATTGAGGCATTTTGATGAACACCTTGAGGGCAAGGTGGGGAGCTTACCACGCAGAGAGGAGAAGGAAGAGAGAGCCGTGCGTGGCAAAGGGGAGAGGGGGCCGGAGTCGTGGAGGAGGATGCGTGGTCGGGCGGCTTCAATGGCGGATGGCGGCGTAGCGAGCAACCGGTGGTGGCGCGGCGAGACGGGCGCGGCGAAGCGCGGTGACCGCGGGGCGAGCACGACACGGAGCGAGAGCAGGCGAGGCGGGCGTGACGCGGTGGCGCGGTGGAACGGAGGCGGGGAGACGAAGGCACGGAGTGGAGGATGGGGTACGGCGGCGCTGCACGGGCGGCGGCGCGGGCGGTTTACGAAGAAGGAAGGAGCAACGAAGAGGCCCCACCGGTCAGATTAGATGAGAAACGGTTCCCGGTCTTCGACAGAGCGTCGGATGCTCAGATGGCGTTCATCGGACGCGCGAGGAAACTCCGGACGCAACTTCGAGGGGGTTGTAAACCGGCCTCGGAGCATCGGACGCGTCACGGTGATCCGGCATCGGACAAGGTGCGGCGTCCGATGAGCGGCTGGCTAGTTTCTGATGAAATCTAAACTGCCGTCGGACGCGCCGACGCTAATTCTTCGGACGCACTCCGGCTACTGTTCATCGTCCGATGATACCTTCACTCCAGTCCTTCTTTCTGCAGGCGTCGGACGCGTCCGTTAGGTTCTGTGCGGCGGCCCGATCTTTGCGTCCGATGGTGCAATTTTGCCTGTTTTTCAATGCAACTTCGACGCAACCTTTCCCAACCAAGTCCCAACCATCAAAGAGCCAAATAACCACCAGATTGGACTGGTATGAGATGTCCCCCTCAAACTCTCAATTTTAAAATATTTTGCCCGAGGCTTATATGTTTTAACAAAAATAAGTGATAAGAGCGAACGAGGAGACATCGTGACGGCCACCAAATATGGTATATAACCAATAGAAGCGTCAAATGCCCCCCCTATCGCTTTGGGCGTAATGGTTTACATGCCCCCTTATGATGCCATTTGATCATGCTCAAACTAAACTGAAAAGAGACGACAAAAGCATCACATTTGCATATGCAATGCAATACATGAATTTCAAACTAGTCACTTGTCACGTCGATCCTTGGTTAAGCGTGTTCCCACACTTTGGGGCGGTTATCTTAACAAAGTTAGCTAAGTTCTATGTGGAAGACATAATTTAAATATATTTATATTACAACCACAAGTTCAAAGACAACCACAAATTCAAATACATCACAACTTAGCAACGACAAGTTCAAATGCATCACAAGTTCGCAACCACAAGTTCAAACACAACCACGAGTTCAAATACATAAGAAGTTCAAATATATCACGGGTTCAAATTCATCGAGGCCTTGCCGCTTCCGGTGTCTCAAGAGGCAATTTGCATTGGTGACACCATCGACGTCGGTAGATTACGGGCTTTGTGTTTCGCTATCTCGGTGTCATCACCGATGTTTGAGGGGCTATCTTGGTTCCATCGATCTCATGGAATCTTCTTCCGATGAAGCGGTGAGTGATTGAATAATGGGAGCACCAATCCAGGGTAAGAGTTGTTGTTGCTGCAAACCACCTTGTCCAGAAGTCCCCGCATTGTTCTCATTGTTCTCATCTGTGGGTTGCGGGTACAATGTGTATCGGATTATGTCCGCGGCTGCAATGAGAGTGATAATTGTTAGAGGGGACAATGTAACATTAACAAAACCAATGTTGTGTTGTAACTGCAGTTACCATAATTTTGTCTCACAACCGCCATGTTTGTAGGGGGGATGGTATTTTGCATCAATCCAAAGTGGCCACATGTGCAGGACATCACGACCTTCAATTTTTCCACTGATGGCTACAGTAACAATGAGAGGGATAGCTGGTTTTGGTGCATATGTCCTCACCGAATATGAGAGTTCTTGTCTATTCAGTTGGACACTATAAATGTGACATATGTTTGCAAGGACTCTCTCAGATCGCATAAGGATGCGGGGAGGTAAATATGCGGTGGCATGCCGGATATGACAAGGTCGATGTCAAAGTTTCGTAAATGTGGTGATAGTGGGGGTGTAGTTGGTGTTGTGAAATCGGGTATTCTTTTATCAAAGGGGAATAAGCGGAACCATACAAGGGGGTCCATAGCATGATTGGAAGACAGAATTCACCAACTTGAATGAATGGGGATGCAAGGACATGGCTAAAATCCTCGCTAGAGCTGGTGAGGCACACGAAATCAGCAACAAATCTCATAATATTGGCTGTCGGAATGGCGACACCCGACTCGCTGTATTGCGTGATGTATGCGCCATTGTGATTCACCCGGTATAGTGGGCTCGAAGTACGCGTATGCACTTAGAGGCACCTTGAGAAGCACTAAGCGGCCGTAGACACTTGGACTATACATGTCGACCTCATTGGCGTCAAAGATTGTGAGGTATTGACGGTTGAAATGTGCCATCTCCCGCAAACGAAGGAACAAATGACTATCAACAACACAACTACAAAGAAATAATATTACATGTTTAGTTGGTAAACACACATAAGTAGCTATATATGATCGAATATGTTAGTGTTTTTGCATTGTTGATTATAAATATTAAAATAGTTTTATATTTACAATAAGCAACTAGCTAGACATGTTCATGCATCTATGAAATCAAGCAAACATAATCATGTATAATAATGCATCACACAGGCCAAATCTATCTATCCCTAATCTCTACTTAATAATAATAAATAGGTAAAATTTAAGCCCTTTGTTAAAGCTCTCCTAAGTTATAAAACTTATTGTAACAGATGATAGAGAGGCAAATCAAGCGGCTCACAATTTAGCTAAAATAGCAAGGCAATCAAAACAAAATTGTACTTGGGATGTAACTATCCTAAATGAATAAAGTCTGCCGTATTGTTAAAAAAAAAAAAAAAAGAAATCCTTAACCTAATCTGAATACTAGCCACCTTGAAATCGTGCACATATTATATATAGACGGAAGTTGCACCACAACATCTAGCAGCTCATTTAGCCACGTGTAAGCCAAGGAATCTCTGGCGTTTAGTCAGAGCCAAACCGAGAGCATGCGCTAGCCGTTGGATCTGGCAGGCAAGCATCGTGGATCTATTGTGAATTATGTTATCCACTTAGCCTGACAAATGTATATGCACATGTATCTTTATATTACAATGATTTATGATCTCATGGTTAATTAAAACACTATTATGCCCTATTAAATGACTATTTGTTTATGAAAGTGGATTGCGGTTTAGCAAGTGTAGGAGTAGAACCTAAGGTAACAGGATTAACTTCTATGCTAAGTTGAGCAACATGATTTGATAAACACATACTAAGCTGAGCAAGTGTACAATTTCCATCAAGATGGTAAATCTTCGTCTGACATTTTTGGTTATGTTATATCATCCGGCAGCGTGAAGGAATTAACTACCGATCCGCCATGTTGGCTTGTGTTTTGTATTGATGATGATCAAGAGCCTATTTGTTTCCACTCCAATTCTCACAAGATGGATACAACTGATATAAATTGTCTCATGTGGAATGAACATTATATTTGTTGTCTGATTAGTTTTCAGATTTGGATCATGGAAGGCAGCTACGGAGTATATGTCTTTTTGATGGAGACTATATGTTTGTTCTCTATATTAAAAAAAATGATATAAGCTACGGGAAATCAACTAAACCACCTCGGGTATGGCACGACAAGCCTACAAGGCCTTCACCCTAGAAGGCCGCGCGGCAAAAAGCCGCGTTGGTTTCTAGTACCTCCGAGACGAAGCTGGCCGGCAATGGCTTCAAGACGGCGGATCGGTGGCGGTGGCGGGGGACGGCGGCGCCCTGGCTTGAAGACGGCGGTGGTAGGGCTGGGAGATGGTGGCGGCGGCGGCCAAGAGGGCTCGGAGATGGCGGGCGGCGGCGCTTAGGGCTCGGGATGGTGGCGGCAGCCCCCGGGGTCGGGGTGGCGCGGGCGTGGAGACTTCACCGGAAGAGGGAGGCGGCGTAACGGTTATATGCAGGAGGCATTAACGGTGGCGGTGGTGTGCAGCCAGCCGCCACGGTGGCGATAAATTGGTGACGGCGTTCGTTGAAGAGCCGTCGGACGCGTCCGATGACTGCGCAGCACTATCCAGCCCTCTCTGCATAGCGTCCGCTACTACACGCAGCGTCCGATGAGGGCTATCGGACGGTGCTACAAGCGTCGGACGCAATACAGAGAGGTTTGAAAGCCTGGTCGCACTCGTCGGACGCGTCCGAAGAGTGGTCAACTGACGCACGCTGTGTCCGATGAGAGGCAACCTGTTAGAATTCATTTTGAAAACCAGCATCGGACGCACCGACTCAAAAATCCCGGACGCAGCATGCGTACTGTTGATCGTCTGATGACCTACTTAGCGGTGCTAGCTAGTGCTCATCGGAAGGCGTCGGACGCAGCGTCCGATGTTAGCCGGGACGGCGTCCGATGTGGCGCCCGGTGCTGCAATTTGGATTCGAGGCGGATTGAAGCGGAGGATTGTTGGTTACTATCGACTAAATCATATTACCCAGTAGTGTACTAGTAAGTAGCAATATTACAATACCGGTAGTGTGTAGTAGTACAAGTAGCGAGTAGTGCGGTTGTTCATAATACTTCATGAAAACCACTTTGTCATAATAAGTTAATTTTAAAACTTACCATCATCATAAAATTACTATTACATTAATATATTAAAAATAGATCACTTTATTTGCAGGCGCCCCCCAATGTCTTCTTCTCACCATCTTTACGGGCCCAGGGCATCATCTTGGACTTGTTGAAGCGTGATTCGATGAGCTTGATCTTTTGTGGATGCTCGGTAAAGAGGTCGTGCTCTCCATAGTTGTTGTGTTCTTCAGGGCTCTGGACCCCGTCAGCTCCCACGATCCTCTGCTTTCCTGACACAACCACATGCCTCTTCCTGTCCTTAGGAACCCCATAGTAGGCGACCTGTGCGACCCGGCTTGCTAATACCCACTGGTCATCTTTGTAGCCGACATTTCCGAGCTCCACGGTGGTTAGCCCATAGTCATTCACGGCAACCCCTCTAGGCTTGACCCATCGGCACCGGAATATGGCTATCGTAGGTTACCCCCGTAATCAAGCTCCCATATCTCATCAATCTGTCCAAAATATGATCTTCTTTGCCCTGTCGAGTCGTCGATAGCCTCATATCGAACACCGCTGTTTTGTGCCGCGCTTTTCTTATCTTTATCTTTTGTGTGAAACCTATATCCGTTGATATCATACCCTTGCCACGAGGTGATGCGGGTACAAGGGCCGAACATAAGCCTCTTAGCAGATCTCATACTCCAGTTTGGACTCATTTGTTGCTATTTACGGGCCGGGGTATGTCGTGCTCTTTAAGCCAAATTTGTGAAAGTCATCTTGTGTTGTTTTACGGATCAAGGCCTCCGTGTTGGGTGCATTAGGCGCTGTTCTTATCTCATGTAAGTGTTGCGCAACATAGTCCTCCATGACCACTAATTGATGACATACACTGTAATGAGCTTTTTGCACAGTTGTGTACGCTACATCGGTGCGTACTTTCCTCCCCGTGCACCCCATCCCTACGGTTCTACCTTCATGACGATGGACAGCCAAGCCAATCGCTCTTCCATCTCGTATGTATTTTGTGCAACAATTCACAGACTCCTCGGTTGTGTATGCCTCTATCATAGAGCCCTCCGGGTGAGCACGGTTAAGCACGTATCTATTGAGGGTCGACATGAGGCGCTCGTACGTCCACATCTGGTGTAGGTACACCGGGCCCAATTCCTGTATCTGATCCACCATGTGCACCATCAAGTGAGGCATGATATCAAAGTAAGATGGGGGGAAGCACATCTCCAGCTGGCAAAGAGTCTCCGCGATGAAGGTTTTCAAGGATGGTAGGTCAGCTTT
This sequence comes from Chrysopogon serrulatus, assembly GCA_015844335.1. NCBI lineage: Eukaryota > Viridiplantae > Streptophyta > Magnoliopsida > Poales > Poaceae > Chrysopogon > Chrysopogon serrulatus. Next base: position 154,877 of record JADLZL010003450.1, read on the forward strand.
GTCGATGACCTTCTGGGTGATGCGGTTAAAGAAGTAGCCCAGACGTGTGATGACCATCTTCACGTACTCTGGACCGATAGCTTGGATAACAATTGGAAGGAACACGGTCAGCATGACATGACAGTCGTGTGAGTTGTAGTTGGTCAATGTGAGGTCTTTCATCGAGACCAGACTCTTGATGTTGGAAGAGAAACCGGTGGGAACCTTGACACCCCGAAGCCACTGACACACATTCCTCTTCTCCTCAGTTGTCAGGTTGTAAGCTGCGCCCGGGAGGACAACTTTACCGTTTGGCAGTGGTTGCGGGTGAAGTTCTGGTCTGATGCCCTGGTTGACAAGATCCATCCTTGACTTCAATCCATCCTTTGTCTTCCCTTGATGTCTAGCCGGATGCCGATCGTCGCTGTCAAATACATTTTTCTCCAAGTGCATGCAGTCGATCGCATGGGGTGTATGCAAGGTCTTCCAATACGATAGGTACTTGAAGAAACATGATTTTTTCTTAAAAGGTACGCGGACGGGGGTTCTTTCTTCCTCCTCGTCATTATCATCATCAAGACGCTTTCTCTTCTTCCTCGGCTTCTTGGTCCCCTCTTCACCTTTTTTTCTTCTTTCCAAACTCCACTTCCATGTCCTTGACGATGCCAAAAACTTTTTCCCCGTACCTTGTTGGTTCGGGTATGTCAAGTTGTGGTTCATCGTTGTTGTCAAAGTAATTGTTCATCTCACGTCTTCGGTACTGTGTGGCCCTTGGGAAGCCATCGTCGTGCCTCATGTACACCATCTTCTTGGATCCCTTAAGGTAAGCATAGCGGTACCGTCGATGCAAACTACGCAACCACTCTTCCCTTTAATCTGCCCCGACGGTGAAAAAAGACCGTGGTAATCGGTGATAGTGACAAAGATGATGGCTTTCGAGTGAAGTCCTTCCCCGTGGTCGCATCTATCATCTTGACCCCTTTTTCCCAGAGTGTCTGCATGTCCTCCATCAACAATTCCAGAAACACGTCTATATCATTGCCGGACTGCTTTGGTCCTGAAATAAGCATGGTAAGCATAAGGTACCTCCGTTTCTGACAAAGATACGGAGGTAGGTTGTAGATGGTCGGGATGGTGGCCAAGTCTTTGGCGTGCTTTGCTTTCAGGTCACCAAATGGATTCATCCCATCGGTACTCAGCGCGAACCTGACGTTCCTTGCCTCTTTGCCAAATTCCGGGAACATGCTATCGAAACGCTTCCACTGCTTGCCATCGGAAGGGTGTCGCAGCTTGCCATCACCCTTAAACTTATCACGATCACTAGATGCATGCCACGACATTAGCTTCGCATCTTCGGGGTTCCCAAATAGAGCACGTAGCCGATCGATCACGGGGAAGGTACCACACCGATAGGGCAGGACTTCTCCTCCGCATGTATCCCTCTTCTTCCTCCTCCACCTTCGACGAGACCTGTGTTGCATGATTCTTTTTGGCCACCTTCTTCTTAGACCCATCCGGGGCCCCCCATCGTTCGGATCCGCCCGACAACCAGCATTCTTCTTGTACCGACCGAAGCCACAGTGCGGGCAGCTTTGGAAACTCTCATACTGGCCCCGATCACGGGGATACAGTGGTTAGGGCAAGGCGTCAAACTTCTTAACATTTAGGGCAACCGGCCGAATCAGCTTCTTCGCCCGATACGTGTTGGCTTGCACCTTGTTATCCTTTGGGAACGCATCACCAAGGACATGCAGGTAGCTCGTTGAAGCTCGTGTCCGACCAACCAAAACGAGCCTTCAACATCAGCATGTGTAGGTTAAAAAGCGCTTGATCCACTTCTCCGGACAATCCTTGTACAGCGGATCAATTCTTTGTTTGCTTCATCTCTCTAAAATTCTCCAACCACCTCGCATTACCGAATAGAATATCGTCCTCATCGTAGCGGTTCACTATGGACTCCACAAATTGCACGTCATCTGGTTGGAGGAGTACAGGCTCACCTTCTTGGTCCCAGCCATCATCATCAGCTATGTCTTGGGCTTGGTCCCCGCCATCATCTTCACCAACACTGTTACCGGTGCCACCTGAGGGTTGTCCTCCACGGTCTGCATCATGAATAGTCGACGAGTTTGCTCTAGACGATGGACCGGCAGTCGGAACTTCAATTTCCCCATGATAGGTCCAGACCTTGTAATCCTTAACAAAACCATACCGCATCAGGTGTGATTGCACCACATTGTCTGGATGGGCTTTTTTGTTCGCACAACTTTTACATGGACATATGGTGGTCTCCCGCTTCACACTGAGTCGATGTTTCTTTGCGGCGGCTATGAACTTTTTCACCTCATTAAAGAAGGTCATATCATCGTGCACCCTTGACGTCTGGTACATCCATTTGGACCGCTCCATGCAACAACCTCTCTTGGGTGTAACCTTCCTTCATATCCAACAAAGTCAAAAGATAAAAAGTTTGAGATCAACCAATTCATACTCTAATATAGAAACTAGAAGTACTGAGTAATCCTACATGCAAAAATGCAAAAAAGAAGAGGAGAAAAGGTGGAATAAATTTTGTAACCTCCGTTGGATGTGCTCCAACTTCAAATCCAATCAAACTTAAATTTTAAGATGTATATTCATACTATTTAGACATGGAAAATAAAAGTGTAAAAACAAAAGGAGAAAAAAGTGGAAGAAAATTAGCTAGGCTACTCTCTTGAGTGTGCTACTTCTTCAATACAATCCAAACTTCAAATTTAAGGTGAATATTCATACTCTCTAAACATTGAAATATAGAGTCCTCTACATGCACAAATATGAAGAGAATAGCATAAAATTATAGGTGGAAAAGTTTGCAAACCTCTTGGATGTGTGCTCCTCGCGCTCCTCCTTTAAATACGAGTCTAAACTATGAATTTGAGGTGATTATTTGTGTAAATGAAGATCAAAACGCCTCCCACCATTCGTCTGTAGAGGAGGGAAGAACCGGTAGGAAAGAACCGTATGAAGGAAGCATGAAACCATGTCTTGGAAGGGGTATTTGGTTAGTAATTAACCGTGGCGGCTCCTTATATACAACCGCCACAGTTAATTACATTAACCGTGGCGGTGCGATTACGTTAACCGCCACTGTTAATCTTTAACCGTGGCGGTTATTTACCAGGCTGGCGGTTGTCCCTGTTCGGGATTAACGGCGGCGGTTATCTTGGGTGACCGCCACAGTTAATAAATCTGTGGTGTTACCCATAATCAAATCTGTAGTAGTGGGAGTAAACATCTGGAGCTGGGCGTCACATCTCTGGCAGGGACCACGGTGCTAGACGAGCATGTTACGCGCGGGAGCCATCGTGCCAACTCGAGAGGATGAATCCTCGACGGCTCGACCACGCCCACGCGTTATGCCTGTCATGTGCGAGAAGCTCGCCTGCTAATTTGGCGTTTGTGGAGTTGTGCTAATTCGGCAATGCTTTGCTTCTCTCGCCTGTACACTTCATGTGTCTGTTCTTGCGTCTATATATGGTGCTGAAGGTGTTGGGGCTGCTTCTTCCGATCAGAAATAAAAAAAATTCCCAACTTCAGTTCCTGTCTTGATTTCTCTTTTGTTGTTTCTTGCTCCTCTCAACTTTATATTGTTTTTTTTTTCTCTAGGATGTTGAGAAGGGATAGAGCTAAGCTGCATCTCCGAGGAGGCTTGGAGAACAGTTTATCGATGGTGAAGTGCTGCCTCTCGGAGTTGTTCTTTTTCTCGATCGATGGTGAAGTTTATCGATGGAGAACAGATTTATATAGTTGTTCTTTTTTCTCGATCGATTTTTATGTGGAGTTGATTTCGGGTGGAGCATGAGTCCAGGACGGAGTCCAAAACAGAGTGGATTAGGCAAGGCCAAACCCAAAAGAAAATTTTAGCAGAAATTTTGAATAATGTATCTCATACCATCGATGATGAAGTGCTGCCTCTAGGGAAGCTGTGTGGAAGTCGGATGAGACACTGTGGGAGGCTTTTGACAAGGCTTTGGACTGGTATACTGTAGGAAAGTTTCACAAACCAATACGTCTTGTATATGATCTCTTTCAATACCAGAAGCACGTATGATTAAGATTGGAGATTTATTTGAATTATGACTCTAGCTAATCAAGTCACCTTAGGAATCTATGTCCAAGTCACGGGTTATATATATAAGTTCGGACCGAAGGAACTCTCATCTATCCGGCAGTTAGAAAGAGACGTATACCAAGAAAATGGATGGACGAAAAAATGGGCTGAAATTTTGCCTCTTTATTATTAGGGGGGTGTGTGTGTGTGTATATATATATATATATATATATATATATATATATATATATATATATATATATATAGAGGTATAGATAGATTATATTGCGCATATGTACGCGCCGTGCATGTGCCCGCATGAACGCTCGGCACACTTAGCTTGCTCCGCTCTCTAGAGCTAGAGTACACGGAGGCTCTCTGCTCTCACCATGAACCAGGAGATCCAAATAACAAAGCTGCCTTCGCGACGCCAACAGCAACAAGAGCTGCCACCAGGAGATGGCACCGTGCAAGATCACACGTCGCAAGCAGATGAGCAGCAACATGCGGCGGCGCAAGGTCGCCACGGCGCCGTGCAAGGCGGCGGCCACCACCACCACAACCACCGGAGCAGCAGCAGCAAGCTGACGGTGCTCCCGCTCATCTTCCTCATCTACTTCGAGGTGGCCGGCGGTCCGTACGGCTCCGAGCGGGCGGTCCGCGCGGCGGGCCCGCTCTTCACGCTCCTCGGCTTCCTCGTCTTCCCCTTCGCGTGGGGCGTCCCGGAGTCGCTCGTCACGGCCGAGCTCTCCGCCGCGCTCCCCGGCAACGGCGGCTTCGTCCGCTGGGCCGACCTTGCCTTCGGCCCGCTCGCCGGCTCGCTGCTCGGCACGTGGAAGTACCTCAGCTGCGTCATCAACATCGCCGCGTACCCGGCGCTCGTCGCCGACTACCTGGGCCGCGTCATCCCCGCCGTGGCCGTCACGGGCAGCAGGACGCGCACGGGCACGGTGGTCGGCATGACCGTCTTCCTCTCCTTCGTCAACTACGCCGGCCTCAGCATCGTCGGGTGGGGCGCCGTCGCGCTGGGGCTCGTGTCCCTGGCGCCGTTCGTGCTCATGACCGGGATAGCGGTGCCCAAGATGCGGCCGCGGCGGTGGACGGTGCAGGTGGAAGGGAGCAAGGACTGGCGGCTCTTCTTCAACACGCTCTTCTGGAACCTCAACTACTGGGACAGCGCCAGCACCATGGCCGGCGAGGTGGAGCGGCCGGAGCGCACGTTTCCCAGGGCGCTGGCGGTGGCCGTCGTGCTCATCGCTGCCAGCTACCTACTGCCCCTCATGGCGGCGACCGGCGCCACGGACGCGCCGCCGGACACGTGGGCGAACGGCTACCTGGCCGATGCTGCCGGTACGTATGAACTGACTTTTACTCATATTCCCTCACTTGAGTTATTTTAAATTTTAACTAAATTTATTTTTAAGAAAGAAGACACGAAAACTAGTATTTTTCAACAAATTTGATCAAACATAAATAAGAGTTTGAACTAAAGACAAATTCAGAAACGGAGGAGGCAGGTATGTGTGCAATCAGTTGCGTCCTCGTGCACTCCTGTTTGGTCGTTATTAGACAGGAAAAAGAAAACCGACTCCTTGTGTTCAATTCTTGTTTGTTGTTAAGTGTTAACTATGGATGGGATGGGACCAATGCAATTCCTTGGCTCTAACTGTAAGTGACCTCATCGGTTCTTCAGATCAAAGAATGGCTGTTCAAAAACGTTGAAAGTGAACCTTTAGAAATCACCAATCAGTTTCACTGTGAACGTACATAGCGTCATGGTAGTGGACATGTTATGTCATGTGTGACCTACTAGTATAGAGGAGTTTCGAAACCATCCTGCTTTGTGGACCTGTTATGTCATTGTGTGACCTACTACATTGTTGTCGTGAATTTTTTTCTTGACAATGTGGTTGAGATTTCTTGTGTAGTATAAAAAAATCTTCTTCTTCTTCTTCTTTTTTTTTTTTTGGGGAGGGGGGAGAGAGAGAGAGAGAGAGGGAGGGAGGGAGGGAGGGAGGGAGGGAGGCAAACGTGAAAAACGTGGCATCGTTTTTACCTGTACACATTTTATCGATAGATAATAGGCACTTCTTTGTCCTGCTACCCTCTCAAACCCACAACTATTTAGACAAGTACTTATCATATAAGTACAACTATTTAATTTTACAATTATCCACAAAACTAGCTACAAATTTATCGCATAACTAGTTTTGCACTAAATAACTACTCTCTCCATTGAAAATTATAAGTCAACTTTAATTTTTTAATTACTCCCTTTATTCTAAATTATAAGAATTTAGAACGGAGGAGTACATATTTTTTTGTTATGTAGCTAGTTTAGTAAAATGAAAATGGATTATAATTAATTTAGAACAGATCGGATATAACAAAGTGAAGTTCTAGGGTACCTAGTAAAGCCTCAAAATTTCTAGTTATCCATGTCAGCACGATACAGTACTATATGGATATAATTGGAAAGCGTCGGCATCGAGTGACCCCAAAGAGGAATATATACGTGTACCTACTAGTTGAAAGGGAAGTATTAGTGGACCAGCTAATACTTATGAGTTATTAGAACTTTGTCAGTGGTATTCTAAGGATATTTTGTCAAGGATTTTGTACTATGGATGGAATATTAAAGATATCTCACCTCTATGAACGAACGCACATAAACCTTACCTCTATGTACATCTTTAAAGACTGAGTTGGCAAATCCTCGAGATTGACAATGATCATCACAGGTGTCTCGCTATCAACGGAACGTCACCTTGTGTACCTACTAGTTGAAAGGGAAGTATAGTGGACCCAGCTAATACTTATTAGGACTTGCCTGTCGTATTCTATACAAAGTATATTTATTGGTTAAAGATTTTGTACTATGGATGGAATATAAAAACATATTTAATATCTGTAATATCCGTTTGTATCTCATCTCTAGGTAATACATGTCATCTTAGCTAGTGAATCAATTTTTTAGCTTTTGTTTAATAAAACAGCTTCACCAATAATGAAGCTAAAATTGTTTTCATATATATTTGTAAAACAACTTCTCAAATTGATAGCAGAGAGAAAGCTGGAAGAAGCTGATATTTTCAACTTCATCTAGCTTCATCAAGAAGTTGATATTTTCAACTTCATCTAGCTTCATCTAAAGATACATGCATATGAGAGGAGTTGAAAAAAAAAACTTTTAGGGAGAAGCTGTTTCAAAAGTTCCATAAGCTCCACTAAACCGGTCGTAACTGAAGAGACATCTAGATGACATAGAAATTCTCATGAAAAACACTCAAATACCATACAGAGCCTCATCATTTTTTAAAAGAAAAGGCGTGATGAACAGTGGTGACAATTTCAATCTGAAAACGTTGAGAAAGCCAGAGAAGAGGAGCGTGACCGCGATGATGCAGGCCCATGTAGTAGGGCCGGCTATCATACAAGGCCAGATCGGCGGAGATCCTGTTTGAAACTTGGGTGAGTGCGTGCGTGTGTTGCAGGCATGATCGGAGGCCCATGGCTCAAGTACTGGATCGAGGCCGGCGCGGTTCTGTCGTCCGTGGGCATGTTCGAGGCCCAGCTGAGCAGCGGCGCGTTCCAGCTGCTGGGCATGGCGGAGCTGGGCCTCCTCCCTGCCGTGTTCGCCCGCCGCGCCACCCTGTCCGGCACGCCGTGGGTGGCCATCGCCGCCTCGACGGCCGTGGCGCTCGCCGTCTCCTTCCTCGGCTTCGACGACGTGGTCGCCACGGCCAACTCCCTCTACAGCCTCGGGACGATGCTGGAGTTCGCGGCGTTCCTGTGGCTGCGCGCCCGGCGGCCCGACCTGAAGCGGCCGTACCGCGTGCCGCTGCCGCTGCCGGCGCTGGCTGCCGTGTGCGCCGTGCCGTCGGCGTTCCTGGCGTACGTGTGCGTGGTGGCCGGGTGGAGGGTGCTCGCGCTCGCCGGCGGGCTCACGGCGCTCGGCGTCGGGCTGCACGCCGCCATGAGGCTGTGCAGGTCCAGGAAGTGGCTCAGGTTCAAGGCCGGCGTGGTCGCCGCGGCGGCGGAAGATCACCAAGTGGATGATGTCGTCGTCGTTTCTGCTGGAGACGACCGAGTTTGAATGAATGAACTGTCGCCACTCACCGCCCCCCGACTCGGGGCCCCGAGCGAGTTCCAGTTTCCGAGGCATGATTGTCAGCATATCATGTGTACCCAAATCTAACGCTACGCTGCGTTCTTCTCATGTGAAGAGTTCTTCAACTCTTCTATGTAGTAGATTTGATTGTAAAAAAAAAGTGATGCAGTTACATCACATGTCCCCCGGAGTGACCCGTGCTAGGCCGGTTTTTTCCCTCCTGCCTGCATCTTAAACTAGAAGAAGCCAGGCCCAGGATGAATCGTTCCGGCTTTCTGTTGGGCCAGCCCAGGACGAATCGTGCATTCGTCCATGCGGGAAACAGATCTGCCAACCAGAAACAACGGCGGCAAGGTGCACCAGATGGGCCTGGTCTGGGATTAGGCCGGGCAACCAATCAAAGCAGGTCTATTGGGTTGTCAAGTTGTAGAGCCTCCAAAATAAAACTGTCATTGTCTGACCTGAGCTTGTTATAATTACAATACCCTCTCACCTTGATTTTTTACACTGATTTTACTATGTATCTAGATATATTCGTATATCATTGTTAACTGTATGTCTCGAGGCAAAAAAAAAAAAAAAAAAAAGCATACAAGTTAGTGATTGTGCTATCATGGCAGCGTCATGATCAATAGTCTCGCCGTGGTGTTAAAATGAGAACATGTTGTCACCTGAATTGAAGAAGTAAAGAATGGTTATTTCCACCCTGAGCCTGGCCGGCCAGCCACTCGGTGCGAACGACGCAAGCGGGTGCTGTAATGTGACGAGAACGACCCTGGGACAAAGGGAATACCTATCCACGCATCCTAAACGACAAAGTATTCCACCGTGCCAAACAAAAACATGAAGACATGACTGAACCATATCATCAATTCGCCATATATCGCTTTCTATATGGTCCCTAGCTTGCAAGCTCGAGCTCAAGCTGCTAAAGTTGTATTTGTCTTTTCTGAAATTCTTTTTAAACGGCAATTAAGCTCGCCATCTTTCGCATCTTTATGACCAAGTTGCATAAGATTATTATTGAGTTAATCAATGACTACGTGACATGTTCAATTTTGCAAACTAGCCCATCAGATGTGCTGCGTGGTCTAAAACCTTATCTTAGACAAGTACTTGTCTGAAAAGGCTCATGAATACTTTACTATGTACAACTCGAGTTTAGATACCCTATAGATTTTCTAGCACAATATCTCAGTGTTCAGTAGGGGTGAAAGTGGTATGGATAATCCTCCGCTCCGATCCGATCCGAATCCGAATTTTAAGGATATGGAGAAGTGTTTTTAAAATCCGTGCGGATGTGGATACTCCGTATCCGATTTTATGCGGATGTGGTGTAGGATATGGGATTGACGAAACCCAATGGATATGGATTATCCAATAATTGAACGCGGATTATCCGACGCTTACAATAGGATAACCGAATATTTTAAGGAGCCAAAATGGCGAGAATCCAATCCATGACACAAGCATTATTATATTATTATTATATATACTAATTTGACTATTTAAGTAACTATGGAATGGTAATCAGTAATCCCATCGATTGCTGATTTGCCTTATTGCCTCAGTGAATGGCAAAGTTTTGCTTAATTAAGAATATTTATTTCTTTTGCATGTCTGTTTTATATTCTTAAATCTAAACTGAGAACTTGTATTAATTTTTTTTGAGCATCGAAGCGGTGGATTGTTGGTTACTCTCATCATAAAAAACAACATGTAAGGACATATTATCCGACTTAAAAAAATCCGCTTCCGCTCCGACACCGGTCCGAATTCGTATCATTTCCGATATCCTAAATAATCCATATTTGCATCCGAATCCGTATAATATCCACTCCGCTCCGAACCCGACCTAAAAACATGGATTAGGATATGGGGAAGACATTATCCGCGCCGATCCGCTCCGTTTTCATCCCTAGTGTTCAGAATATCTCAGTGTTCAGATAATCTATAGTCTATATCCGATGTGCTAAATTCACCAATTATTCTATTTGTGCTTTCCTAATTTGTATTACAAGTCTAAGGGTTCATAATATATATTTAGCTAAAATGTTAGCCTAAATCATACGTATAAACATGTGTTGCATCTTAGTCTCAGCTTGTTGGGTTTTACTCATCAATAATGAGATGCATGTATGTTGACTTTACCAATCTTAAGATTTGTCGGTCCTACATGATCGTGAAATCAATTTTCACACACTTTGAATCATGGAAGGTTGGCTAAACACTGTCAAAAACAACAAGTTAACACATACCTCTAGAAAGGATGTCCCTAAAAGTGGACGTGTGGGGTTATGAAAAATATTATTAGAATTTCTGTAGTGTAGGCTTCTATGTTTTTAAACGACGTGTCAGTTCCTTTAGATTTAGGCCAAACGGTTCATATCTACAACCTGCCCTATTTGGATACAAAGTTTTTTTAAAGTTTTACATAAATACTGTGGTTTTGAAAAATACTTAGGTATCAGGTAGAAAGAAGATGTTTGGATAGAACAAAGCTTGGAGTTTTAAAAACTAGAGTATTAAAAAAACTACAGTATTTTTGGAGTTTAAAAACTCCACCGAGACCCTCTTTTTTATAGACAGAGCTCAGCATGCGTGCTGCCTCTTGTGACGTGCACTCATTTTCACTACGTGCCCTCTTTATTTTCTTTTTTTTTTTGTTTTCTAGATGCCGGGGAATTATTCTTTTGCTTAAGCCCTACCACTCCACAGCCCATCTCCCGTGCTGGTTCGGTGGCGATCAATGAAAAAAATACGGCAAGAGTAATAACAGAAAAGAAGACTCTGAATCTCGCCAAACCTGCTTGGAAGCCACCTCCCACAGACTGGACCAAGTGTAACACTGATGCAGGCTTTCAGGAGGGGGTCGGACAGGGATCGACAGGCGTTGTTCTGAGGAACTCCGTCGGCAGGTTTGAAGGGGGGCGAGCACGATGGTACCCACATAGTTTAAGTGCCTTGATGATGGAGGCGCTGGCATGTAGGGACGGCCTGGTTTTTGCATTGGAAAAGGCAGTACAAAGGCTCCAGCTTGAAACAGATTGTCAGGAGTTGGTCCGACTATGGCAAAACAACGAATATGACCGAACCTACTTGGCACCAATTCTTGAAGAGATCCGAGAGCTTAGCTCAGGTTTTCATGATTTTACTTTAATGTATGCCGATCGTTCCTGTAATCGTATAGCCCATGTACTAGCTAAGCAAGCAACAGAGGACATCAGACTGGGCGAGTGGCAGGGTGCCCCAGTCTGTATCGTCAATCTGTTGGCTGAAGAGTGTAATTCATATCCCCCTAATGAATGAATGAAGCTCTTATTCGCAAAAAAAAAAAAAAAAAAAAAAGAGTAATAACAGAAATAAATGTGTGATCCGATCAAGAAGTACAGTTAACTGCTCATCCAATTTGTTTAATAGTACTATAAACATTCATTTTAAATAAAAAATAAATTCATATGTATGTAGAGATACATGTTATTTTAGCAGCAAAGGCATAACCAACTAGTCTCAAAAACAACGTTTTGCTGTGTACCCAAACACGTCATGGTTTTTTTGAAACAGAGAAATACCGTGGTTTCTAAATACTATGGTATTACATGCCTACGGTTTTTAAAACTATGGTTTCGCAAAACTACAGTTTTTGGAAACAACGACACCCAAACAGGGAGGCTTTTCTTTAGATTTAGGTTTGCTTACTGCCGACGGACGATGGACCTACAACCCCACTCCCACATCGTGCTAACCTAGCTTCGCTGAGTTTCTCTACCTGCAATCGGTGGCCCTGCTCCTTCACCCCAACTCTTGCCTCCTCAGGCAGTCGGGCTACCTGCCCAAGCCCTTTTATAAGCCCATAAATCACAAATAACCTTAACGAAAGTGTCGGCAGCAAGAAAAACGACGTCGGAAAACAATCTTGATTATTTCAGGAGCCCTGTAGTATATGAGATTTGAAATAATATATATGTTTTCATGTCAATTATTGAGTTCAGCAAAGGGAAAGATTCTAATCAATCATAGATAGTTAATGTAGCAATAAGCACAAAATATCCTCACCTCATAGGGACAAAGAGGCTACTCCCACTGTTCTTTCCCCAACGTTTTCTGTGCCAGTAAATTTGACTAAAGCTATTAAAAATATATTTAAAAAGGCCTATAAAAAATGTTAGTAATATTTGTATTGCTACATAAATTTATTTTGAAAATGAATTCAACAAATGACATTAATTATATATCCAAAATATTAATAATTATATATATATTTAATCAAAATTACTCCTTGATAAACACAAATATAGTTAAAAGGGACGAACGGATTACAAAATACCTTTTAAAATATCTAGTGGATTTGGCCGACATATTAGAGACATGTGCATGGATTTTGTACCGTGCTGATTTGACGTCGTGCCCAAATTATTCCTCTGAGAGGGAGTGAGATCTAGACTGACAGTGCCGGCTATTATTCTCTGATGGTGAGCTCGAGAGAGAGCTGATGCCTACCCGACCGACCACGAGTTGGAGGCAGGGTGCCGCCGAAGACAAGAAGGCAGAGAGTGAAATCTCGTGGAGCAGAGCAACTTATAAGTTTATTTTAATCTAATATATTAACATTAGCTCCTTTCATATTGATATTCTTATAAATTTACTTTAATCTAGTATATTAACATTAACTCATTTCATATTGATATTCATATATATAAGAAGTCGTTTCTATAACCATGGCACTATTTATGTCGGAACACAAGTTTATTATGACACCGCATGGCTAGTGTGACTACCGAAGACTATTTCAACTAAATCCTACGGTACAAACTTTTCTTCCTTTTAATTTCTCACCATTTATATGTAGTAGTTTTTTATTCCCCATAGCTTAGCTGGAAAGAGGAAAGATTCGTTGACAAAATCTAGGCTGTGTTCTTATATAGAGGCTGGGGAGTGGGGACATTTCTTTTTTAACAGAAGTTTAATCTTAGTAGCTACTTGCTTAGGAGCGGCAAGAAAAGCACCATAATGGCGCCTCCAAATTACTCTAAGCTGCAGAATAAGGGCAGACAAATGGTAATGGAACAGAAGTTGGTCTGGCCGTACGTGCACTACTCCGCTAGTTAGCGCTGCTGGGGTGGGGAAATAAAGCGGCACTGCCCATCACAACAATGTTTACCAGCTTTGCGCGTGCAGCTATCATCTTCTGGCTTCTATAGTTCTATAGCATGCCATTTCACAGGGAACGAAACCGGGGCAGGGCAACCGTGGTTTTCTGTTTCTCCGCGGGAAAGCCAGAGGCAACACGCGCGAGGATTGATGGAAGAGAACGAGCAGCTGCTGGCTGCTGGCTGCTGCAAGACGAACCGGACCTGACCTGCCACCGTGTTGTCGCTGCTCCATGGCTCTTCTGCCGATTAGACCACCATACCATAGTTGACACGTCGTCAAACGCAAATCGGTGATGTGAGGCCGTGAAGGTTACCCACAGAGCGCAAAGTTCCGTTCGTAGAGGTGATCGTGCCTGTTTTTTTTTTCTTTTCTTTTTTTCATTCAAGTTGCCTATTGGTTGGTTAGTGCCCCTTTATATTGTTTGTCTGTATTCATGATGATTATGCAGGGCCATTCAATAATGCTACTACTTGCGTTACAAAAAAAAAAAAAAAAAAGATAATGATGCTACTGCTAAAATTATTTTTCCCCTTTTTTTGGCTCTGAAAAACAAAATTACTTCTTTTTCGAATATATATACTACTTCCTTCCTAATAAATGGCTAAATTTCTTGGATGGAGGCAACCTTGCCATTGTGGATGTACATGTACTCGATCAACCAGACGATGAACGGCACACTTTGCTCCACTGTCTATAGTCCAGAACCCCTAGCTAGCTTACATTAATCTCGATCTCACCATGGACCACCAAAACCAAACAATCCAGGCGCCGCTCCTGCAACATCATCATCAACAACAACAAGAAGATGATGGCACGTCCGTGCGCGGCGGCGGCGCCGGCGCCGAGGCAGACAGCCACGGTCACCGCCGCGGGAGCAGCAACAAGCTCACGTTCCTCCCGCTCGTTTTCCTCATCTACTTCGAGGTCGCCGGCGGGGCGTACGGCGCCGAGCTCGCGGTGAAGGCGGCCGGCCCGCTGTTCACGCTCCTGGGCTTCCTGCTCTTCCCGTTAGCGTGGGGCGTCCCGGAGTCGCTGGTGACCGCGGAGCTCGCGGCCGCGCTCCCGGGCAACGGCGGCTTCGTCCTGTGGGCCGACCGCGCCTTCGGCCCGCTGGCCGGCTCGCTCCTCGGCACGTGGAAGTACCTGAGCTGCGTCGTCAACGTCGCGGCGTACCCGGCGCTCATCGCCGACTACCTCGGCCAGGCCGGCGGGGCGCGGCGCACGGGCACGGTGGCCGGCATCACGGTGCTGCTGTCTCTGGTGAACTTCACGGGGCTGAGCATCGTCGGGTGGGGCGCCGTCGCGCTGGGGCTCGTGTCCCTCGCGCCGTTCGTGCTCATGACGGCCATGGCGGTGCCCAAAGGTGCGGCCGCGGCGGTGGGCGGTGGCCGTGGACGGCGGGGGCAGGGACTGGCGGCTCTTCTTCAACACGGTGTTCTGGAACCTCAACTACTGGGATAGCGCCAGCACGATGGCCGGCGAGGTGGAGCGGCCGGAGCGCACGTTCCCGCGCGCGCTGGGCGTGGCGGTGGTGCTCATCGCCGCCAGCTACCTGCTGCCGCTCATGGCGGCGACCGGCGCCACGGACGCGGCGCCGGAGGCCTGGACGAACGGCTACTTGGCCGATGCTGCAGGTACGTATACGTACGTGCCGACGTATGCGTGATATGACTGCGGTATGGAACAAAAGCGATAGATAACGTTTGGTAATGATGACAGCTACTATTATTGGGTTTTATGCTATAATAATAAATCACCTTCAACGATAATTATATACTCAGCCAATAATAGTAGGCGAATAGTCTGATCGAGACATTACAGAGTCCAAATTTTACTAGTAGCTACTACTCCATAATAGGAACTAGCATGTTGGTATGTAGTTACAGCAACAAAAACAAATTAGTACTGTACGGATGATGGAGGTCTCGGGTGTAGCCATCCAAGAGGTTGCTGCCTTGGTGAACTGCAGCAATCGAAAATGATGATGGACACACAACGTTGGCCGTGCAATTAGAGCATGTGCTTTTTGTTGGTTTTCTACGTAAATCTTGTGATAAAGAGCCTCTTGGACTGGAGTCGGTGATGGGCTTTTTATTTTTTCTTCTTGAATGGAATGTGATCTGTGTTTCCTGCAGGCATCATCGGAGGCCCATGCCTGAAGTTGTGGATCCAGGCCGGCGCGGTGCTATCCTCCATCGGCATGTTCGAGGCCCAGCTGAGCAGCGGCGCGTACCAGCTGCTGGGCATGGCGGAGCTGGGCCTGCTCCCGGCGGCCTTCGCCCGCCGCGCCCCGCGCCTCCGCACCCCGTGGGTCGCCGTCGCCGCCTCCGCCGCCGTCACCCTGGCCATCTCCTTCCTGGCGTTCGACGACGTCGTCGCCACCGCCAACTTCCTCTACAGCCTGGGCACGCTGCTGGAGTTCGCCGCCTTCCTCTGGCTCCGCGCCAGGCACCCCGACGACCTCAAGCGGCCCTACCGCGTGCCGCTGTCGCTGCCCGCGCTGGCCGCCATGTGCGCCGTGCCGTCCGCGTTCCTGGCCTACGTGTGCGCGGTCGCCGGGTGGAGGGTGTTCGCGCTCGCCGCCGCGCTCACGGCGGGAGGCGTCGGCTTGCACGGCGCCATGAGGCTGTGCAGGGCCAAGAGGTGGCTCAGGTTTCAAGGCCAGCATCAGGGACAAGGAGATCATCATCCTGCTGCACCTGCTGCACACACGGTTTGAGTTTCATCTTCTTCTTCTTCTTTTTTTTTTTTTTTTTGAAGTTTCAACTGTCACGGGCAGGCAGATCAACCAATACGAAAAACTGGATGCTGCATCATATAGTACATTATTTCTGAATTCCAAACCTGTAAAAATGCAATTCATCATTGTACTAAAGTTTTGTGTCATGTCATACATTCATACATATGTTCAGGATACTGTCCCAACTCACATACATACAGATATCCGTTTTCATATTTACGAGTGGACTCCTACACAATACAAATCCGACCTGACATCTACATGAACAGTAGCTCAATAATCAAGAACATGTTGTATGTAACACGAGAAAGGGAGATGTCTAGTCTCTCTACCAGAGGTAGTAGTAGTAATCCAGATACGTATATATCTGCATCGGTAATTCACATCGCAAGCACGGCGACGGCGGCGGCGGCCAGAGCCGTCAAGCCGGCGCTCGACGGCGACATGACACGGGACCCGCCGTTGTAAGGGTTGAGCGTGCCGCTCGGCCCGAACGACCCGGTGCCATTGAAAGAACCCGGCGGGGTGCCGAAGCCCGGTCCCAAGCCGCCTCCGGTCGGCGGGGCGAAGCCGGACGGAGGCGTGGTGCCGACCCCCGGGGGACTGAACTCCGACGACGGCGGCGGGCTGGAGCCGACTGGAGGCGTGAAGCCCGTCGGAGGGGACAGGCTGGTCGGCGGCGGGGTCGTGGAGCCTCCCGCCGCGGAGCTGCAGCAGAACGGGATCACGCACGTCAGGTTGTCACAACGGAACGGGTGCGTGCAGGAATTGCAGAGTTTGAAATTTGAACTAAACCGTGCTCACCTTCCCGCGAAAACGCAGGACCCTGAACCTGAAATGAAGCAGCAGTCACACGAACATTGCTCGATCAATCTCTTGATGTGTAAAAAAAAGAAAAGAGAAGAAAAGAAAGAAGCTTTTGAGTTGCTTGGTAAGTATAAATGAAGAAATGATTACTTGGGTCATTGGTGGTGGTGGTGGCGGTGCCGTTGAAGGAGCAGGTGGCGCCGGTGCTGGCCATCTTCTGGTAGTAGTCGTTGTAGGCGTAGGACGCGAGGGCCGGCAGGTTGTTCTGCTTGTAGCACGCGCCGCCGGGCTGGATGGCGGAGCAGTCGGCGTGCCCCTGCCCGCACGCCCAGTTGAGCCCGGCCTGCAGCGCCGCCGGGTCCGCGTTCTGCAGCGCCACGCAGAACGTCCCCGTCGCCAGCGACCGCCGCTGACCCTGACCACCACCCGGGTACCCGTGGCCGTAGTAGTAGTACGGCACCACCGCCGCCACGCCGCCGCCGCCGGCCGCGAGGTCCGCCGCGATCACGGGGACGCGGGACACGCCCAGCGCGCGCATCGCGGCGTACGCGGCGTCGACCTTGGCGTCGCTGGCCTCCGACGGGCGCGACTTGAGGAACAGCGGCGAGCGCGCCGACTCGAGGAACCGCAGGACGTGGGCCACGACGCCCGACCACGCCGGGGACGACAGCGCCTCGCCGGACAGCGCGCTGGAGACCCTGACGCGGCCGTCGAGCCCCGCGGCGGCGAGCGCGGAACGGATGTTGGCCATCGCCGGGACCAGGAAGTAGGCGCTGCCCGGGGAGCTCGCCAGGACGTCGTCGCCCGCCACGACGTGCGTGATCCTGGTCGCCGGGAGGAACGGCGCGACGTTGGCGGCGACCCAGAGGCTGGCCTCCTCCTGGAACTCAGCCACGTGCTCCAGCTGCTCGTTGGGGATGGTGACCATCACCTCCGCGTCGCTGCCTGCCAGGGAGCTCAGCAGCTGAGGGTCCCCGACGCACACGCGAGCTTGCCTCGGCTGCTTAGACTGAACGACCTTGGCGAACTCTGACGGAGAGTTTTCTGAAGCCATCGGTACGCCTGCGGGTGAATGAAAAATACTAAGAAATTTGCACTGTGATAAGTAAATCCGGCTTTTATGGTACAGATAGATTCCAGTAGGTAAGAAACATCGTTCCTGATGAATATCCACACATTTACTTGACTGCGATCGAAAGAAAGGGCACATTAATCTCTGATACAGTGCACCAAACAGCAATGCTACTCAATACAGTGTAATTCAGGCTTCAGTAATTTAGATTTAGATCAGAAAGACGAAATTACTAGTTACACGTGCCAAATAGCATCATTGATTCCAAAACGAGGCAATAGTGAGAAGATCGTTAAGATAAACTTGGGCATGGCACATGTGTCAATTACGCCTTTGCTGACTCGAGATAAGGCATGGAAAGGGTGTAGAAAGCATAAGCATATCCATCCCCTTTGTAGCTTAAGAAAAGGGCCCCTTGCAATCCTCTACACTTTATTCAGTTATCGGCATACATGGCATGCATGCATTTCTAACGAAGTAAAGAATCTTTTGGGGGACAAAAAGAATTTTTTTTTAGGGATGACAGAAAAGGATAAAGAAAAGTGAGGAAGGAACTAGGAACCGTGTGCCTCTGAAGACTCCGGGGAAAAGGCGTGAAAACCTGTGTAGAACGTAACAGACATACCTGATGCGTTGCAGAGAAGGAAGGCGAGGGAGAAGAAGATGCATCCCTTCCATCGTTTCAGCAACATCCTTGGACCCCCAAGATGCGCAAGCGAAGGCCACCTACTCCTCCGGTAACTGAAATTATCAGCTCGACAGTTTCAGAGTTTAATCCTCCTCTGTTGAAGAATATATAATACTTTAATTTTGTCTCAAAATTTAACCGAGTAAATATAAGAGAATACACCAATATCTACTACAACATGAAATGAGTTTTGTTGAATTTAACATGAAACATGTACTTTTTTAAAGAAACAAAGAGAGCTCTACTTCCACTTTCCAAAAAAGCAGTCAAGGTCTTGCAGATATTAATATATTTGATCAAATTAGAAGAGTCTGACCCAAAACAAAATAAAAAATAGCATGCACCTTGGAACTTAAGGAGTAATATTTACGCTCTGATGGCAACCACACCAAAGCAGTCATCTGAGTTCTATATCTATTCTATGAAATTCTATACCTTTCCCCGTCTTAAATTGTAGTTTATTTGAGAATTAACTTAGGTCAAACTTCACTAACGTTTTAGAATTTTCAAGAAAAAAAGATTAACATCTAGAGGTTCAAATACATGAATTTGGAAAACATATTTAATATAGAATTTGATATTATACGTAGTGATGCACTTTTGTAGACTCTTTCAAAAGCTAGAAAATTTCTACCCCCTCCATACAAGAAAAATGCAATTCTAGATTTAGAGCAAGCCAAAAAATAATAATAAGTCACTAATTTTATAGAAAATAATATCAATACTTATGGAGCAATATTTACATTCCGATGGCCTATAGCAACCAAAAAAAACCGTGTCATTTGACTTATGTATGTATCCAATGAACTTTTATACTTTCTCTGTCTTAAATTATAGTTCATTTTGAGAATTAACCTAGGCCAAACTTCTCTAACTGTGATCAAATTTCTGAAAAACAAATATATTAACATCTATAACTTTAAATACATGAACTTGGAAAACATATTTATTTGAGAATTTGATATTATCCATTGTATGTATTTTTGTATACTTTGTCAAAAGCTAGAAAAAGATGTATTCCCTCCATCCAAAAGGAAAGGAAATTAATTCTAAGAGACGGAGAGGGTATGTACCTAACAAATGAAGAATTAGAAACTAAGAGAGCACAGCGTTTGTGTGACACCAGCTATGAAAGACTAGTTAAGGTAGTGAGTGAGACAGGACGCGCGTGTCAAGATCATAGGCAGGTTAGGTCGGTTGCAGAGAGATGGATGTTTCGAGTTCCATGCAGAGGAGGTAGAAGCAACCACAAGGACCCAACAGCAGCGTGTATCACTATCAGTGCAGTCCGTGCGACGTCACAGCACAGGGGCGCGCTGCTGATATGCTATGCAGACTCTTCTGGTGTCAGTGTCTGGCCACGAGCATCGCCCAAGTGTCAACAAACTGTGGGATCGGCGGAGCGCAGTGTCACTCATCAGGCGGAGGACCCATGCGTGCGTTCGTCTAATCCAGATGGTTGGTGAACTAAAACACCAACAAATCGGAGGTATTTTATTTGTGAGAAGTGACTGTTGCCGCCCGCCTTGCCTATGGAATGAAGGAGATAAGAAAAGGGATGGATGGAAGCTGCTGTCTTTGCCATCATGGTGACTGTTACCGGCCCGGAGAGGATAAGTAAAAATTCAGCGGTTTTGACTTGCGGTTGGGCAAGCCAGCAATCAATATGGTTTGCGATCAGTGCTGACAGAGTGACAGTGCATGGCCATGGACGGCGCCGGGAGATGGAAAATCGAACGATGAACGAAGGCGCAGTGCAAGCAACAGCTGCTGAATGGAAACAGAGAGTAGGAGGAGGAGCGGCGTAGCTTGCAGCAACCGAGGGGAAGGAAAAGGAAACATGCATATGCATATGCATGCCGCATGTGGCTGTGGCATGCCCTGAACTGTACTAGAAAAGGAGGAATTAAACAGACGATAAACTTTTTTTTTTTTTAAAAAAAAGGAAAGAAGAAGGTATGTAGAAGCAAATAGCAGGCGATGAGGATCGCAAGAAATGGGGAAGCAGCCATGGGGCGTACCTGCAGGGAGACGGAGGGGCTGAAGCTCCCGTTGCGTTCCGTTCCGTTCCCGATGGGCTCCGATCCGATCGCCTTTCCTTTAGCTTTGCTTCTCCCGGACGAAACGAAAGCCTCCTTCTACTTGCCTGCCTGCTGCCTCGATCGGAATGCTTATTAATCTGGTTTACAGGTACGGTAAACTCTCTGAAATAGTATAATCTGATCCGATGGAGCGACGAGCTAGCAGGTGGCAACAGCGGAGAGGAGGAGAAGGGGGGCCGGGTCCGGGGAGGGAAGCTACGAAGCGCAGGCCCTGGCTGGTGGTTGCCCTCCCTGGCTTTATACGCACACAAGGCACAGCAGCGCCAAGTGCAGCAGGCACATGAGCAGAGCAGGATGGAGCCGCGATTGCGACGTCGGTGACGCGCGCTAACCGACGCCACTGCGGCGGGTGACGCGGCGGTGTAGCTGTAGCCTCTCTTCTTTTAAACCCATACTCCTCCTACAGAGATGAGAGGCGGTGGGTGCAGCGGCCAAAGAAAACCAAGACGGCATTGGCTTTCTGCTGCGATATCATACGATACGACGATGTGTCCAGCCAGTTCCTCCCGGTGTTCGTGTCCATCAGATCAGGTGTGTATGTATGCTGGCTGTTCGTAGTCCTATCCTCCTATGGGATAGCTAGCGGCGGCCAGTCCGGGCCGGATGTCATTAGTGATAATATAATAAAACTGCGTCGAATGGTGGCGCCCACTCCTGGCACGTATCAAACTGACAGCCGCCAGTGTCACCGAAAGATAGTCTATGCACATTATTATTCTTTTCAATTCCTTGCGGGCTGCGGCAGAATGGAACGGCAGATGCAGAATCCCTTTTTAGGCAGCTTTCTTTTACGGAGCACGAGTGTTTACATATAAGCCCAGTTTGGCAGGAAAGCGAAGACGTAAAGACTTGTGTATCATTGTATTTAAAAAGAAGAGTTTAACGGTACAAACGACACGTTCCTAGCTAACGATCGCCTTAGGACTTGACTGTCCTTACAACTAAATTCAAGATATTACATAAAAGGTATGTAATCTAGCTAAGAGGAATGCTACAACCTACAAGCTGGGTGCCTCCGTTGCTGGTTATGCGGCCCTACTCCAACGTCTGAGAAGAGCACATTGGTTCTTCTACCAGTCCTATTGATAGTCACTGGACTTATATACTTTTGCAAAATATTTGAAAAACATGATTTTGTCGGAGTTTCTAGTTAGATCATATTGTGAATAGGAGTAGAAAGCTGCTCTTTTGCCAGATCCAACTCACTAGGATTTTCCTAATCTCCTTGCAAGGAACCATTTTTTAAGATGGAGGGTTACCACATCTTGGCACAAGAAACCGAGACGAAGCCATGCCAATTGCCAAAGGCCTATATGCGATGTTTCAATCACTAACCACCTAAACGATAGTTTAGCAAGCGTTTTCACCTTACCGTTTAAAAGCTAGAACTTACTGACTTTTGTGCTTTTTTTGTGACGGGCGTTGTTCACGCCAATAGCGAGATGTTTGCGGTGATTTCGTCAATATTGAGGATTTACCGATCTAGTCTTGAAATATGCTCATAGGGATAAGGTTTTCATACGTGTGTTTAAATAGATGAGTGTATATTGTGAGCGTTAGTGTTATATTATGTAATTTGATAAAAAAAAGCATTTGACCCTTTTAAGTGTTCGTTTATTGCTTAGCGTTTAGGATAACATTTGTTAAGTTGGAAGCAAGAGCTGGCTGATAGCTAACGGAAACTCCCCTTATAGCTAGCTGAAGTCGACGGTTACAGGCACGCGACACAATGTACTTGCTCCAAAGAAAGAAAAGACGATTGTTCGTCTTGGTACAACTCCGCGAGCTGAAAGCACACCAGAGACGGAGAAAAACTCATCCCATCACCATCCCGCCCATCCCCCGTCCACATATGCGTGCATGTGGTCAAACCAATAATAGGGAGACCGACCAACCGGCCGGCCGGCCACCGCATCTATCGGCGCGGACGCGGCGGCCGTTCCGAGCAGGTGGCCATCCGCGCATCAACTTGCATTCCTTTTCCAACCAAACTTGGTCTTGGTCCCTGGTTTATTTCCCCGTCTCATGAGTTAAGGCCAGTCTTAATGGAGAGTTTCATCTTCCAGGTTTTCAATGTTTGAAACTTTAATATGAAACAGATCTTTTCTCACAGTGCAAGATTTCATGACAAGGTTTCATGACTTATTTTATTGTTCATGGGGCCGACCTGCCATCCGTCTCTTCCCCTGCATCCCTTGTAGTCAATGCCTTGAGGCCGAGCATGGTGGCTGACGCAGCTCGTGATCCTGCAGCTGGCGAACGAGCGCCTGTGGCCGACGGCCTCACGGCGGCACGCGAGCTCACCACGACACGGCTCGCGGGTGGCAGCCGGGCGGAGCCGTGCCTGGGCGGCGCGCGACCGGGCGGTAATCGCGGTAACGCGCGGGGCGAAGCGGAGCTGGAGGGGGTAGTCAAGGGGAATGACCGCGTCGGCGGGATCCAATGACCGCGAAGAGCCCGCGCCGCTGGAGCCCGCCGCTCCCCGCACGGCGGTGTCTGTAACGCGCGCCGCTGCTGGCCGGGGCGGGGGCGGCAGAGGCCGCGCTGTCCTCCTGCCCGCCTGCATCGGCGCCGCCGGGGCGTGCGGGAGTCCGCCTTCAAGGCCCCTCGTGCACGCCGCAGCACAGCGCCGCCCGCGGGGCTCCCTCCACGCTGCAACGGGCTCCTCCGCGGAGGGAACCCGGGGGCGGCCTCGCACGACGTCGCGGGCGCTTGCCCGCGGCTCCCGCGGTGGAGCCCGAGGCCGGCGCGGAGAGCCCCGCTCCCGCCCGCCCACGGCGGCGCCCGGCGACGGCTCGCTCCGCCAGGCCCCCGCTGCGGCCGGGCGTAGGAGCCTGCTCCCATCGCGCCTCGGCCGGTGGTGGAGACTGCTCCCGCTTCGCCTTTCGGCCGGTGATGCCCGTGCTCCTGCTCTCGCGCCCGGCGGAGCAACCGCCCCATCCCTCTCGCGTGGAAGAATGCCGGATGAAACGAATCTGAGGCCTCGGTGGGAGTTTCACGCGATTTCCAACGTTTTGGAAACCGGGCGGACTCGTTTCATTCTCACGAAACTTTTCTCTTTCTCTCCATACTCGTTTCATATAAAAACTTTGCATGTGCTGATGTGGCACTTCATTTAATGTGCATGAAACTCTTGATGAAACTCCATTGAAACTGGCCTAAGAGTTACATCGCCCTCCCGCTCTGCTTTTAGCTTCTGCCGATCCGCCGTTTGTTCGCGTCCACTCGCCTTCGCAATCAGGTGACGCCGCGACGCTAGCCGCTACGGATGTTCGTCGGCCACCCATCCATCCATCCTCAATCCGGGCTAATAACTTTAGATTGCTTCATCATAATTAAGTGGAATTCAAAGGCTAGTTTTCCTAGTTATATATACCTGCCTTTCTGAAGGATTAATGGATAAGTCTCAGCCTCAAGTAGAGCGCCACGAGTGCTTGCTGCGTCCTGCCTTTCGATTGCTGACGGGATTCTCACATGCACGCACACAACAAATCAAAGATACTACACTCACGCACTCTGTCGGCCCATACTTTTCCGTAGCATTATTATTACACCCTTTATTTTGTATATACACACTCCTTCAGAGATAGGAGATCCTACTGGCAGCCTACCGCCGCTGTCTCCGTATCCGCACCAAGCATCAGTCTTATCTTACTGTTGTTGATTAGTCTTACTGTTACTATTTGTATACACACTGTGTACATCAAAGCGAGATCTTAATTACCTCCAACTGTCCCCTTCTCCACGTACAACAATCTTACTGTTCCTAACTGATGTTTTGCAAAACAGTACAAAAGAAAATATAATTCCTCTCACAAAGATAAAAATTATTGGGCCATAAATTCAATACCTTTAGTGTTCATTGGTACCATAATCGTCCTTTGATCATATTCTTGTACAGCTAATACAAGTAAATTGCTACTTTTCTTATTTGTTATTTGTCTTTGTATTATAATACCATATCAAATTTTTGTCCTTGTCTAACTAAATAAATAACTGTAAATTGCTAATTGTCTTTGTGCCAACAAATATCAAATTTATCGAGTTGGTTTTGTCTAACATGTGTGTGTTTTTTTTTTTTTTTTACTCTCAGGGTCTATACAAATTCAACGAACTAAAACTGCAAATATAAAGTATATATCCAATAACATGTCCCATACTTTCTAGTAAGAAAAGTAAAGATATCTAGCATCTCGTGGACAATTGGCCAACCTCAACTTTTGTGTTAGTCCCAAAAAAAAAGAGTATATTCCTCATACTACGTGGTACGCATGTTCATTGTCGTGCCAAACAAAACGCAGCGACGCCGCCGCCGTCGCGGTAACGCATGTTCATCACGGAGCCTTTGGGATCGCGATCGAGATGCTTGCGATCATGGTTTTTTCTACCGTTCGGTTACCGGCGGTTTGGCGGTAACCAAACTTACCGCCGCTGGCGGTGCGATGCATCGGCCGGTTTAAACCGCTCAAATTTGAAATTTGAAATTAAAAAAAAATTCTAAAAAATTTATAAAAAAAATAGTTCATGATTTATAGAATCGAATGGTGTCAAATTTTTTCAAATTTGAGTTCGTTTAGTATTTATTTGGACGTATGGAATTTTGAAAAAAAAAAAAAAAAGAAAAAGGCCGCGGCCCATTAAGGCCCATTAAATCATGAAGGTCGAAAAATATACTAAACGCACTCAAATTTAAAAAATTTTGACATCATTGGATTCTATAAATCATGAAGTATTTTTAAGAATTTTTCTAGCATTTTTTAAATTTTTTTTCATTTTTCATTTGAAAAATTTTGACATCATTGGTTACCGACCGGTAATCGGTTCTTACCGCCGGTAAACCGTCGCTACCGAATGACTTGCGGAAATTTCAAATTTCAAATTCAAATTTGAAACCGACCCGTTTTTGGGCGGTAGGGAGCGGTTACCGACCGGTTTACCGGTACCGGACGGCGGCGGTTCGGGAGGTAAAAACGGTAAGTAAAACCCTGCTTGCGATCAAAGGAAACTTTGCGCCTCCCAGAGGGGACGAGAGAGAGAAAAAAAAGGGTTTTGTTTTCTCCCACGCTCACGCACACACACATGTACACTATCCGCTCTACTCGACGCAAATGGCCGGTGACAAATGGCAGTCTGGAGTCTGGACGCCGGAGCCGGCATTGCTGCGCTGCACTCCTCTTTTCTCGAACTTTATTTATGAATGAACAGGTGT
>JADLZL010003451.1:0-203147 GCA_015844335.1 Chrysopogon serrulatus
AAATTAACTTATAACTTGTATCAAAACTTTGAAACACAACTTATGTACAAAAGTTATTCTATATAACTTGTGTCCATAAGTCATTCAATACAAGTTATGTGCATAAGTTATTTTACATAACTTGTATACATAAGTCATTTCATAACACTTATGTGCATAAGTTATAAGTTAATACATATAAATTACTACTGGAAAAAATTCTCCGAAACATATAGAAGTGGGATGTAGTTTTATTTGCCTCATCATGTAGAACACACTAGTAAAAACAGAATTAAAAATAGATACACTATTAAAAAGTTATATATAGCCTTTTAAATTAAATGTTTTGCTTTTTTCTAGGATTATATCAGCAGCAGAGAAAGGGAGACGGTGCCGGGGAAGGGAAAGTAGATAGTTGTCTCATCGTTCGCTAAAGAGAAATTAAGTGAACGATCGCCAGAGTGGATTTGTGTATGCTAACACAACTCTATACACATATGGTTGGAAAGTGCATAAAAATCACAATAGTCAATAATCCTCCCATGGACATTTAGGTGAGTTGTGTGTTGCGTAGCAATTTTTCTCGAATACGTGAAAGGTTTGTACATCTTTTGTATGAAGTACGAGAGTTTTTAACACGCCGTGCCTTTGAGGCGCACCCACCTCTCTAGTAGACTGGTTCATTAATCAATTACTCACTAAACAACCAAGCTTGCACGCTCCAGCTTCAATCTATTAATTGGTTATCGATGTGTTTGATGACCACTAGTACCTGCAGCACTGTGGATGTGTAGTAAGTATGGAGATGATGCTCTAAATGGATACCCGCGGTTCTTCTCTAGTTCATCTCAAAGAGCTAATTCTACAATTTCTTCCTCTATTTTTTCACTATAGTTTATTAAGTTAAATTAGAGAAAAACCACGGATCTCTATTTGGAGCACCGTCCACATTCTTAATGGGTAGCAATCAATTTGGTAGCTATACACGCTTCAAATTAGTCTCGTCAACAGTGAAAGAGGCTCCTATAAAGTGCATGAAAATATCTATTCACAGTTCACACCTTTCCAGCTTGGCACGCAGAGAAGCTAAGAGAGATATTTCCAACAGCGAGACAGATCACAGATCGATATGCACATCTCCAGATATTTTCAGCTACTATTGCTTCCGTTTCCTGCGCTTACACACTGGTGGACGCTGGGCAGTCAGCTAAGCTCTGCCGTCGCCGCCGGGGACCAGGAGATGATGGACAGCGAGCCTTCGGGGATTCAAAGACTCATTGTCCATGTGGATAAGAACCAGGAAGATATTTGTAGACCGTGCACTTCTGTACTTGCAAAAACGAGAAAGCCTCAACGACTGGTGTTTACTGTGCACCATATAATGCGACAATGTGGCTTCTATACCTTCTTTGTATATGGAAACAGCTGGGTAGATGAAAGCAATATGCATGTGGATCAGGATTATTGGCGTTTACCTGTGGATCAGGATGATTTGAATATGCTATAGTAATGTAGTTTCGTTATTACTATTGAAATGTTTTACATGCTAATTTATGTTTTTCTTAATTTCTGAAACATTCGAAATATGCAGACAGTATATATATTTCATGGCAAAAATCATGAAAGTAATTAATTTCACTGATTAAACATGGGAATGACGACGTGTTCATCGATGATGCAAACTTCAGGAACGAAGTAACGAAGTGCACGGTTTGCATATGGATATATAACTTGGATATATAACTTATATAGACATAGTATATATATAATATATATGTATATGTACATGTATACTTCAAAAATATCATGACGTTACATGACCGACCTGCTCCATTTGGATATTATTTCGATGCACTCGTATCCGTCTTCTACGTGTGTATTCTAACATGGATAAGTTGAGACGGATAGAGTATATTCAAATAAACCCTTCCATGGTTGGGAGGGCAATCTTAACACACACTCCCTAGCAATCTTAACCAATTGATGCATCTGGAAACAAAGGATCATTGTAATATTCAGAGACACTAGAAGTGCGACGCAAGCTATTTTCATGGAGATCGAAGAGTGAAAGAGACACATAACAACTCGTCTTTCGCAGGGGTAAAACCCTCCAAACAATGGTGACAACCCATAGTGAGTAATAGGTATCTCATCCTAAAACCTCCACAGCTTAGGCTGTGGTAGGTAGCGCTACTCACGTATGTAATCCAGCTGTACTACTACCTCCTTATTATTGACAAGCCGGGAAACCAGATCTTTTCAACAAAAAGAAATGGTTGGGAGGGCTACATGCATAATGAGTCAGTGTGGCCCAGAGACAGGGATCTAAATCTCTATGTATAGGCATCCTGTCTAGATGCATTGCCATCCTACACAGCAATGCGCACGTGAACAGAGCATTTTCGATCTCCTTCTCCAAATGATCACTCATTATCTCCCCAGCTCTGGTTGAGTATTAGATTCAGCTTCAGATCATGATAGAGAGTGGAAGAAATATCTCAGGAAATTATGTGCTAACAAAGACACTTAGCTTGTCGCGATTTACAATCCAAGTCGAACGGTAGTATAAGCTATGTAGCTGTTTCCTTCCTGCAGGATGAATAGATTAGGTGCGATCTCATGATATTCTCATCTACAATCAGGTGTTAAACGATAGTAGAAGCTATATACCTATTTCCTTCCTGTAGGAGGAATAGTATTGGATGGATTTAGATTAATTTGATTGAGCCTCTAGCACGTTATCGGAGTACATATAAACAACTTGAGGCTCAGTCCAGTACAGGGGATCGTAATCCCAACTCACTCTGTTCTAGTTAACGATGAAAATGCATGTAAAAATCTCACTCCATCCTATCCCATTTTCTACTTTTTGTCTCATATGTCCCTGTATTTACAGAAAAATCTCATTCTCGTTGCTGTTTTTTGAACTCTTTAAACTCCCTTTTAGCATTTTCTATTTTCCTTTTTAGTTGATCCACTTATTCAACAAGAACAATCAAACTTACAAATCGATTTGTAAGGACGGCTTGGGAACCGCCCTTTTGATTTGTAGCAACCCTAGTTTAGGGGTGGCTGACTGAGCTGCCCCTAGAAACCCTTATGAACCACCCCTACAAATGTTTGGTGTGGTAGTGTGAAAGGTCCTAAATGGCTAGAGAGGGGGTGAATAGCCAAATAAAATTTTCTTGTAGCACTAAACAAAATGGTTAGTACAAAAGATGGCAGAGCGAATTTTGCGCTAGCCTAAACTAGGGTTGCAGACCACCTACCACAATTCTAGTATCCTAGCAACTAGAGCACACTACCAACCTAAACACGCACAAGAAGACAAGCTCTCAAACTAGCTACACTAAAGAGCTTGCCAACCTACTTTGCACAAATGTAAAGGAGAAGAAATTAGAGTGCAAAACATGCATTTGGGATGTAGCCAATCACTATCTTGATCAATCCAATTCAATTGCAATGAGATAATCCAAGTGATCTTAATGGATCATCCACAAGAAGACCAAGACACCGATTTTGACCGAGGTTTACGTGCTTACCAATACGCAATGTCCTCGTTGTGATGGCTCACTCACTTAGAATTCGGCGGCTAATAGGCACCACACCTTAGAATCCTAACAAGATGTGGGCAACACAAGTCATGAGCAATCCACTAGAGTACCTTTTACAATCTCTCGCGGGGACTAGGTCAAGAACTCTTCACAAATCCACCGGTGTGGCCAAGAACAAGCTCCTCCTCTTGGCAACACATTCTCGCTGCTCCAAATGTCTAGGTGGAGATAACCACCAAGAGTAATAAGCTCACCTACAGAAAATTAATTACTACTACCACTAGATGCTCAACCGTTGAGCCAGTGCACTAGAATCACTCAATCTCACTTTGGATTTTGCAAACAAGCTAGAGATGAGTGGAGGGGAGTATACTCAGCTCAAGAGGATGTCCAAGATGTCAAAGTAGCAAGAAAGGGCGCCCAAGGCTAGCCCTCACCCTTAAATAGACACCCATCAAGCGACTAGTTGTTTGCCCTCGAAAAAGCCATCTGGACCAGTGGCTTTGCTCTAGATCGAGGGGTCCGTACTATGCGTGCCAAATCTGATTCCTCCTCTCCAACCAGCCAGCTCACGCCATGTCACCCTTTTCAAATCTTCGTCCATTGCCGAACATGTTCTCGGGGGGACCGGACTTCGGTTCCTTTCTGTCTCATCCATACGAAGAAATAGTTCTTTGGACCCTCTGCGTTAGTCCGGTTTCATCTGGACTATGATGAATTCGTCTAGACTATGATGAAAAGGGTCAATCTAGATGGCACCAGAGAGCTCCCGAGGCGCCAAAACACGTCCGAACTTAGTCGGGATCTCCCGAGGCACACAATGTTGGCAAAGCCTTCAGGCGACCTCAATGTTGTCCATATACATGAGATCCATATATGTAGTCCACAGTTACTATTATTGCTCACAATGCCCATAAGGTGACTCCACTAGAGACAAAATGATTTTATCCAACCATATTATGTACCTTCACAAGGGAGAGAGAGCATAGCGAGAGAAAATATCATTATGGCTATAGGTAGCTTTTGTTATGGAGTATTTTATATGTAGACTACGGATCCAAGAATAGGGGTGGGGTAATGAAGTAAGGGCTAAAGTGGAGATTAGCGGTGAATTTGAATAGACTACTTGATTGCTATAGTAATTTGCATGGAAAATATGGCTTCGTACCAAGACTCATAGCCCATGACTATAGACTACTTTGTCATTGTTTACCAAGACTCATAGCCCATGACTAGAAAAAATTATCTACAGAAAAATATCTACAGATCATTCGTGTTCCACCATGCATAATTCAAACTATAGTCACACGTACGTTGCCAACTTGCTTACAAAGAAGCTGATGTGGACCCAAGCGATAGTTACCTAGTTCTACTTTAGATTATTGTATACTCGCTCTATCTCATAAAAATGTCACTCTCCTACCGAGAAGTCAAATATTTTAACTTTGATCAAATATATTAAAAAACCTATTAATAGTTATGATATATTATTAGCACCATTTGATTAATCACTGAATATATTTTCATAATAAAACTTTTTAAAGGTATAAATGCTGCTAATATTTTTTATAAACATGATCAAACTTAGAAAAGTTTGATTGGCACGGTTTTCATAGCATCATTCTTTTAAGGAAAAAGGAGTAAACTACAAAACCTTGACAACTAAACTGATGAGCATAAAACCCTCTGGTTATTTTTTATCGCCAACACCATTCCGCCATACGTAGGAAATTATCTACAGACCATTTGCGCTCCACCACGTATAAATTCAAACCATAGTTATACACATTTAATTTACGTTGCCAATAACTTGCTCACAAAGAAGCTGATGTGGACATCAGCGGTATTCATTCAGCTTTACCATAGGTTATTATATACTCTCTCTCTGTTTTATAAAGATGTCATTCTCTCTTTTCGAGAAGTCAAACATTTTAAACTTTGATCAAATATATATAAAAACTATTAATAGTTTTGATGAAATTAGCATCATTAGATATATGAAACATTGAATATATTTTTATAATAATAAAATAATCTTTTTAAGATATAAATATTGCTAAGTACAGTTTAATTTTTAAAACTTTGACTGGCACGATTTCGATAACGTTATTTGTAGGACGGAGGAAGTAGACAATTAAACTCATGAATATAAAGCTCCGCTCATTTTGATCGCCAACAACATTCCTCCGTACAGGTTAGGAAAATATCTACAGATGATTCGCATTCCACCATGCATAAATTCAAACCACAGACACGCGCATTTAATTTACGTTGCCAACTTGGTCACATAGAAGCTGATGTGGACATGAGCGGTAGTCACTCAGCTCTACTGTAGTAGGTTACTGTACAAAGCCTACTCGGCCAGCAGGCCGGCAACAGCTAACAAGTAGGAAATTCATCACACTCTACAGCAACGAAAGCGACTATATTAGCGTGCCATTCTATTGATCTTGAGATAATAATAAAAAAATTAAAGCAGATAGGTCATCACTGCACTTGTTTCATTTTTTTTTTTTTTTCTCTCTCTGGAGACCAGAGACAAAAGACTAGAGAGGTCCTGGACAGTGACGTGGACTGTGATGTGTGGCCCTGGAGACCGACGTGTACAAGCAGCAGGTGGACAGGTAGGCCGTCTGGAATGAACGGCAGGTGCCGCCTAGAAAAAATGTGCAAGAGGGAGTCGCCGCTAAGCAATGAAGGGTGTTTACGGAATTTTGGAGAAAGATGTTCAAGTGGGCAAAGCCTTGGATACGAGACATATGGCGCGTAGTGTGGGGCCTTCAATCTTTGTTTAGCACCGCTGGTGTGTAAATTTGCTAACCAGAGGATGCCATTTGTATGGACGGATACGGATCTCATTCTTCTGCTGGCATAAATTTGAAACGTGCCGGTTTAAAATGCTCCGGATTTAGTTGCCACGTAGCGTTGTGGAACTAGAATTGTGGTGCTTTTGTTGGTTCTTATATAGGTGAAAGTTTGGACTAAGAGTATTCATTTTTCCCCATGATAATTGATGAAAACTTTTGCGCCTTTGTAGGACATTTCTAAAATTTTTGGAAGAATAAAAAGACGTACGCCCTGCCACTGCCATTTCCAAATCTTTAGGCAAAATCGAAAGAAGTACTACAAAGGTGCACTACCACTGGCAGGGGTAAATTTGAGCCGATTAAATAAACTTTGTCGTCCAAATCAACCGAGTCGCCGGCAAATTATAAAAAGATAAGAAGCTGAGCCGCCCACACCGCACTCATGACAGTGTCACTGCGGAGTGCAGGCGCCAGGCGGCCACAACTTTCCTTGCTGAGATGGCGACCCCCACAGCCACGAAAAAACCGGACGAGTTTGCCCTCGCCACCTGGCACCCATTTTCCTCTATAAAACCAGGCGAGGCGCGCCACTCGGCCCGAGCTCATGTCCCACCCTCCTCCTCCTCCTGTCTTCTTGAAAAATATCTCGCTGCGCTTTTCCGAGTCCTTCTCCATCCAAGGAACAGAAACAGCCCGCGCTTTTACCCCACCACCACCCGCTTTCCCCTCCTCGCCAAGAACAGGAGCAGGAGGCGCAGCAGGGATCCTCGCAATAATTCGTTCGGCCATGGCGAAACTCATGAACAAACTGGTCGATTCGTTCGAGCACGACGACACCCCGGACGTCGGCTGCGTGCGCGCCGTCCTGGCCGAGCTCGTCCTCACCTTCCTCTTCGTCTTCACCGGCGTCTCCGCCGCCATGGCCGCCGGTACGTACGCCTCTCCGGTCTTCAATTTCCTTCTATTTTTAGTTCCTCTGGGCTCTGGGCTCTGCCCACGAAAAAAGATCTTTTTTTTTTTTTTTTCCTACCTAATCTTCGCTATGGTGCGTCCGCGTGGTCCTGCACGCGCGCAGGGTCCGGCGTGAAGCCTGGCGAGGCTATGCCGATGGCGACGCTGGCGGCGGTGGCTATCGCGCACGCGCTGGCCGCCGGCGTCCTGGTGACGGCCGGGTTCCACGTCTCCGGCGGCCACCTGAACCCCGCCGTGACGATGGGGCTCATGGTGCGCGGCCACATCACCAAGCTCCGGGCGGTGCTGTACGTCGCCGCGCAGCTGCTGGCGTCCTCCCTCGCCTGCATCCTCCTCCGCTACCTCAGCGGCGGCATGGTACGTCGGTCCACTTCCATTCCATCCGCGCCGATCCATGGATCTCCTCATCTAGGAGTACTACTACCTGTTTTTACTCTGCGTAATTACTGATGTCCTTGATGAACACGCGGTCCAAATGATGCGTGTGGGGAAGGGGACCAAAAATTGCGGATTCCTTCGTTCATCGTTGAGTCCTATATATGCTTGGGTTTTTTTTTAGTGGACCTTATGCTTGGTGTGTGCTGTCAGATGGCGATTGTTTCGGCAGATTTGGGGGGCCATGCTTGTCAGTCTCAGATCAACTTGGGCTGGGCTCGAATGTGTGGGAGTGGATCTGGCCCTTTCAGGGCCTTGCATATGCTTATGGATAATTAGTTCCTTTAATTTTGTTATTTTTAGTTCACTGTGCTTTTCCTAAAAAATAACATCACTCTGCTTGTTTATTTTGACCTTTAATAAAGGGCCAAAGGAAACATATTTATCACATAACAAAAAAACTAAAATGTTTTTTTTCAATCACTGTCTGCTGTTTGATAAAAGAAGTAAAAATGAACTGAAAAGGAACAGGGACCATCAGAATGCTCGTAAATATGGTGTAGGGAGAGCATCATAATTCATACTCTCTCCGTTCCAAATTATAAGACGTTTTGACTTTTACGTTAAAAAAAAGACGTTTTGGCTTTTCTAGATGTATATTGGTGTTGCTATGCTCTTTAGATATACACTATATCTAGATATATACATATTAAAATGGAGAGAGTAATTGATATAGTTCAGATTCAGATTGCTTCCTTCAGAACACAAACTAACTTGGGTATGCATCTGTTAAGTTCAGAATGTGCATATCAGAATAGATTGGATGTAGTCTTATCTTATTCTGAGCTTGACAGTTTTCATTAATGGGTCCCTATAAAAAAAGGTTTTCATGAATGCTTATACGGTTGAGGTTCAGTTCACATACAAGCTTTTAGAAAATTTTCCATTGTTAACAATGTTTCACCAAGGTTGTGGCTACTTGGTCTATATGACCATGAAAAAAATTTATTCTGTGTAACCTACTTATCTGGTCCATGAGCTTCTGCGTTTTGGTGATGTAAGTTTTGATTGCATAACAATTGCTCGTGAAGTTACCAGTCAAATGTGGCCTTTGAGATTTAGAAAAGTTAGCATGTGGTCGAGTTAAGCCAGGAGATGGACTAACACTTATCCATCAACCTGGATTAAATCATAATTATCTGCTATGACTCGAGTGCACTCACCAATATTTGTTTAATGTCACTTTTTCCATCATGAATTAAGAATGGAAGATGCTGAAGTCGACTAGTCAAGCAGCAACAGCCGCAGCCTTAGCAGTACTGACGAAAATGTGAAAAAAAAATGCAGGTGACTCCGGTGCACGCCCTGGGCGCGGGCATCAGTGCGATGCAGGGCCTGGTGATGGAGGTGATCCTCACCTTCTCCCTGCTCTTCGTCACCTACGCCATGATCGCGGACCCGCGGAGCCAGGTGCGCACCATCGGCCCGCTGCTGACAGGCCTCATCGTCGGTGCCAACAGCCTTGCCGGCGGCAACTTCACCGGCGCGTCCATGAACCCAGCACGGTCCTTCGGCCCGGCCCTGGCCACCGGGGTCTGGACAAACCACTGGGTCTACTGGATCGGCCCGCTGCTCGGCGGGACCATGGCCGGCTTCGTCTACGAGTCACTGTTCATGGTGAACAAGACGCACGAGCCACTGCTGAATGGAGACATCTGACGACCATCTACCTGCCTGCTGCCCTCCGTTCATGCTTGTTTATGTAAAATAGCTCATTATCTACAAGCATGATACATACATATATTGGCCAAGGTAATTAGACATGGTTGCTGTAAAATAGTACCCTGGTGGGATTGTTGCTTGTAGAAATTGTTGATGGGCTTTATTTTTTCATTTCCTGCCAAGGGATTCTTTTTTTTAGAGGGCGTTCTGTCAAGGATTTGTTTAGGCTATCACTAGTTAGCCGTGTAGTAGAAAACTAGAGGATGATACACGTGGGAGAGGGACCTGAAGTATTTTCAGGTACATTGTAGTACACTGTACACTAGTACTATGGTATTTTTGTCTTCAAGATGAAATTGGATGTACAGAGTATATTTTTGTCTTCAAGATGAAATTGGATGTACAGACTACAGAGTAAAAACTTCTCTTTCAAGCAGAGTAAAAACTTCTCTTTGAAGCCGTATTTATGCCTACCTCAGTTTAGTAGAAACCAGAAGAAAATAGAACGCCATTCTACATCGTTTCCAAATCCTGAGAATGAGGTGTTACAAGTAGAAAGGCGCGCAATGCAGGCATATGAACACGTTTGCAGAATGCTGCGTCTGAACTGAATTTCATGCATTGGGACATGCACATTTTCTGCATGTACTCCGTTTCCCTCAGCCGAAACTCGCGGTCACGGACCACACGCCGTGGTCCGCATTGGATATTTTCGGCCTACATGATGGATACTTGTAGGACCAATTCTATCATCATTACAATTTTCAGTGTGTGCCGGGAAATGAGAAACGACTCGTCACCTACCGTGGAACATACTACACGTGTGGGAATGCGACTGAACAGGCGAGCACCAATCGAGCAGAGGAAGGCATGGAAGCCCTCGAGCAAATGCAGAGAGATTATTGGCTCCGAAGAATTCTAGAGTGTCTTTTTTCAATTAATTAAATACGCCCAAAAAGGTGTCATATATGCACCCAGAAAAACTAACATTTTAATAAATAAATGATACAAAAACAACGTAATCATGTTCTTCCTTCAATCATTCACTGTCTACTGGAGTTTTGAGAACTGTATTGAATAGACAGCAAGAGAAAGATACACTTGCAAACACCCTTGCCATGCAGAGTTTTGGAGACCGAAAAAACCACGTGCTACCGGTAACATAGTTAGGAATTTTTCATAGTAGAATATAGGCTTACAATCCTTATCACCAAAAAAGAGATGTTGAAGCCACCAAATCAAAAATTGATCAATTACTTCCGTTGTTAAACACACTAGTATAATGCCCATGTTAACGCAACGGTTTTATCTTTGTGATGCATATGAAAACAACCAATGTTTATCACAAATTACTTAAAATTATTTCATGATTCATTCAATTTAAGAAATATAATTATCAACTTACAACAAATTTGAGATCCATGAAGTGGTGGTTTCCTTTCTGCAACATGATGGCTTGGTTCCACGCAGCCATCCGAATAGCTATGTTAAAAGAGTTATCTAAAATTTTTATAATTTTTCTGGGACTTAAGAAAATTGGGTATAGTTGTGTACTTTGGACACACTGTTTGCTAAAAAAATAAGGAAAAGGAACAAATTACTTATTGCAGCAATTCTAGAATTGGTAATGGAATTATCTATATTAGAACAAGTTAATTGACTTTAGAATGGCTTAATCTAAAGATAGTATACTGCCTGTGCTAACGCTACAGTGCCCTTTAGACATACAAATGCTAAAACATAGTATACTGTCCATGCTAACGCTACGATGCCCTTTAAAAACACAAATTCTAAAACATCCATCCATCCCTAAATCTGGAGCAAATCAAAACCTTTAAACATGAGAAAGTAAATTTGAATCATTTACAAGGTTTAATAAAATGAAAATACGATAGCAGAAAAAACTAACTTTGAGCAATGTTTTTTGCTGATATTGATTTGTTCAGTGAATAAAGAAAGAATGAAAAAAATACTGCATTTCCTGATTTCAATACAACCTCAGAACCAATTAAGGTCCATCTCCTCAAAACTCAAAGCCGATTAAGGTCCCTCTCCTCGATGAACCATGAATCCATGATCCATAGCATTGCCCAAGGTAAGAACATTTGCGCTTTCTGAAAGCAGCCAAAACACGTGGGCTGGAATCTATTTCCGTGATTCACTACAACCATCTAAAAAATAACCAATAACCAATCCCACTCTATGAAATCCAACACAACCAATCCTAAACACTGAAATCTAACAACATAAATTTGACCATAATTGAAACAGTATGGTAGGTGTTAACAGAATATTCAGTCATTTGCACATAACAGAATATTCAATCATCAAGTTCATGGATGCTAGTTGAGATGTTCAGTCATCAAAGACAAGTTTCAGAAAAGAAAACTCTATTGCATTGCAGATGATTACAAATTCAGCCATCACAGAAATTTACTGCATGTTGGCACACGGAGCTGTCAAATTCGTCACCCAGTCATCATAGTAACCCATCAATATGCATGAAAAAAACAGGTGTAATTACACGTACACATATGTAATTTGATCAGATCCAAATAGAAATAGCCAATTAGCCTAAGAGTTGGCAGATCACAGCACTTTGGTGAATTTGAATCTTTGAAGCTAGCGCCGTCGCAGGCAATTAGGTGAAATTGAATGTGTTAAATCATATCAAACACAGAAATAGATTGGTTGTCATAAGTAGCCCCATCGCAGGCATACATTCTCTGTCATAAGTAGCAGATCGTTGTTCTTGCCGGACAGGTACCTGATGAACGCCGACGCTTCTAGCGGCCCCGCGCGATCTTGTGCGGTGGAGATGCTGCAATGACCTGCAATGCCTCGAGGCGATCGCGTTCACCGGCCTCCGCGATCTTCCGGCGGCCTCCGTTCATCAGGTACCTGTCCGGCAAGAACAACGATCTGCTACTTATGACAGAGAATGTATGCCTGCGACGGGGCTAGCTTTGAGCAATGCTATGACCTGTTGTTTGCTAGGAGATTCTGAGTGGGGTGGATGTTTCTTCCCATTGACTATGTTTGCTAGAGCTTTGAGGTCTGACTGTGAGCGACTTTGACTTGGACTTCTCCACACACTGTAGCGAACACTCTTTTTTTGACACTGTAGCGACTAGAGAGTAGTTGTTGACCTCTCAAAATAACTAAAGCCGGTGATGTCATAATTTTTTACTTATCTAGCTTAGATTCCTGCACACACTGTAACAAAGAGCCAGAGTAATTTGAAATTGTGCCAAACAACACTTAATCTAATTGCATATTGGATGGATCACGGATGGACGATGCAGTGCTGAAAATCCTGGGCAGGGATCCTGGAATTGTTTTGGGCTTTAGGATCCACCTGGAGGACCTAATATTGGGTTCAGTTCAAATGAATCAAGCAAAGTGTGCTATTTAGTTCTATATTGTGTGGGAAAGAAGCCCATCATGTAGCCCATTAACGTATTCAGTTCTAAATGAAGTCTTGGAAATTGTGCTATTATGTTCTATATCTCTTCTCTATACAAATTCTTACTGAAGCCCGCTCAT
The DNA here is from genome assembly GCA_015844335.1 of Chrysopogon serrulatus. Lineage (NCBI taxonomy): Eukaryota > Viridiplantae > Streptophyta > Magnoliopsida > Poales > Poaceae > Chrysopogon > Chrysopogon serrulatus. The sequence continues at coordinate 12,956 of JADLZL010003451.1, forward strand.
GTCGCTTGTGGAAATTAACGTATATGCTATCTTCTAGCGATGACCAGTCTTGGATATTAGGCCCATATGCTCATATCTCTTCTCTATACAAGCATTCTTACTGCCTCGCTCGCTCATGTCGCTTGTGGAAATTCAAGCGGAAACCATGGGCCTGTATATGTCCATGCATTACATGGCACCTAGGCTACTATGCAAGGTTAACAATGGCTCTTGTTGCGCGTACGATGCGTTTGGTTTCCGTTTTAGTTTTCAAGAGAGAGACCTGAGCGAATGGGGCGATAAGACAACGTGCTTGTTCATGGACCTAAGGGCAGCCATAATGTTGAAAAACCAGTCCATATGACATCTAAAGTGATCCATATACACTGTGAGCACATTTTTAGAGCAGGTCATAAGAGTGTCAGACCAAAAATAGTCCAGATGCATATGGACCGCCCACATGACTATTAACTCTCTCTCTCTCTCGAGGCTACTATGAATGGAATTGAGTTGGAGGAAAGAAAAGGAGCCAGATTGTGGAATAGGTGGCCTTAGGTGAATTATTTATTTGCATGTGGACCCTACATTGGTTGTTCCATTCGGCCATAGCATTGTGTGGATGACTATTAACAAAAGCCTACTGACACATGAGCCTACCATATAGACTACCTGGTCCTTTTATATTGCTAATGCCCTAAGTGAACCAAAAAAGTTTATAGACCTAACTAAAAAGTGGGGAATGGTTTAAGGATCCACGCACAAACTAGGTTATGTTGCAGAGAGCGCTCATCAGTGCTAGCTCTCAGCCATAGTGGTCTCGGAGAAGCCAAAACCGATAAATGAAGTCATAAAAAGTTGCTTCACTGATGTCATGTTCGCTTGTCTTATCACGAGTTTATCAACCGTTCGAACAGTATTTTTCTCTCACAAGAAACCAGCTGGCTTGTCTTATCAGCCGGCTTATATAACCAGCCGAACACCCCTCCAACAACACTACCCAAATGCAAAATGGGCACTTCATAGTGCTTTTGGGTATCACAAATGCCCTCCAACAGATAACCCAAACACGAGACCGATTTTGCCGACCTGATGAAATGACATGCAAATAAGCATCATGGACACAGGGCGACGCAAAACTCACACGGAGTGGTGGGCCTATGGAGAGGCGCCCCTCCCTTCACTTCTCCTCCTAGCGGCGGCGATAGCGGGGCCCCTTCCTCTCCAGCGCGCTCGGAGGCCTCTGACGGCAGCGTGGCCTGGCTGACCAGCGAGTTCAGCGTCGCTCACCCCATCCCCCACATCCACATCGACGGTGGCCTTCTTCCCAAAGTGTCGCTCGCCTGCGGCCTTAGCCGGCGTCGCCTGCTCAACCGTCAAAGCGCCGCTCGCCCGTGGCCTAAGCCAGTGTCGCCCGCACGCCAGAGTGCCGCCCACCTAGGGGCCTCGTGGGAAGCGAGCTCTAGGGGCAGGAAGGAGAGGGTGGGAGAGGGAGGAAGGGGAAGCGAGCTATGAGGTGCCCAGACTCGGCAAGTCGTGCTCTCGGTGCAGCGACCGGTGGGTCTATGGCGGGAGGCGGCTAGTGCTCGCAGAGTGACGCTCCCTTTTTGCGTTCGCTGTGTTGGAGATAGTGACTTTTAGGTCCCTGACCCTTTTGTTCTGGGTGACCCAAACAATTAAATAGGTCTGGTGTTTGGGTTACCACCGTTGAAGAAAGTCTTATAATTCATTTTACAAAAGGAACTTCTCGTGAAGGTAAAAGTAAGATTATTTCCACTTATTCCATTCCCGTCATGCATGACAGTACAATCACAATATATATTATTCCGAAGCTTTCGACCACCAAGCGATACATATATAGCAGTGGTAGTTGATCAGTAGTTGACGATGTGACACTCCTTCCTGATCTCGCCCTCCGCACCGGTGAGCACGCCAAACCCCGCGAGCTTCACGAACGCCGAGGCAAAGACCCCGAAGAAGCCCTCCCTGTCGTGAGCAAACCGCCGCACGTACCCGGCCGTGCGCGCGTCGGTGGAAGCCTCGGCGTCGACGTTGAAGAGCCCACGACCCGCGGCGGCGCCCCAGTAGTAGTGGGTGTCGAACCATGTCGGCGTGAGGTCGCTGGGGACAACGACGGCGGCCTCTGTGATCAGCGGCGGCACGGTCTTGGGGCACTGCAGATGCAGCTGGGCCTCCAACGCCTTGTCGCGGCGCTGGCGGCCCGTGTCTATATTGATGCAGTGGCCACCACCCAGCGTGTGGCCGCCTAGAATGGCGACTGTCTCCTCGACGGTCATGCCGTGGCCGGTGAAGATGTCGAGCGCGCCGTCAATGCCGAGAAAGCCGGACGGAAGCTGCGCGTCGGCGGCCTGCGTGGTGGTAGTGGTCGCGTCCCTCCGGCCGAGCGGCACGCTGGGAATGCGCGGCCCGCCGGTGTGCGCCACGGCCTCCCTCGCGGCCAGGACGACGATGTCGGCGCAGGAGACTACGCCGGGGCAGGCCGCTTCCACGGCCGCCTTCACGAGCCCGATCGTGGCGACGTGGCGAATGCCGAGGTTCTTGCGTGAGTCCAGCTCCGACGTGATGTGCCGGCGCGCGTCGGAGGTGAGCAATATGGAGCCGTCACATCCCTGCAGCCGCCGCGTGCACACCAACGAGGCAACGATTAGGTCGATGCCATCAGTCATCCAACGAAGGCACGTACATGGACTTGGCAGTCGTGGAAGAGCAGGCGGAGGAGGGCGGCCGGCGAGGTGACGTCCACGGCGAAGATAGGCGCCAGGGACTTCTTGGTGATGACCTCCAGCTCCGGGCAGGACTTGCTGTAGTGGTCGTCGGAGAGGCCGCGGCCGTAGTAGTCAGCAGTCGCCTTGCACACACACGGCGCTAGCGCTAGCATGAGCACCGATAACGATACATGTGCCAGAACACAGACAAGAGTACCAAGCTTTTCACCGCGAGACATGGCCATCTCCTCCTGAGTCCGATCGACTCGAGACTCGAGAGGGAATGAAAACGTCTGGAGGGAAGTGAGGAACATTAGAGAAAAGTGACAGCATATTTATAGGACAAAAGCTTCTGCATTCTCTGCATTTTCCATGTATACCATGAGGTCAACTTGTTAAGCACTTCCCTGGCCGGCGTGTCCGGGTGGAGCACAGGCCCCGGCCAACAGGTAGCCTGGGCAGCTCATGGGGCGTGGGCGGCTAACCTCTCCGGAGGTGCTATCTTCTGCGTGCACGGCAGACAGAGCCCCCAAAACTGGCAACGGAGGTCATGTCATGTGTGGATGAATCGTTATGTTAAGTCTCTCTCTCTCTCTCTCTCTCTCTCTCTCTCTCTCTCTCTCTCTCTCTCTCTCTCTCTCTCGTGTTGAATCTCAACTTATAATGTGATGAATCGATTTGTGATGTTTTGAATCTCTCTGTAATGTGATGAATCGATCTGCGATGTGTTAATCTCTCTTTCTATGATGAATTGATCAATGGATGAATCAATCTGATGATGTGTTCAATTTTCTCCTGACTATGTGTTGAGCGCAGGCGGTGGCCTCGGCAGTGTGGGTATGGGCCAGATCCAGCGCTATTGGTTGTTTTATCTTTTTGTTTTCATGAAAATGGACATTGCTGCTAGGTTAGAAACCGGCAGTGAAAAGCAAGGACTATTACCGCCAATTGCTTAGCGCGGGTTCAAAACTCAATGAAAGCTGGATTTAATCTGACAGTAATTACTGATTATTGGGTAGCGAAAGAGTTAATGTTGATACAGATGAGTATACAAATATTTTATAGTTTATCTAACCCTTCTAAGTGTGACAACGATGCTTGGAAGCTGGGACGAGAAGCAGAGAATGAAATATTCTCATTCCCAGAGGAGGTTACTGTTCTTTGCAGAAAAAATATCAGGATGCAGATTTTGAGGAGAGAAGTGTCCATCATGAGTTCAATTGCATCTGGTTTCTATAGGGTGCTTAACTTGGATTGTAACCTGATATTGCATCTGACAGCATGGATGAGCGAAATCAGCAAGTACCCACTTGACCTAATTAATGACTCTGTGGCAACAAAGTCTGAGCGATGAAGTTAATGAACTTGGAGCTAGTGCTAGTGCCTCCAGAACAACGGTTGCATTATTCATGCAGTGGAATGTATGATGGACCAACTTGGTGATGTGATGATGTTGACGAGGAAAGATAGCATGACATGCCACGTAATAAAAGGGATAAGATGAGCTGAAAAAAAAGAATGAAACAACTACCACGGAACATGCCAGTACTTAGATTTTACTTGGATTTTGAAGAGGCAGCAAGTTCCATTTTCTTCTTGTAGCCACATTTCCGTTTTACAGTAGTTAAGTGTGCTTCGTGTGTTCCACATTCCTATTGCCCAACAATAGTACCTTCACTGGCAACAGGGATACGTGGGCATAGAGAAGCAGCTCCTCGGCAAGAACAACCACCGGCAACAGAGCCTCCAGCCTGCAAACAAAATGTCCATATAATATGGCCTACAAAAACTACCGCAATGTATGCAATATATAGTCACGTACCATTCTGTCATTTCCAATGTTAATCACCATAGAGTTGTTTTTAATTTTTGGTATTATAGTTTAACTATATTTATAGGAAATACGTGCAACATTTATATCTCTAAAAAATCTATTATAAAAATAAATTTAACACTTTACCTAGTGACATTAATGGTGTACTATACATACTAGTATATTGCCCGTGCTAACGCTACGGCGCCATTTAGAAACATAAATTCTAAAACCTTTTTCCATCCCCGATATGAAGCAAATCAAAACCTTTCTTCATTCTTAAACACCAAGTAATATTACGAAATTGTGAAATATGTAACACCCAAACATTTGGATCCAATGAACTTACAAATTCATTAATAAAGTGCATGCTTACCTTTATTTCAATGTTACCAGATCATTCTTGTAACATTTGGTTTTGTATAACAGATTATAAGTGCATGGCCCAGATTTAGTCAGCATGCCCAGATTTATTCACAGGATAGCATTGAGTATGTAAAACTACCATGTTTTTGTATCATCATTTCTTACTGATGAGTAACCTTCATAGATTTGTATTTACTGAAGTGTAGGCAAATGAATTCAGCATGATAATGGAAACAAAATGAATCAATACAACAGAAATATACCACTAAAATTGATTTATCTGCATAATGTTCAAAAGAGATCTTGATCCAATATTACTACGGAAACACACCTCTTTGCCAGAGCTTTTTTTTTTTATCATGGACAATATCATTACAAAGACTCATGATGCAAACAATCTTTGACATGATATATTGGTAAAACATGCACGTTCATGAACAACTTTATTTCACTCAACTCCAAACTTCTCAATTATTGTAGCTACCAACTTTCCTGTTGAGCTCATGAGCAATCTATGCCACCAAGGAGTGATCAGGTTGTACTTGCATGTGTCAACAAAAGAAAAAGGAAGGAAAACTCATGGGCGGTTAGACTCCAGCTTATGTTTCTGCTTCTACCGAATCCAATCAAAGGATGCTGCAGCTTCTACTTCATACCTGCAATGTTACACAGCTCACGCCACCCAATTAATTTTGGTTGCCCACCTCTTATCTCCAGAATATATGACACTACTCTTGCATGAAACAAAATGAAGATGAACTATCAATCTAGAAGAGGAAAAAAAAAATCTAACAACCACATACTCTTGCCTAGAGCCCTGTCAGCACAAGTAAACAGATAAGACTGTTTAAGCACAGCGTAAAAAAGAAAGGAGGGCCAACTGATTAGGTACTCACCATGCTATTCTGCCTTGCCACTACCAAGGCCTGCAGAACAGTAGCACATACCGCAAATTAGAACCACGCCTTGATTACCAATGAATCCGATAAAAGCCTCAATCAGCAAGGAGACATGGGAAGGGATGCTCATGGGGGTGGTGGCTCTAATCTGCAGAAATAAAATAAAATTGGAATTGTTACCATAAAAACTGTAGAAATTAAACATCTCAGATGGGTGCACAAATATGTGAGGAAGGGTTCCATGTCTGTGTCTATCTTATCCAAATTTTCTGTAGAAATCAAAAGTATGTCCTTCATGCATTGTAGTAAAAAGTTTTGTGATCAGTTAAAAATACATGTAGCTCCTCATAGCACTAAAGGAGCCATAGTTCAAAAATCCATAATGAAATAAAAGAAAGGGGAAATAGGCAAACTGACCAATATAGTTCAAAAATCAAGCTGTCACCTGACCTTGATGGATGAGCCAAATGCCAAATAGCTCCTTGTAACTTTACAACATCAACCAAAAATCAAGCAGTTACCTGACCGGTAGCCGCTCGTATATATTCCTTCCTCTTCTGCCCTGAGGTGGAAAATTAGTTTAATCAACTCACTCCCCAGGATATTGGGGGGAAAAAAGAACGGCACAAATGAGCAGGAGAAACCATGTCCCAAAACTGGACGTCATGGATTGGCCTCTCTATATCTAGTGATTTTGCACCACATCCTCTGGGTCAACTAAGCTGCACACATGACATGAAAACGAACTAATTACTCACATACAGTATTGCATTTCCTATATGGATGGAGCTGTGGAGGAAAGAAGACCCAATATTCCGGGCATAATATCAAGTGCTAAATCTAGAGTTTAGAAATTGCTAAATTTTATAGTTTCATGTACAGCTAGAATATCTACACAGTACTGCAATTCCTATATGGATGAAGCAATGGAGGAAACAAGACCCAATATTCCAGACATAATATCAAGTGTTAAATTCTGCACAGGTAACAGTACTGCAATGTCACAGGCATTGCGTCGGACACCCTGAGCGCAACAGCTTAAGGACAACCGTTGTATTGAGGTGTTATTACACAGCAACTAAACACCCTCTTGCACTCATCCAGAACACATTACCTCCATTACATCTAGTATGCAGGATAAAGCACAAGAAGATTCAATAAAAGCACAGTAAAGAAGTAGGCCTGAAGACGTTGCTAGGATTGATTAACTGCCAGCCAAACATATGTTTCATCTCATCCTCAGAAGACAGGAAAACAATTGTCTTTTTTTTTTTTTTTGTGAACAGAGCTGCTACAAACATAGGAAGTATAGCAAGTCATATATATCAGCACTTGTTGTAATCATTTTCAGTAAGTTCATCATATTAAAGAAAGCTATTTGGAGATTCACACGTCTATTTTGGGGATTCACAAGTCTGTTTTAACTCAATTTTAAGACAATGGAACCAATGAAAGGACACTCAAAATCAATATCAGTTAATGTTACTTTCAGCAAATAAATCAAACCAGAAGCTAAGCGATTATTTTAGCTGATACCTTCAGCAAAGATCTAATAGTAATGGTAAGAATACCACAAGCCATTTATTAAACCATGTGGGAGAGATACAAAACTGCATCTCATGGCCCAAAGTTTCACCGTGAAAAGGCATTTCTCAGCACCCACCAAAGCACCATCGCTTTGCAAATTTAGGTTCTTGAGATGTTACAAAATGCAGGTTAAATTATATTCATAATTTGTACACTGACATTGAACAACACTGGTGATGATCTCACCAATTAAGCTATGCACAATGAATTCAGATATGCACCTCATATTCCAAAGGCTTAACCAGTAAAACTCGTAACCATATTTCCCCAATACCAATTTTTTTACACTAATTGCAGTGTGCTTAGAAATAAGAATATTATGCCACACAAAATCAACAGAGTATTTAAAAAACAAATCATGAGATATAGCAGTATAGAACAATCTCACCTTCATCTATCTGCCTGAACCAGAAAAGGCATCAAAAAGGCCGCTGCAATTCCACCATGTTGTCCACTGCCTGAAGCAGATACTGGCACTATAGGTCTGTGCGCCACCTGCAGCAAATAAAATCCCGTGCACCTAATAAGAACTCACGGCTTCAAAAAATGTTGCCCCTCGGACGCCGGCCGAGCATGGAGGAGGGGAAGAAGCACCGACGGCCACGGAGGAGAGGAAGAAGGGGCTGGCCCTGGTGGCCTGCACGGCCATGCCTGGTGGCCAGCGGTCTCACCTGTAAATCCCGAGATCTAGCTGCTCGTCGGACGGCGCAGACCCTAGCAAGGAGCCGCTGGTGCTGGACGCCGACGCAGAGGCGAATGCTGACGGTAGCGGCGTCGACAAGGACGCCGAGCGCCGGAGCAGGAGCCCAGGGGTGAGCGCACGCATTTAGGGAGTCTGCGGATGCCGGCGCCAGCGGCGCGCGGCCAGTGGCGCGGTGGAGAGGGACCGCGAAGTGGCGCGAGATGGACGCGGCATCCACGGAGGCGGCCGAAGAATCCGTGGGACGCGCGAGACGTATAATATTTATATCTTTAAATAAGCCGGCGGATATTTATTATTTATTAAAAGGCGGCACCAAGTATTTGTGAAGTAGCCATTTGTTTCCCTTTTTTTTCGCGTTGAATCGCGGGCACGGGGGCACGTGCGGGCGCGCTGGCCGCACGATCAGGTTGAAGATTGGGAGAGATGTTTTCTCGGCCTTTGATTTTAATAGAAATAGAATCGCGTGTGCATTTTGTAGGGTCTTGTGCAATGGTTAGAGGACCTCAGCGGGGGACGTTTCTTTGGGTGGATGAAGCATAATTTAAGTGTCCCATTATAGTAGAGATGAATCGCGGGCACGGGGGCGCGTGCGGGCGCGCTGAGGCTTCAGAGCTGAAGCCTGCAATCGATCATGGCCGCACGATCAGGTTGAAGATTGGGAGAGATGTTTTCTGGCCTTTGATTTTAATATAAATAGAATCCTGTGTGCATTTTCTGGGGTGCGCAATGGTTAGAGGACCTCAGCGGGGGACGTTTTCTTGGGTGGACGAAGCATAATTTAAGTGTCCCCCATTATAGTAGAGATCAATATTCTTTTAATATAAAATTAGTCAAACATATTTCTCAAGAAGTATGAATGATAGTTATTTAGAGACAGAGAGAATATATGTATGTGTGTGTGTGTATATATATATATATATATATATATATATATATATATATATATATATATATTTGGCTACTATTCTTATTAATTTCCTAGTCCCTAAATTATACATATTACTTACCCACCCGGGCAAGGGCACACACTTCCTACTAGTTTGATTACCATTTTTCCTCCACACTCTTCCACGTATATTTTGCCTTAGGCTTCCTCAAAATCTATGAAGGAAGAATTTATGACCGTTTCTTAGCTCCAAACATTAGATGACATTAGCCAACAACTTTGATTTGACTAGGGAGACGTTCACGACCAAGCTACAACCATGTAAGGACGCGACGCCTTGGGGACCAATACACTATCTCTAATAGTTACTCGTGATTTTGTGGAGCCTGCTCAACTAGATAGAGGGTACTTGTCTTGCAAGCAATCGAAGAATCTAAATATGAAGGTTCAGATCTAAAAACACATGAACGTGGGCTTTCGAACCGAGTAGAATGAATGATCTAGCCAACACACATATCTATAAAAGAAATAGTAGCACCTAACAAACTTAGGTAAGAACAACACTCGATCTATTCCTTTTCCAAGAATAACATGGTACACTGTAGACACTCACAACATACACACATTTTAAATATACGCACACAAAGCATCTTTGAAGAGTAGGCCGACAAATCTTCAAGATTGATGAAGTTACCACAGACGCCCTACTATCATCAGGAACGTCACCTACCACTAAGAGAGAACAACGACATTAAATCCTAAAAAAATCCGCTCCCACAGGTAGTCGAACCTAGAACCTAAGGTGGCTCTTGTAACCAAGAGACTGCCCTTTTGCAAAACTCAAGCTATTCTTGGTGGTTCTAGACGCATAAAAGTGAATGGAAGGACGGTGAAAGCAGTGGTGCGCTCATTCTCCAACCATAGGGTGCACCTCTAATGGATCCAACTATATACATTGCCCATCGGTGCAAAATAGGGTGATGCAGTACCATATGCAACAAAGGTCTCGACAATAAAATGATGACTGCTCCGAATATAGTAAGATATAAATATAATATGATTTCGAATCCTTTGGGAAGTAGACTTGATAAGTTCTATAAAATAATAGAATGTTCTAATCGGAGTTCGTATGAAAACGTGGTAACTGTCGCAAGTTAGTATTCAATAGAGCTCAAAGTAACACCGGCCCAAACATGGTGGCCTAGTAGAGATGTTAGGAATAATTTAACTTAGTCCACAGTCAATTTTAATGATCTTTATATTTTCCATATGCAATCAAATTTCCCCTTCATTTATATAGGTAATTTAGAAAAGAAAAATATATAAACTTCAACCTACAACATCAATTTACAAATTAGTATATTATAAATATTAATTTCATACTGAATGTTTGTATGATGTGGTTAATAATTAACGCGGTGATGCCCTCGTAAAAACTTTGATTAAACACGTATTTGACCATTTTTTAGAAGGGACACCTAAATCCAAAAGGGAGGGCTAACAGGTAAGCTAAAGTTTAGCCTAAGCCCTAATAAGATGTTAATTCACAAGTCAATAGACCAACTTTCAGGGGCTAACAACTAGTTCTACATATAAAAACCAACAATTAGTTCAGGATCCAAACAGGTATTGACTAACAATTACTTCCTCCATCCTTTAAATAAGTTCGTTCTAGACTCTTGATTAATTTTCACAACACAGTTTGCTTTTAGATGGACCACATAAGTATTAGACGAGTTTGCCCCACGACCTCTTCATTTATAGTGCGGCCATTATGCAGAGCCGCAAGTACCTGACTGTAGCACGCCGAAGGACATGGAGTTCGCACCTCTTTGGCGCCAGAGTTGATCCGCCGAAGGACATGGAGGAGATGGAGCTCGCATCTCTCTAGCGCCAGAGATGATCACACTGAAAGAGATGGCGCCAAGGTCGCGTCATGGTGGAGGTGCCGAAGGTCGTATCAAGTTGGACCTGTGGCTCGCGTGATTATGCCACCTTGGATGGCGCCGAAAGCGCGTCACACTAGAGATGCAAGATGGAGCACTAGAAAACATCTCACGCATACATCCATACTAAAAGGACTGTAATTTTGTATCTTCCAATCGAGGCCTAGTTATTGTTCTATGAACCAAGTTTGTCCATAGCGTCGGCTACCAAGGAGAGAATAATATTGAATTCTTGAAGGCCTGTTTTTATAAAATCAAATTTAGTTATAATGATATTGGATTGAGTTGAACTAGAAAAGAAAGTGTATTTGTAGAAAGAGGGCCTGATCAACTCTCAGAATAAGGCCATCAATGGTTTTTGCGACTTTCTTAGTTTCAATAGCTTGGATAGCACAAGATATGCCCACATCTACGATGTCAAAATTTGGTGAATTTGATGGTTGAAAAATGACTAATATTGAAACCATCTTCTTTACCAGCTTTGGATTGTTCAGACTCTACTGTAACTAGATGATACCCCAGCGTTGCTGCGGGTATCTTATGTTAGTATATATGAAGAATTTATATACAAAAATTAGTACAATACAACAACAATTTTGTTAGTCTCCTTTTTAAAATACCACGCTTAAAACTTAATATGATCTAGGTAACAAATAGGACAGGAAAAAATAAAATAACATATGAAAACTCAATATGTTTGTTGTCATTTTCTTTCGTTTCTTGCAATGCTTAAAACTGATGCCATGATTTTTCTTTTGAAACTCCATGATTGTTAGTTGACATGTGCCAGGCTAACGAAAAGAAATAGGGATAGTTACTGGAGGCCGGCCACGGTACTTTTTCCTATCATCCGTCCTCGTTAAAAAACTGTTGTATATAAAAAAAAAATCAGATGACGCACGGACGTGCTGGGAGCCTCATCTCCACACGTTTTATCTCTGTCTCCCTCATCGTATCTTCAACCGTTGCACCTCGGCCTTCTGCATCTCCCGTCGAAGCTTCTTTGCTCAATGTCCCGATCCAGAGCTGAACAACCATCACCCTGCAGCACAGAAAGGAGGCAACAACATTAGTAGCTGTGCGCTTGTTGGGTTCAAACTTCTCTGCGGAGGAGGGAGGAAGCGGAGTGTGGGGTGGCGTCCGGGGATCGATGGCTGAGTGCGAGGCAGCAGGTCTCCCACATGCTGCCCCCTGTTGAATCCTGTGCTCCATCCTTCACCTTCCACTCGCAGACTCGCTCAGGCTCAGGCTCATGCTCACGCCCAAGCCCAACACGCGCATCTCGCCCCGCGCCTTACTGCCGCTGCCTTGCAGCATTGCCGGCCTCCCCCGAGGCCCCACTGCAAACGCCGTCTTTGGCATGGTGTCGGTCTTGATAGCCGAGCACCTCGACGTTGTAGTGATGCAGCCAGGGAGCCATGAAGGATTGGGACTGATCTAGGTGAGTTTTCATTTTATAGTGCAGTGTTGAGTGGGTTAGTGGTGAGCAATTGAGCTAATGGTGCAGGAGATGAAGCGTAAGGGATAGGTAATAATGCCTGGCTTTAAGAGGAGATGCTTCGGTTGCACTGTGAATGACATTGCTGATTTAATAGGCTCAAGACGTGGCCGTTCTTTTTTCAGGTTTTGGTTCGGCTGCTACACGGCAAGTTGTGGAGGTGGGACCCATGCATAGATGACGTGGCTTCACCGGATTACAGAGAAATCAGCCCGTGGGTTTCTCCTATTTATGTATAGTAGATGTGAGAAGGTACATCTTGCAAAATATAGATAAGCTTGTTGGCAACGTGGCATCCTCTAGTGGCCATCTAGCTCGAATAGCAGACATTTAAATTCATGAATTCTCTTATTACATCTCTTGTAATTGTTGCAATCAGTTTCGCTTCTATTGTTCTAGCTGGTTGATAAACACTACTCCTAGCACCCTCGAAAGTAACTAGAGGAAAGCATCCAATCTTTCGTTAAAAGTACGTTCTTCCTCCTTATCAAATCTTAGTTAAGCAAATTCACTAGCACTGTAAAAATACAACACGAGGGATTCAATAGAGCTCCTCTTGCCTTGAGTGCGCTAATCACTCCAATTACAAACATTTGTTATATGAGTATATCCGCAACTCTATTTAATAAGAGTAGATAGAGAGAATTATACCCTAATTAATTATAATTACTCTTGCTATCCTAAATCATGGAATAAAGGGAGCAGTTAGCTCATTTTTAGTTCTAACTATTTTTTTTACCATGACTAACCGCCAGTTCTGATCCATCCAAACATGCTCGGATCGTCGAGCTACCAAGGCTGAAATGATCAGCATTCACGATGCCTTCCAAGTGAAGGAGACTGCCAACTGCCAAGCAAAGCCACAGGTTCAATGGACGGGGTTCAGGCGCCGCCCACGCGTCCCTTCCGTCCAACGAACCGCAGACGAACCACTGCCCCACACGTCACCGAGGCTACGGCACGGCAGGCAGGTAGATGCGCCCCAACCCGTACACCAACCCAATGACAACCCAGGCCCACTTTGACTTCGCGGTGGACGCGGCGCGGCCCCCGACGCGATCGAGGGCGCGAGCGCGACGAGTGTGTGTCGCACCGGCCCGGTCGAAACTGGGAAACGGAACCCGAGTCGTCGTGGACATCGGTCGTGATCCCCGAAAAGGAGAGAAAAAAAAAAAGCCAGCAGCCGTCTTGCGTTCCTGTGGGCTGCCCTGTTCTCGGCCCGCTGACAGGTGGGCCTCCAAGCAAGCCGCCGTCACGGCCGATCCTTCGTGGGGCCCACGTGGAAGCGATTACGCGGGGGACGAGGAGCGAACGGTCCCCGGTAGCGGTCGGAGTGCCGGCGATAAATCGCCACGCGCGAGCGGCGCCTCGCCTTTTCTTCTGATTCTGATCTTTCTTCTCCTCTCCTACCTCCCTCCCTCCCTCCCCGGGCCGCCCCGTCCCACCCACCGTCGTGGTTTCCGCCCGGCTCCGGCCCATTGGCTGCCGCCATGGACGCCGCAGGGTTCTTGCTCCTCGCCTCCCCCTCTTTTTCGCCTTCTTTTTCTGTTGGATGTTATTTTTTTTAAATTTTTTCAGCGGTTTCGTTCCGACGCGTTTCTTGATCTCTCTTCATCAGGTACCCGCACATGCAGGGGAGCGGGTCCGCCGCCGCCTCCTGCCGCGCAGCAGATTATTCCGCCGCGTGGGACTCCGCGCAGCAGCAGAAGCGCCAGCGCTGCCAGGTAACCCGTCCCGTCCCGCCCCGCCCCGCCCTTTAACCTCCGCCTTTTACGCGCTGTAAATCCGCTCGGGTCAGTTGGTTCCGGCCGTAACCATCGCTATTCTCGTGCGATTTGTTGCTGTGATCGTTTTATTCCTTCCGGGAGGGTCTTCGAGTGCATTGCGACCGAGTATGGTGCGAGGGTTTTGCCGAAAGCTCCTTTCTTTAGCCTCCGCCTTTTACGCGCTGTAAATCCGCTCGGGTCAGTTGGTTCCGGCCGTAACCATCGCTATTCTCGTGCGATTTGTTGCTGTGATCGTTTTATTCCTTCCGGGAGGGTCTTCGAGTGCATTGCGACCGAGTATGGTGCGAGGGTTTTGCCGAAAGCTCCTTTCTTTAGGTCGGCGAAATTCACACCTGGTGAGAGAGGTCGTTTGATTTTACCCTGCTTTCTTTTTTCTTGTGCGTCTGAGGTAGGTTTCGGTCGGATTGATTTGTTCTGGTGGGGTGCCGTGCTACGGAATTTACCTGGATCGATCGTACTGACCGTAGGGTTTTGGGTTTTGGGGGCAATTTCGTTCTGTGCTGGTCTTCACGGTGTGCTGCTGGTGGCGATAGATGTTCTTCTTACTTTGGTCAAGCATTTGATCCAGTATGTTGGATGCCGTCTGCATTTGTGTGTTCTGAGGTTTGCTTGTGGTTTACTCCCTCCATCCCTTTTTATTTGTCGCTTCGCTTCCTGAGACACAAATGCTGGCAATTTTAATAAATAATAAATATCATCGATTAGTATCATAATTAATATCATCGGAAAGATCTTTGGATCTAGTTTTTTAACAAAATTATTTGGAGATATAAATATTGTATGTATTTTCTATAAATCAAGTTAAACTTGTGGCACGCATACCACGGCGACAAATAAAAAGGGACGGAGGGAAGTACGTTCGAATCAGTCCGCGGTACACAAATTACATGTGCTGTGCTTGTAAGGTATGATCATAGTCTAATATTTGATTGCCATGTTGTTCCTTGTAAGTTTCTACAGTTGGACCTGCTCATCTGTACACGACTGATTTTTGTACTGGGAACTTTTTTAATCTTCAGTTAAAGCCTGAAATTGCATTCGAAATTCACATTGCTTACACAAACTGTAGGATCCTACCGCTGCATTTATACACATTGGCATACTATCATCCAAACCCTACATAAGGTCCCATGTTAAGATGCTGCCACCTGAATCAACTTGCTATGCCATCAGTATAGAAAAAGAATGAATATACAGAAGAATACCATATGATATACTTACAGCTGCAGGAATCTGGAACTTAGCTAACCTGAGATGGCCATTTTGGTGTGGGTTGTTTATATCGTGAATACATAGGAGTTTTGGTTGACTTCTGAATTGTTGCATTGCCACCATGTTTTGCTTCTTTAGTACTTGGAAATTTGGCTGCGATATGTTATAAAAAGTACTGGACATATTAGTATCACTGGCAGAAAATATAAAATTGGCTAGGTATTAGTTTTATTCACCGGGAAGAGGATAAATATGTTTGATACAACATTCAGCAGATTGGGTATGCTGAATTTTTCTTTCCTATTGATCATACGTGCCAACATGATAAAACAGCTTGTAATGTTGTTCAAGTTGCAGATATTGGTGTTACTGAATTGTTTAATTGAAGACAGAAAAAAAAAAGGATCTCTGTTAAGGTTTGCTTATACACTGCCACAAGACCCCTCATTTTTCAGGGTTTATCATTCCTTGTCCACATTAGAAACCAAGATGTTAATGATTCTCAGGCACATTCTCAGTAAACATTGAAAGAAGCATAAGCCACAATTCCTAATTTCACTGATTTGTGTTCTTGTAACTACCTGCTTAACTTTCCATTCTTGCTAGGAGGGAGCGTCCAATGTTACTTTGAACAGTGGGGTATGGTGGTTTGACTATTGTCAGGTGTTATTCTGCGGCTCATCACAGGAGGCAGTTATTGTACTAGTACATATCTTCACTAGAAATCTTATATGAAAACCATTTTTAGCCCTTCCAACATAGTCGGTTTTAGAATCTGGATGAAATTATTCTATATTTTTATGTAAAGAGTTATAAGGGATGAAAAGATAACTTTTCCTAGAAGTCATAGTACTGCTGGTATTTGCCTGGTACGAAGCTTGAGCTCAAGTTGAGGGGGGGCCAGCTGCATTTATTTTGACTCAAAATGGATGAGCAGTAGCCATATTACTGTTCATTTAGTGGAGAATTAGTGATGGCAGGGGGGGCATGACCCCGTTTCGCCTCCATGTAGCTCCGTCCATGCTGGTAACGTTGGCTTTCAGAATACATGGTATTAAGGTTATGTACTAGGAGAAAAGTATTTGCTTCAACCTAAACCTTTATAGGTTCGCAGTGGGAACAAATAAGAAGTTTTAGTTTACCTTGTGTAAATGGCTTTTCTCAGCATGCATGGTGAAGGTTCCAAGAGTAAATAATGTTGGTGCAAGATTTTACTAGATTGAATTATCCACCCCCCCCCCCACACACACACACACAAAAAAAAAGATTTTACTAGATAGATATAATAATTTTAAGATATAAATTGTTGGTGTGTGCTAGGAGTTACTAATATATTAAAATATGCATGTGTATTTTGCATCTTGGTAAAAAATATATTAATTAAAATATGATTTTACTAGATTGTATTGTTGGTTTTGCATCTTGGCATCATGGTAAAAAATATCTCTCTTTGAGCATGCATAACTTGGTAATTAATAGATTATTAGATTTTACTAGATTGATATATATTGTTGGTGTGTGGTAGGAGTTACTAATATATTAAATATGCATGTGGATTCTGCATCATGGTAAAAAATATATCTCTTTGAGCATACATAACTAGGTAATTAATAGATCACTTATGTTTTACTGTTTTGATGACTGCTGATGCGAAGTGTAGTAAAAGGCTAGTTGCCACTTACTCATGTAATGGGTACCTGCATGCTGAATATAATTTGTGTTATGTGTTGTAATCAGCAAATTTAAGGGATAACAGGGGCAGCTAAATGTAAGAGAGAAGTAATTGCTTTGATATGTTTGATGGTTGTTTGAATATTTAACCAACTAGACTAGATGGCATGCTACCTGCGTGGTTCGGCCTTGGAGGATAGAAAGCAAATCCTGTTATTGATCCAATACTCCCTCCATCCCCGAATATAAGGCACGAATTTGACTTTGTGCGGTCTTCAAGAACAGACTTTGACGTATAATTTCTCTTGTAATATATAATTTATAGGAACACAGGTTTGATCATGAGAAAGTATTTTTCTAAATACAAATCTAATGTAACTACTTTTGTAATACAAACTTTGGATGTAATTAGGCTAATTGTTAGCCAAAGCTAACAAAGTTTGAATTTTGAAATTATTCAGGGACGGAGGTAGTACTTAATTTAGGGAAGAGGATAACACTCCTGCCAACAAGTTTGTTCATGAAATTATCAGAAAAATGCTGATTTCTAGGACAGCTCTTAACTTTTATAGATAACATGTAATTTTTAGTGAAATAATTTATTATTGGGTTCACAGGTTTTCATGTAGTCCTGTTTGCTGTTTGGGAAGCTCTGAATGTGCATTAGATTAACATATCTGGTCTCTGGGCCCTGTTAGGGTGTTCTTAATCAGGGTTCTATGAGTAGCTGCTGAGAGAGGTGCTTTTGCTATTTGTGTTTTATTGGGAGTCAGAGTGCAGCCTTTAGGTCCTTCCTCATTAGTTATTACTTTCGCTAGATAGCCCATTATAGCACCGCTATAGTTTTTTCAAGGGTCTCTGCTACGATATTGCTAGAATTTTGTCTAATGCAACTAATAATGTTTAAGCTTCGCGAAACACCACTTAATCGCATAACACTATAACAATATGATTATATATGATACACTACCATCTCTTATTTCATCTTTGTTATAATTAATAAAATACAATACAAAGCTATCCCTTATCTAAAGTTTCTTAATGGACCCTTAATCACAATCTCTAACTGTGAAGGAAACAAAATAATTGATGCTATAGTCCCAACTAACAAAATCCTTCTACCATGTGAAGCCATGAACAGTATGTACCATGCATAGTAATTGTGATTATGGCTGTTGCATAGGTTTATTGGTTTAGTTGCACTTTATGTGAAATATCTTATGCAGCTTTTTTATGAGAGCACTATGGTGTGTTCTTTCTTTTACTGCTACTGTGATAGGGTTATGCCCTATCCATGTAATGGAACCTTGTTTTTTAAATGTCTGCATTGGATATTTGGAGTTGACAAGGCAATTAGACTTTGCAGTTCAACTTGTTTGCTGGCAAACATATCATTATTCATTACAGATCAAATATAGAAAGTGCCTTTGCCATTATGAGAAGTACTTGACATTTTATTGATAATATTGGCAGGGTTCTTCTTCTAATGATCAAGTTGGATCTAGCACAGAGAATAATTCTCTTGAAGCACCTGGATCTGTGCTAAAATTTGACAATGGAAAAAATGAGGAAGAAGATTACTATTTTGAAGATGAAGATGATGAGTGCTATGATGAGGATGATGAGGAATCTGACTATGAGCTTGAGGCTGCTGACTATAATCAACTGCTAGCTGATAAATTCGATCATTTAGATCTGCCTCCAGGTGTGGAGGCTACAGTACCATGGTTGCAGAAAGTTGAAAGGGATGGGCCTGGCAAATTCAAGTCAATGTCAGAAATAGAGGAGGAAATTGCAAAGAAGTATAATTTTTTCAAGCAGTTTGATACTGTTGAGGATTTTGTAGATCATAAATATGCTAAAAATTCTGTCGGGAAGGTAAGATCTTGGCATTACTCTTTCTTTTTTTTTTTGAAACATCATCGATAAATCTCCAAACTGTTTCAGGCAAGGAAAGAATGGGCAAAAAGAATCCAGCACGAATGGAGTCTCCTGGAGAAAGATTTACCAGGTCTGCAATTTGCTAGAGCAATTGTGCCACCCTTGTTGTAGGCAATGCATCTACCTATTCATTAACTATTAAGAATTTAAACTTCATACTTTCAATTCCTGAAACTCAGTATTTAAGTTGAAAATATAATATTACATTTGAGTACCCTCTGATATCATAACCTAAATTTTGTGGTGTGCAGCATTAATATATGTTCGTGTCTCGGAAAATCGAATGGATCTTCTCAGGGCTGTAATGATTGGGCCTCAAGGAACTCCCTACCATGATGGCCTTTTCTTCTTTGATGCTCAGTTCCCCCCTTCTTATCCTGCTATTCCCCCGGTTAGTATTCAATCTTTTGTCCATTTGGTATTCCCCCACTTACACATTTGGATAAAAACATTGTAACGATGCTTTTGCAGGTGGTACATTATCATGCAGGTGGGCTAAGGCTTAATCCAAATCTATATGCTTGTGGAAAAGTCTGTCTTAGCCTCCTAGGCACATGGCAGGGTCAATCTTGTGAGAAATGGAACCCAGCACAATCAACAATGCTTCAGGTGCTAATCTCCATTCAGGCTCTTGTATTGAATGAGCAGCCATTCTATAATGAGCCTGGATATGAACGTTATGCTAATAGTCCTGAGGGACTAGCATATGCCTTGGACTACAATGATACAGCATTTCAGTACTCATGCAGGACGATGTTATACTCACTTCGTAGACCTCCGCAGGTAATGTTTTGCTAATTATTAAGCTCTTGCACTCTGGAAAGTTCATTTTTTGATAATATATATTCGGAAAAGCTATTGCGCGTTTGGTCGCGCTCGTACCGAAGCGCGCGACTCGCGTGCAACGCACTGGCCCAACTTGCGCGTTAGATGCCTGGCAGCCCGGCCTTTTTTATTATTTTTGAGTGGAAGCTCGTGGCCGGCTTGCCTCTCTGTTCATGTTCGAGAGACAGGGCTAGTAGACCACTTTGACTTTCATTTTTTCAATTTATTTTGTTTCATTCAGCTTTTAATTGTTTTTTAGTTTTAGTTATTTTTAAATTTAATTTTCAGTCTTAATTTTTAAAATTTTCAGTTTTCAGTGTTTTTTATTTTCATTTTTCAGTTATTTTTTAAAAATTTCAATTTTTTATTTCAGTTTTCAGTTATCTTTTTCATTTTCAGTCAAGTTTTATTTTACTGTTTTTATGTTCTGTTTTCAGTCACCTTTTTAGCTTCGAATGTATTTCTAAATCCTAATATTAGTTGAAGAATAATTTACCCTCTAAGTTGGCACCTTATATAATGCCTTTTCTAATAATTGCTTCTTAAGGGTGCAGCTTGTTTGTTTTATTTTAAGTCTCTACTCTTAAGTTTTTAATAAATGGCCCTCTAATTATCAGCTAGTCATGTTTTTTTGGTTCATACAATGGGTTATATAATAACTTGCTCCTATAGTTGGCAACTTATACAATGTTTGTTCTAATATTTTGCCTCTAATTTACGGTGTGTCTTGTTTTGTGACGCTATCTTTTTTTAATAAACACCCACAGTTCACAGCAAGTCATCTTTCCTGACTTTTTTTTGTAAAATGTTATGTATAATAACTTGCTCCCTAATTGACAGCTTATGCAATATCTATTTTTAATAATTTGTCCTTCCAGAATGTTGTTTGTTTTGTTTTGGTTTGTTACTCTCTTTAGGGATTAGTATCTTTTATGTAAATACTCCCATGGTAACAATCGATATGTATATATCATGTGAAAACTTTAGTATATTTTTAGAGTAGCAAGTTTTGTATTACTCCCTTCATTCTAAATTATAAGTCATTTTGACTTTTTTGGTACATCTATTTTGCTATACATCTAGATATAATAATATATCTAGATACATAGTAAAATGGATGAACCAAAAAGTCAAAGCGACTTATAATTTAAAATAGAGGGAGTACATGGTAGCGACTTCTTTCATAAATCGCCTAGCATTTTTATAGGTAAATTGCTACTAAAATAAAGGTTTCTCAAATATAGGCAAGTGAGATCTAATTTTATTTGCCTCATCATTTAGAACATACCGGTATAAACAAAACTAAAAATGGATACATCATTTAAAAGTTACAATAATCTAAATAAAACTTTTTGTTTATTTTATTCCGTCACCATGCATGCAACGTTACAAGAGAGAGGGTCAGGGACCGAGGGAGTAGTCATGCGTGCCTGACAGCCTGAGGCCTGCATGTGCCGCAACAGGACGGAGACCCCATGCATCAGCAAACAGAGCGGCTGGGTGTGATTGCCTAAAACGGAAAGGTGACAGGTCGCGCGCTCGACGTCATGCGCGACTGGTCGCGCTTTAACGTCGTCCTATATATTTGATAGTCATCTATGATAGCTGTGCTGATGCTGTAGTATCTATCATTGTGCTTTTGTCAAATTGAAATGTGAACACAGTCCAAGCAGGATTCCAAAATCTGTGGTTATGTTACTTTTCACGTGTCTGAATGTTTTTGCTCAATTAGACACCCAAATTTGGGCTGAAATCTGACACTCGAAGTAACATTGGATAGTAGGCTTGGACTGAAATGTGACACTCGTATCTCTGTCCAAGTAACATTGGGTAGTAGGCTATACAATTGTTTTTAGTTGATAACATTGGACAGTAGGCTTGGACTGAAATGTGACCTCGTATCTCTGTCCAAGTAACATTGGGTAGTAGGGTATACAATTGTTTTCGGTTTATGCATTGATGTGCTTTTTCATTATTTCATTTATCAGCAAAGTGTTCTCTTTCTCAGTACCTGTGCTCATGTCCAGTCATTTAAATCAGACACCCAAGTTCAACTTAGGTATTCTGACAGTTTTGTCATCGAAATTAGCACTGGATAGCAGGTTAAGAATTGTTTTTTGTTGGTGCTAACATGCATTTTCATTCTCACATCTCTTTTTTCAGCACCTGATGCAGGACAAATAATCTTAGGTTTCATAGATCTAACAATATTTGTGGCTGTTGATTTGTTGTTTCAGCACTTTGAAGACCTTGTTGCGGGTCACTTCCGTGAACGCGGACATGCCATTCTGGCTGCATGCAAGTACTACATCGAAGGCCATGAAGTTGGATCCAAAGTCCCAGAGGAGGACGAGGGCATCAAAGGGTGTCAAAACGGGGAAGGATCCAGCAGTAGCACCACGGCAAAGCCGCTGCAAAATAAGCCTGCATTGCGCACCAGTCGCAATGCAACCTTCAAAACCAACCTGGAGGTCCTGTTTGAAGAGCTTTTGATGGAGTTCAATGTGAAGGGTGCCAACACTGCAAGATTCCGTGCTGAGAAATTGAAGAACCAGCTGGCGGCTGCTTGAACTGAATGGGCCTGGCAGTGGAATTCTGCTGACATTTGAGGTTTCCGTAATGGATTGGGAAACCAAAGGGGGTGTTTTTTTTCGCTTTTGGCTGACCATAGGAATGCTATGTAGATAGCTCACCTTTCAGTTAACGGTACATGTCCTGTGTGAAGTTAAACCGAGGACAGTGGACGCTCTTAGATCATAGTAATTGAAGCATCCACCACAAATTGTGGTGTGATCTGAAGTTGGCATCTATATAAATTGCCTTCCATTATTTGCCTTTGAAAGGGATGCATGGCACCATGTTTCAGAATCAACCAGCCATGGAAACTATGGGATGAAGCAGTGATTTGTTGCTGTATTCATTCCATTTTTCTGTGACTCTGGCTATTTTGTACCGGCAGAAGTTATCTGGTGCAGGTGCTCAGCGTGCATGTGTTATAAAAATCTATGCACCCATAAGGTATTCGAATTTTCTATAGCTCCTTGTTACTCCTTCGAATTTTCTCTAGCTTTGTCGTCTCTTGAGCGTAGGATGCATTTTGGGGTGTGTGTGTGTGTGTGTGTTTTTTTTTTTTTTTTGGTGTAGAGCAACCAAATGTTCAGTGCTATTGATTTGCTAGTCTTGATTGCTTAGGGTGCATTTGTGGTATATTGTTTTTTTGGTGTAGAGCAACCAAATGTGCAACCAAATGTTTAGTGCTATTGATTCGCTAGTCTCTGCCAATAAAGTCAACTATTAATTAATGTTTTACATGACTACCCATTACTCTTGAATCTACATCTAACTTTTCAATTTTGCAGCATGCCTATGATACTTTGATCATTATGAAAGGTTCTGTGGTCCTTGGTCATTCTTCGTCAAAGCTATGTTGTTATAAAACTGTCTAATGAACCTGATTTAAATGCATTTGCCACTGCTATAACAATAAGCACATTTCAAACAAGCTTAATTTGGTAGTTTGTCGGGAGTCCTCGGAGCATACTTGATATCATGACTTTTTGTCAACCCAATCGAACCGCAATTTCAGATGGCATTAGTTCCATTAAAGTTTGCAAAAGATAGTAGCAAATCCATGTCGTGCCCACGGACAATGAACATTTCAACTTCCCCAACTTAATTTTCATTAAGCATCAAGTACTATGTTTGCAGGACTAAAATTTCAAGCACACACTTGATTAGCAATCAAATAGTACAAGTTATCATCATAAGCAACTTCCATGTTCTATGACACTACTATGATGATGGTCAAGGATCATACGGTACTCATATCCATCCAAGAGGTGTGATGATTCAAATCATTTTACATCCACCTAACTAAACCTAATAGTATGAACATGCATATCTGAGGTCACATGTGGCAACCTTTCACTTATTTACTGTGAGGATCGAATCCTCCAATTGACCACACTAAATCAAGTTGTCATTTTCCGATCAACACTCGTTTTAACATGGTTAATGTGGTCGTTACTGGAATTAACCACCCGTGGTATCCATTACATGTGTCTCTTAGGGTCCATTACAAAGATAGACATGCATAGCTCAAACAAATTGTAGTTAGTATGAAAGGTAGTTAAGTTTAACATCAAACGTTGGACACCATATTAAAGTTCACAACCACAATAGTATTATAGTGAAAGTCTAACAACGAGAGTTTAACAAGATACATTACCTGGTACATGCCATATCCATAGGTTACACCTCCTGCCATAGCTCTCATTTATTTCTATGCGCCCCAGAGAAAGACTTCTCATATAGAGATTGTTTACAATGGTTTGGAAAGTACCTTGATACCTCTAGATATATTTATTTTTTCTATCCTTTAGCTAACTAATTGAGAAACATTATTTGTTAATATAATTTGTAATATTGAGGGTATTTTGATAAGCGTATTTTGATCATGTAAAACTCAAATAAAATATTTTTTAAAATTATTTTCTATTATTATATATCGTTATTCATTAAGGTCTTATTTGGACCAAGTAGATATAATAGTTAGGTAGCTAATAGGTAGAACCTATTATCTAGGAGTGCGTTTGCAAACATATCTAGTTGATAAGGTTAGGTTGTTGGTTTACTTATTAACTGCTTATCTGAGTTGGTCTAACTTGTGAGATAGTTATTTCTATAGGTCCAACTAATAATTACTACCTCCGTCCCTAAAAGCTGTAACTCCTAGAATCCGTGTCAGTCAAACTTTTTTTTTTTAACTTTGACCAACTTTATAGAAAAAAAAATTTTATGTCTATGATATAAAATGAGTATCTTATGAAAATACATTATATGATAAATCTAATGGTACTAATTTGGTACCAAACATCTTAGTATTTTTTTCTAGAAATTTGATCAAAGTTTAAAAAATTTGACTTAAGACAACTCTAAAAGTTGCACTATTCAGAGACAGAGGGAGTAGCTTGTATATTATTTATACCTGTTTGGATCTAAAAGAGATAATTATTAGCGATAATTATTATCTACTATAATTATTATCTAATCTTAGAGAAACCAAACAAGGCCTTAAGATTCAAATAAATAATCTTAGTAAACTTTATAAACTTTCCTAAAATATGATATGCAAATCCATTATATAAGTTTCATGTTCCAAACTTAAATATAGCTTCAATAATTGTTAGTAAACTTTATATATGTGACTTTCCTAAAATATGATATCATTCCAATACATATCTTTATTAGAAATACCATTCCTTATTAAAAAAAACTTTAGAAATACCATTAAAAAACAAGGAAACATTAGGAGGACCATTGTGAAAAAGAAACTAGAAAACACGTTAAATCCCAGGTCGTCGTTCCTTTTCGGTATTCCGTATTCCCACCCGGCCGCTTCCTTCCCATCTACAATCTCTACCCTTTCCCTGCTGCCGCCGCCGCGACCTTCCGCTGCGCTCCTCTGCTCTTCTCTCCCCACCGTGATGTTATCGTCCCTCTCGTCGCCACCCTGCCGCTCCATAAAGCTCCGCGGCCGCAAGATGTGGCCTCACCATTTCCACTACGGCGTCGCCCTCCCCACGTGCTCACGCTAACAGCTAGCCGCCGGTCCCCTTTCTTCTTTTCGTCGAACAATTGGTGTGCTCCTCCGGTCCTCCCTCCCTTTCTTCTTCTCTTGACAAATCTATCTAGATGATCAACACCTCCTTGGGAACGGCCGCGCGCTCCGGCAGCGGGGGCGGCCCCTGCTTCACGCTGTTGTCATCGCTCAACTGCCGCTTGGCGGCGGGTCGCGCATCCGACGCCATGGATGCAAGAAATCACGAAAAGGCCAGGAATTCCGAGCTTATGGCTGCTTCGCGTCAAGAACCCGAGGTGGTTTGTCGTGGCTGCCCTAGCATCTCCTCCTGCTGCTCCTCTGAGGGATCAAGAACCGGTGAATAACAAACGTGGGTGCGACTTCAATGGCGAGATGATCTGGGCTTCCAAGAAGCAACGCTCCTCCATCTCTGCAGCTCGTGAGCATGGCAATGCGCTTGCTGAGGTGAAGAGGGCTGCGGCTGCTGCCACGTCGTTCCCAATTGCACAGGCGATGAGGGCTGCTGCTGCTGCAACTGCTGCTGCGCCGTCCCCAATTGTGCAAGAACCGATAGACCACGCGCCGTGGGGAAGCATTGGTATGGCCCTGGATGAGAAGAAAGAAGAAAAGCTCCGGCCTTGTATGTTCGCGGCCCCTGTTTCTGGCTTGGATTGTCTGCACCGAGACTGGGAGGTTACTGCCCCGAACATTGCATTGTCATCTTGCCGACATGTGGATCGTAGTCAGCGCCATAGTGCTGAGGAGGAATGCTGGCTGATCAAGAGGAGCCGCCCTTGCCCTTCCACCTTGGCAGTTTGTGAGGTCAGCAACAGAATAATGCCATCGGCCCAGTCGACAGAAATCCAGGAACCCACAAGTAGGAGCAACCCTGTACAAGAAGCAAAGGCTACTGGTCAGCATGGTCGCGAGACTGCCATTTCTTCCGGTCGTTGTAATACTCCATTGCGACCTTTCATGAGCTTGAGCCACGGCCTTCAATTCTTGGGCGTGACCCATGTGACACCAATTCTTGCCAAGACTCTAACTGCCACAGATTGCCGCTTGGGCCAGTCTCGCTTGCAATTCTCACCTCGGGAGGTCATGGATTCACCGTTGTTCAGCATTCTTACAACAGATGAGCATAGATATGTGCATCAAATGGACAGTCAGGATGGACTACAGTTGGAGGCCATTGATCGACATGGTTATTCCTACAACATGAGGTTCAAGTATGTCTCTAGTGCTAGGCAATACCGCATTATGCAAGCATGGGTACCTTTCTTGAAACAGAATGGCGTATGCGAGGGGGATCTGGTCGAGGTTGGTGCTTTCCGTGTTGATGGAAGACCTGTGCTAACGTTGTTGAACTATGCAACAGAGGGGTGGATTCCTGAAGAGATAGAGGCAGCAAAAGGCTTGTTGATGCTGTCAGATTGCAATAATGGAATGAAGTCATAGAAATTATATCTAGCACATTGCATCGCAGATGTAGTTAAGTAGGTCCATTCATATCTAGGATATTTAGGTGATAAACTTTTGTAGTTCTCCGCTTATTTTAGGCTGCTTGGTGCCCTTGATTACTGGTTTGTGTGCTAGGTTGCTGTCATGCTGCAGGAGTTTGTTATCTCTCGATTGTGATTCTTTGTAGGATTTACTATCAACATACTTGAAGATGCTAGTATACAGAATAGCTTGTTGAATTCTGTAGCTTTGAGTGACTGTAATTATATTTTTTCTTAATCTCAGGAAAACATTAAAGGCAGAGTATACCTTGTGATTATGAATACTGAATAGTTC
This sequence comes from Chrysopogon serrulatus, assembly GCA_015844335.1. Taxonomy (NCBI): domain Eukaryota; kingdom Viridiplantae; phylum Streptophyta; class Magnoliopsida; order Poales; family Poaceae; genus Chrysopogon; species Chrysopogon serrulatus. The sequence goes on from JADLZL010003451.1 coordinate 40,170, forward strand.
TTGCTTCTTGTCATTTTCTGCACGTGACACAAGTTATGCTTCAATATGATGTGCACTGATGTGGGTTGCTTATTACTTTTGGGGCTCCATTTGGATTCTGGCTGGAATTCTGTTAGTGTCAGGTAGTTCTTTGGTTATTCTTGTGTGCGCTAATATAATGATTATGCACATCAATGTTTATCTTAAGGTTTAATAGTATCTGGGAGATGATTGGGAGTTTGGAACTACCTTGGCAACATTTAGTGCATACTTGTTGCATATCTGTAGTTAACTTCGTCTGTAATTGCATTTAGTCAGGAAGCTATCTAGGAGTACCTTTTTCATCAAAGCGGTGTGCTCTGGTATTATACTTAGCCACAATTCTACTATTAAGAGAGAAGTAGGAAGAGGATAAACCTTTGGAATTGAATTCTCTCCATATAAAGATTAGTATAAAACACTAGCATTAGCTAATATCTCTGTTGTATAGTTTGACGAAACACAGCCAAAAGGAACTCTGAACTGTAATTTTGGTTGACAATACTTCTGGGGTGTTCCGAACCCGGTAATTTTTCTTTATTAGAAAGTATGTACAAGCATTATGTGTGTATAGTGTGATGTGTAATGGTTTAGCATTTGCACCATAAAATTTTCATTGCTGGTTTGCCCTCAGTTAAATCTTGAAGTCTTAGTTTGCTTGTAATAGTTGTGAACTCGATCTTTCTATCAATATATTTTCCTGGCATATTCCTGCCAGCAGTTTCGAAAAAATAAAGTTGTGACAACAAAAAAGATTGCTTCTGCTATTAACTGCTGGAACTTTTCCACATAACTTTTCCACATCATATAATAGGTCTGTAGCTCAGGATAGCATATTGAGTTAAACCAGAGTTGCTGCAGTCTGCAACAAATCTTGAGCACGTTGCAGGACTTTTAGATAGAACTGTCTTTTGTATACCTTTTTGGTACTTCGAATTTATAATAGTGTACTGCAAAAGCAGACATGAATGATCCTTTATGATCTGATAAGTTTTTCCTCTAAGCACATATAATCTTGTCAAGAATGACTCATTTACTCCTTCCTAAATATGTACTGTTTTGAGGATCTTCCTTGGTTCTTCTGTTGATTCATTTGACATCACCATTTGTTGTATATATTTGTATAATAGTGTGGATTTCATAAAGATGCCAAGTAGATAGACATAAGTACGTCTGGAACCTGAAGAGAACGAAGGACAGGTTTTGGGATGGAGTAGGGAAGAAATGGGTAAGAGGAGATTGAACTTTAGATATCTCTTGGAGTTGCTCCAGCTGCTAGGAAAGGCAGGAAAGGCGTCGATAAGCCTTTTAGCTAGGCTGTTTCTGTGACCTTTCTATTTCTCAATGATGCTGATGCACTCATGATGTTCTGATTTCAAGAGCTTGTTCCTCGTCAGATCATGAGGCAGATCTGTTGAAGTAGCACCATGCTCTAGCTAGCAGAGCAATTTGCACACGAACCATATTCTTTGCCGTCGCGTTCTCGACCACGGCCAGGCAGCTCTGCAAGCTCATTTCTTGGCACCACAGCTCGCAACCTGCAGTACACAAAGCCCGACAAATTGATTTGTTCACTAGTCAGACTTGCTCCCCGGTACGGCGGTACCGAAGCATAGAAGAAGCTGGAACGAGACAGAGCAAGGGCGTCAGCTATTTTACGCGAGCTACTCCCTCCGCATGATCATTTCTTGCTTTGGCTGGATGATTGGTAGGCGTGAATGCGGTGACCACAGCCATGCACCGAATCCATCTAGGCCAAAGATGAACACGACCAGTTGGCAGTCAGTGACCGCGAAAAGGGAGCGTCGTGCCAGGCTACACGCAGCATGGGCGCATGGCATCAAGGCAGCTTCCGACTTAAGAGGGAGAGACAAGGATCATGAGGAGAAAGATGGATAGCAGTATCACTGACTTCACCGTCAAACTCTCACAGTGATAGACCGGAACGGATGGGTTGGGGGGATATATTCCAGTTTTACCCTAATCGAATATAAATTACATAATAAAACCTGGATTTGGTTCTATATTTTTTGCATTGGTACACGTTCCTATTTTTGATGCCATCTCTGTATATTTGGTATTTTCAAGTATTTTTACTTTGGTATCTCCTATACCTTTTACTATCCGATTTCTACCGGTCAATGGTCCATATTTTTCTAACTATTGTAAAATTTCTATTTTTTATATAAAAAAGGCGATGATCCCACATAGGAGTGCACTGCTAATAATGGACAAAATTAACAGATTCTGTTCAATACACGTTATTAGAATATTGCGTGATACACAACTCAAAAGAATGGAGCTGTTGACGCGTAAACGCGGCAACACGTACTGTCCCTCGATGAGAACAGCAGCTCGGCCGATCTTCTCTCTTGCCGGAGAAAAATAGAACGGCCCTTCTCGTGCTGACGTGAGGAAACGTGACTTCGCTCCCAACGATCAGCGATGAATTGATCTCAAACGAAACCTAAGTGGCATCTAGATCTCGTTTGATGAATGCAGCAACTAGAAATGGCCCTAGCACTGCGATCTCTGAACTTGGTGGGCAAGAACAGAGACGGAAGAAGAAAAAGTGAATGAAAGAAAAAGTATGAAGAAATAACTGCGAAAATAGTAGATTGTTTTTTGTCGATGTTGGGCGAACCCTCTACCGGCCTTAACCCCTCATATATATAGGGTGATCTGGACTTTGATCTTATCAATCAAGAATACAGCATGTTTTCCGTGCAATTAGGCAACTAATCTCTACGTATAAGTCTTTCTAATACAAAACAAAGGTCTAATAATAAAATATAGGCAAGTCCGGCGCCCTGTTGGCAGTGACGCACCCAAGCTTCCTGTTGTGCATCTGAAAATCAGCAGCTTCCTGTTCAATGCATGGTCCATCTCCGAAAACCAAGTACGTGATTTCCGGACAAATTTCCATAGCTGATTCCGGCACCGAGATTTGCTAACTTCAAGTAGAATTGTGGGCCACGTGTACGATATCCCTCCTGCCACAACCAGCACGTCAAAAATTCTGCATCTCATGCACCAATGCCCTCGGCACCTGCAAGTTTCAATAAAAAATTCCTAACCACAGCATGACGCCGGTTAATTACCAGCACTCCTATTTTAAATTCATATTATCCATCCTGGCAATACGTACTAAGATCTTTAAAGCCGAATAAATTAAAGCTAATCAAATAATCAATGATTCGGCCAAATATTTTGCATGAGCCATATGCTCCTATAACTTACCAAATTTAGCTATCAACAGGAGCAATAATTTTGATTTACTATTTGTATACATTTTGACAAAATCTTCTGATTATGTGCCACTGAAATTCCTTACTTGTACACATAATAAATGCAAGCTGTAGCATTAATCATGTACCTCTATGCTTTGTTAATAACCTCGCCTTTAATTTCTTCGGGATCCTTGCATTGTATACACCGATCCCCGCACTGCTCGTGCTTTAATTTAATGTGACTTGCGGATGCTCAATTAATTTTGTATTTGAAGACTTTTGTGACTTTTGCTATGTTCTCACGAACGGAATTACGGAAACAAATACTACTCCCTCTCTCCCTGAGTAAATAGATTTCTCAAGAAAAGAGGCCAAGATTTATGACATCTAATAATATTAATTTGAAACAAGGGATATTTGTCCTTATTGTTTTATCTTAATTCGAATTTGAAATAAGTATTTAAGACTCTAAACGAACTAAAAAACTTTATCAATTACAAAGTTTTAAGAGCTATAACTTTGATTTTGGTTATTTCTCTATCCGAGGTCATTTGAAAATATTTGAATTTAAATATAAGAAATTCAAACATAATATCTCATACATAGATGAATTCAAAACAAAAGGTTATTGACTACAAAATTTCATAACTTTTAAAAACCTACAACTTCTGTTTTGGTAGTTTCTCTCTATTGTTTGATAAATTCAAATTTGAAATACAAGGAAATTCAAAGATAATTTTTCTTGCACAGAAGATTTCTCAAATGAAAAGGTGGCAAATACAAAGTTACATAACTTTTTAAGATCTACAACATTTTGGTCGTTTCTCCATTTGAGGTAGTTTCAAAATTTCAAAATTCAAATATCTAAAATTCAAACACAAGTTTCTATGCATAGATAATTTTAAATAAAAAGGTTATCAACCACAAAGTTGCATAAATTTTTAAGATCTACAACTTTATTTTGATTATTTCTCCATGCAAGGTTGTTTCAAAAATTCAAATTTACTATGCAGGTAAATCGATTTTTAGAGCTTGCTAGAAATAGAGTTGTCTTTAAAAATCAATTGCTAGAGGCGGTTGGATGATAAGCCGCCTATAGAAATAGGGACATTTTGTAAAGGTGTCAAAACAACAGCCACCTCTACAAATGCATTTCTAGAGGTGACTCAGTTTGGAAGCCACAAAGACCATCATTGCTACAAGTTGAATTTGTAGTAGTGGCGAGTCACGTTATGTTTGCGCCTGGAGAAGAGAGTCAGGCTCTACCACCTTGATCCATAGTTGCCACGCTCAGATAAGGGAAGTATTGTATGGATCTGCTGCCACCACCGGCCCCACGCCACGGTCACGCGCATTGGGAGGTGGGGGCTAGGCCCATCGTCATTGTGTTTGGGATAGAGATGAAGGGCGAGGTGCAGTGAGGGGGGGAGAGAAAGAGGGTGACTGGGAGAGAGTGAGGATGAGGCAGGCACGATCTCTTGTTTATATTCACATGTTCGGTTTTCAGCCGGTTCATCGCTTAAAATTTCACCACCAGATTTATTTCGTACTCATGATGATAGATTAGCAACACCGATGTTAACAGAACCGCTAGTGAAAATTCCGTGAAGTAAAACCAAATTTGTAGTGTAGTGGTGATGGTGCATTTATTTAAACATGTAGATTTTTAATTTCTCCAAAAACTTGATTGAGTTAAATAGTTAAATAAGTATGATTTAGAACAAAACTAAAGTGACCTATAATTTGAAAAACGTATTAATTCACTGCTAGTTTAAATACCATGCGGCTGAGTTGAGAAAATTACATAGACATTCCAAACAATACGTTTCATACATTTAGGACTCCAAACATCTACTTTACAAAAATAGCCCATCCAAATGTTGGACTCAGCCTTCAAAGTTAAACAAGATACCATCGTAACAGCCCAAGGCCGGTCCACTTTTATTACTGCTCTTGTAGTCCAGTGAAACACTACTAGAGAACAGGCCTTTGGTCGATGCATAAATTTGACTTTAGTCTCGATATTTTTTGTGTTCGGGACTAAAAGTTTTTTAATCCCGGTTGGTAATGCCAACCGGGACTAAAGGTCGATCTTTAGTCCCGCTTGGTGTTACCAACCCGGACTAAAGGTCCTCAACTTTCAGTCCTATTTGGTAATACCAACCGGGACTAAAGGTCGACTTTTTAGTCTCAGTTGGTGTTACCAACCGGGACTAAAGATCATTTTAGTCCCGGTTGGTGTTACGAACCGGGACTAAAGGACCCCCACGGATCAATTCAAAAGGAGAGTGTAGGACTTCATTACATGTGGTGTACAGTTGAGTTGGTAAGAACTTTATGTGTGAGACGAGAGGTACTAGGTTCAAATCACACACACCACAAAATTTATTTTTTCGCCTGGTGAGGCTTTAGTCCCGATTTATATACCCGGGACTAAAGGCCGGGACCTTTAGTCCCAGATTCGTAGTCCCGGTTGGGATACCCGGGACTAAAGGGTGTTCCCAACCGGGACTGCAGCCGCTTTGTGTAGCAATGAAAGTGTCGCAGCTTTCTTCCTCCCCCGCCCATTTCACTCACTATCGTCCACCACCACACAAGAATCTAAACTCCTCCCGTCCCATCTCGGCATGGCGACGATCTCCTGCACGGCCTCCTCTGTGGCCCACGCATCCTTGTGGCCCACGCATCCTCGGCTTTCCTCGCTGACCCCTCGCCCAAAAAAGTCAATGTCGGCATCCACGTAAATCTGCTCTACTCCACGAACCTTGCTTCAAATACATGTATTTAGATTAGAAATGATATAAAATACACATAATGTCATGAAAATCAAGAGTCCGATGTTTTGAGGGCTATTTTTGCGAAGTCGATGTTTGTAATTCTAAATCTGCGAAGTGCATTGTTTGGAGTGCCAAATATGCAATTTTCTCAATTCAGCCACATGGTAGTTAGGATTCATCAAATATTTAAGTTGTAGCATGCATGAATCATGCCTCGCAAGTATATATCTGTCCATATATATATATACTTCACCTTGCCTAGTCCTTCGAGTTCCTCGCTCTTTGACCATATCCACACTCCACACGTGCCCGTATTTTAATTTTGTGTGATCAGTTTGGAAACTACATGATCTACACCATCATTACTTATTGTGTACTTTGAAGACAGGTTAGCACGACTGTTTTCGACCAAAAGGACTGAGGGAGATCCCCACAGTGCGAGAGGCTAGCTCGACTGTTGATTTATGCACCGCCTAATCTGACTTACGGAGAAGCTAGGGAACAAATTGACGAGAGGTGTGGAAACAGGCAGTGCGGAAAAAATCATGGATGTCGCCATCACCGATATCCTGCACGGCGCACGCAATCGAGAAGAAACGGCGGCGGCGGTAGCAGCTAGCAATGCCCAGTCAACAGTTAACCTAATAGTGGGCTGAGATCCAGACCAAACTCGTATTAATCCAAAACATATATATACGGAAGTTAAATTTAAACCAACTTAAACCATGACTTCGGTCACTCATATCAAACCAAAAGCACTTATGCAATTAACCCATTAAAATATATTTTTTAACCCACCAATTTACCTGCACCTTGTGTTATTATTTATATTTAACCATAAATAAAAGTAAAAAATGAATAGATAGAATAAAAACTCATTGTGAACTCTATTATTCACCGTCAAACTATATCAGCTCACTTTAATAGGACCTAAACTAAACTAGCATAACAGACTTTTCAGCTTATTTTGCTCCAAACCAATACACTCTAAAAGCAAAACCAAATAAGAAATTTGAGTTTAACCTAAAGCATTGTCGGACGTCGAGTGGCTGCCGTCGTTTGGTGAGTGGTGAGACGACGGTGTCCTCTCAGGCCTCTCGTTTAATCAGGTCTACATAGAAGAGAGGTGCAATATCAGCTTAAAGAACATCAAGAAATGTAAATCTAGCTAGTGGAGCTATATTCGCTTGTGGGCACTCTGCCACCACACACAAAAAAATGATCGAGGCTAAGCTTTCACCATTTTGCCCTCATATGTCACAAAAATCTTGCACTCATGGGAGAAGTGCACCCTCTTGAATTTAATCTAGCTCCACAAAGAAAGTGGACAATAGCAAGTGTTGAAAAGAGCTTGAGGGTAAAAAGCGTAAAGATTGATTTGGGGGATATTTGTTCTGTTCTAAAAAACTTTTTACCTATCATATTGAATGTTTAGATACAATATTAAATATAAACTAAAAATAATTAATTATATAGATTACGAGTATTTTACGAGGCAAACCTTTTAAGTCTAATTAGTCCATAATTTGACAATGTGGTGATACAGTAAATATATGCTAATAATAGATTAATTAGCCTTAAAGTTTTATCCCGCAATTTCCTAACAAGTTCTGTAAGCCACGCGCACTCCATATAACATCTGATGTGACACCCTAAAACTTTTTAACTCTGAATCTACACACCCCATTGATCGATTGGATAGATGGAACTATCAATTGGATATGAATAAAAGAGATGGTCTTATTCTAATAGAAATTCACAAGTTTTTCATGATATCGAAAGAATTTAGAATAAAATAAAGGTTCCAAACACCTCAACAAGACTTTCAAAACCAGCCTGAGTTTTTTTTAAAAACAATTTGCACAACTTGCCCACAATTGATCATTCTTAATGTATTTTTTTGTTTTCCAGTTCTCTTTTGAGTCAGTGTTTTAGTTCTGGCCCTTGAACACGTAGAGTATTAAATATAGGCTAAAAATAACTAATTACACATTGTGAGACAAATTTTTTAAATCTAATTAATTCATGATTTAATAGTATGGTGCTACAGTAAATATGTGTTAATGACATATTAATTAGACTTAGAAAATCGTCTCGCAATTTCCTCGCGAGTTCTATAATTTATTTTTTATTAGTATTTGAAACTTTTTTGACATCTCATGAAACATCTGTTGTGACACACCAAAACTTTTTACTCCAGTATTTAAACACACCCTGATGTTAGATTCTTTCAAAAAAAACTTTTCACCTATTGTATCGAATGTTTAGACATATACATAGAGTATTAAATATAGACTAAAAATAACTTATTGTACACATTGCGATAACTTTGCAAGACAAACCTTTTACACCTAAGTAGTCCATTATTTGACAATGTGGAGCTATAGTAAACATGTACTAATGATAGAACAATTAGGCTTAAAAAATTCATCTCTCATTTTTCTCGCGCGTTCTTAAAGTAGTTTTTATTAATATCCGAACACCCCTTCTCATATCTCATAGAACATCTGATATGACATCCTAAAACTTTTTACCTCAGATTTAATGTCTACTGTTTGATCATTTTCCTAAAACTTTTTACTTATCACATTGAATATTTGGATACATGCATGAAGTATTAAATATAGTCTTAAAAAATAAATAATTGCATAAATTACGATAACTTTTTAAATATATGTGCAATAGTAAAATATGTGCTAATAATGGATTAATTACTTAAACAATTTGTCTCGTGGTTTTCTCGCGAGTTTTGTAATTTATTTTCTATTTGTTTACGTTTAATACTTCAAATATATGATGTCATTTCTGATGTGACACGCCAAAACTTTTTATCCTAGAATTCAAATCTTGTGCCAAGAATTTTGCCCTGTCTCATCGAATATTCGGACACATGCATAGAGCATTAAATATAGATTTTAGATAACTAATTGCACGGATTATGACTATTTACGAGACGAATCTTTTAAGCCTAATTAGTCTATGATTTGATAATGTAGTGTTAATTGTACTTACAAATTTTGTCTCGTGGTTTACTAGCGAGTTCTGTAATTTATTTTTTATTGTGTTGCAACACCCCCTTTTAGCATCCTATATAATATTTGATGTGACACGGACAAAATTTTTGTCTCTACATCCAAACATCCCAGTCATATTTTGAGTCAATAGGTTTGCAATGGGCTTATTAATACCACATGAAATTGAATGTTTCCAAACCACTGTTGGAATCAGCTACTTTGCTAAGTGCACCTAGCACTCAGCAAAACCTCAGCAAAGGCTTTACCGAATACCACCTTCGGCATAGGACACTTGGCTTACCTTTTCACGACAAAGAGCTCTTTGCTAAGTGTTTTTTCGACTCTCGGCAAAATTTGAAAGTAAAAAAAGAAAAAAATAGCAAAAAAAAATTTTAACCGAGGAAGGCTCCATTGGCATTTCTCGCACAAAATTCATGTGATATGTGGCCGGCCAGATTCGAACCAACAACTTTCCCATCACTCCTACCCCCTCTACCATTACACTACACTTTCACTTGTGTGGTTCCCCCATATATTTTTTATACCAAACCGAGTGTAAATTGCTTGTTTGAGCCGTAAACAAATTCAAATCAAAAACGTTGTCAACTACAAATTTTATAACCTTTGAGATCTACAACTCTCATTTTGGTAGTTTCTCCATCCGAAGTCATTTATAAAATTTGAATTTCATATTTGAGAAATATGAATGTTGTTTTTGTTGACAAGATAATTTCAAATTAAAAAGTTATCAACTATAAAGTTTCGTAACTTTTTTGAGATCTACGACTTTGATTTTGGCTATTTCTCCATCCGAGATACTTTGAAAACAATCAAATTTTAAATTTTTATAAATTTGAACGCAGTTTTTATTGACAAGATGATTTTAAATAAAGAAGTTGTCAACTATAAAGTTTCATAACTTTTCGAGAGCTACAACTTTTATTTTATCTATTTATCTATCCGAGGTTATTTATAAAATTCAAATTTCAAATTTGAGAAATTCAAATGTATTATTTCATTAGCAAAATTAATTCAAATGAAAGAGTGTACAACTACAACGTTGTTAACTTCTCAATATCTGCAACTTTTATTTTGGTTATTTGTTCATCCAACATAGTGGTAGTAATATTGTTTATAAATCTTATATATCTCTTTTCTAGTTTCATGAAACTATACAAAAGAGATGTAGATTTTGTTAATAATATTACTATCACTTTATACAAGAGAGATGTAGATTTTGTTAATAATGTTACTATCACTTTATCAAATAAAGAAATAATCAAAATAAAAATTGTAGATCTTAATAAGTTATATAACTTTGTCGTAGTTATCGCTTTTTTATGTGGATTAATTTATTTTTAAAAATTTATAATTTCTTTGTCGAGTGCTAAAAAAAAATTTGGCAAAAAAGGTTTTCTTGAGTGCCAAAAAACAATCGGCAAACAAACATTCTTCTTCGCCGAGTGTTTTTTTTTTTTGCACTTGGCAAAGAAGTGTCGAGCGCCTGAAGGATTACACTTGGCAAACCACTTAGGACACGGCAAAGAGCCGGTTTGGGTAGTGTATGAAAAGCACTAGAGCTAGTTCACAAACAATTTATCCGAAGTTATCTTCATATATTCTCAAAAAAAAAGAAGTTATCTTCATATATAATTAAAAATTTTAACGAAATTTAGAAGTAAAACAAATAATCTCGCTGTGAGTACAAACTGATCAAGTGACCTTTTGAATGGCAGGCAATCACTCAAAGGATGGAAACGGCCAATTGAGGCACTGCGTGATGGCGCTTGGGACGCTGCGTGATGGCGATGGACACATCGTTGGGAAAGAGGTCCTTGCGCACGAAGGCGTGGTACATGGTTGCCAGCAGCACACCGGTGACTGTGACGGACGCGATTCCGGCGAACCCGATCGCCAGCGCCCGGCTGAGCACGTTGTTCACCGACGACGCGTACATGGTCGTCGCGATGGCCACGCTCGTCACCGGGAACGTGTACGCCCACCACGCCAGCGAGAACCTGACTCCTCTGAAGAAGTTGATGTGGACCGCCAGTGACATGTAGAGGAAGAGGGAGACGAAGTAGGCGATCTTGGCGCCGAAGCTGAACTCGCCGCACAGCCTGGCCCATGCCATGGAGGGATTGGAGGCGATGCTGGGCACGGGCGATGAAAAGGAAGGGCTCCGACTGCGGCGACTTCCACAGCATCGCCTGGCTGCTGACGCCCAGGCACATCCCGAACGCGCTCACACCTCCGTCGCTCGGAGCGTCTCCAGCTCCGGACCTTCTAGCGCGGAGAAATACCGGTCGGCGCTGGGGACCTCGTTGTCGCCGGCCGCCTCCCCGGAGATCTTCGAGTCTGTGAGCTCGATTTCTGCCGACTCGAGGGGCCGGCGCCCCGCGGAGGGTGGAGAGCTGGCGCTCGACGCGGCCGGAGAAGGTTTTCAGGTGATCGAAGCGGCGGTCGCTGCGTTCCCGCTGCAGCGTCGGGTGCGAGTGGTACTGGTACCGCGCCTGATTCAGCAGCTGCGGCGGCTCTGTGACGGCCACGTGGTCGTGGTGCGCGTCAACATTGGCCTCTACCGCCATACGCACGGCGGCGTCACCGTCGCTGCAGATGGACGCGCACGCGCTGAGCTGCGTGAGGTGAAGCCCAGACGGCGACGGCGGCACGCTAAACGCGATGGAGTACGGAATCTCCGTCTCCTGCACGTGAGCATGATCGCCGTGCGCCGCCGCCGCCGGCACGCTCACCTTCACCGCCACGTCCACCTCCTTCCAGGCCGAAACAGCAGCAGCCTCCCGTGCAGCCACGGGAGAGGCGCAAGCGCCCGCGGGAACAGGTTCGAGCCCGGCACCGCCGTCAACCAAGCCGGCGAGGACTGCTTGGGCGGCTGACGGCACCAGAACTCGAGGCAGCCCTGGTGACTGGTGCCCCCTGGAGCCGTCCAGCCCTGCCATCCGGAATTCCGGATGCTCTCGCTTTTGGTAATGGCGATTTGAGCATCTCCAACAACTCCTTAAAATTGATTTGTCAAATCTTGAGTTTTGGCAAGTTGCTAATTTGTTTGGCAAGTGAAAAAAAGACTATCTCCAACAACTCCTTAAAACTCACTTGCCAAAACGAAAAAGCCCGCTAACGAATGAAGAGGCCCGCTAAGCGAACGAGGAGCCCCGCTAAACGAATGAAGAGCCCGCTAAGAAATGAAGAGCCCCGCTAACTTCTCTCGATAGCAAGTCCTTCCGCGCGTGGAAATATACGCGCGCGAGGCCCATGAATAGCAACTTGGGATAAATTTGGTTTGAAGAGTTGTTGGAGAGGAATTTTTGTGTTTTTGCCAAACTAATAAGAATAGCAACCTTATTTGAGAAGTTGTTGTAGATATGTATAGCTCAGCTCGCGCTCCATGTTTGCAACTTTGTATATATAGAGAGAGGCATAGAGATAGGCTCGATGCCGAATGTGAAAGCATCAAGGTTGTAGGGGAGAACTGTTGCCTTCTACTTGTTTTTGTATGTGTGTGCGTGTGATCAATACTTCTACTTAGTTATATCTATATCTGTTTCTAGACAGGTATAGATGATCTTTTTTTATACTGATGATCTTCTAGATTTTTAAATGTGTGTGTGTTGGGGTTGGGGGGGAGTTGTGGGGGAGGATACTTCTATGTCATATCTGTTTCCGGATAGGTATGGATGATCTTGTTTTTTTATCGAAGTCAGTAGGGGAAACTGAAACGACCCGCGATTTTCTCAAAGGGAAATCCACAGATTACATCGAATATAGTTGATACCACAGTTTGTACATCGTGAAAAGGTACAAATTACAGAGTATTACAACACTTGTAACTCGCTTAGGTACGTCGTGTCCTAGCGATAAACGCACATGGGTTAACATCAGAGTAGCCGTAGTGCCATAGCGGGTGAAGGCTCCTCCTTCATAAACGATCATCAGAGTTGGGGTAGGGTATCAGCGGGCGTAGACTTGATCCCCTTAACCACACTTGAGTGTAGAAACAAGACCACCTACTCCTTCCAGCTCCATCATTGTCGTAGTCCTCCTCGGGTACCAAACCTGCTCAACTCTATCAGTACGATTTGTATTGGCCACTGGCTTCCCACCCTATACTTTGCTTTGCTATGTGCTAAGTGGAATGTAAGGGTAGAGAGAAAAGGCCAATATTTGGCTGTAGTTTTCCTATGCCAGTTCCTAAAGTAAAATATAGTATAGTTCATCAAGTTTTAACCCATCTCATCCACACATCCACCATCCCATCCACATCCACATCCATGTCCACACATCTCACCTCACTCTCACTCTCTAGTCGGCAAGGAAGACTCCCGCTCCTCCTTGCCTCAACGGCCTAAGCCGGAATCCAACAACACCCGGGGGAGAGAAGAATTGGACACCTCTCACTATAACGAACATATGGTACTCACAGAAATGTCCATACCGGGGACACGGCTATACGTATAGATTTAGTAACTCTGTGGAGCTTATACACCTGGAACCACAAGATCGCCATCATCGACGATACCTCGTCTAGGCTGATACCAAGCTGCCACCTAACTGGCCCGATGCTACTCTACCACTCAGCTCACGGGACACCACGGAGATCCACCCGACGCCGAGAGGCGTGAGGCGTGATACCGGATCCCAATGGATACCACGCTGTCTCAGGAGGGTGTGGGTCTCGGCACCCGTACCTCCCTACACTATCACCTATCAACCTAGTAGTAGCAGCAGGGGGCCAGCTAGTCGTCAAGTCGGACCCCGCCCATTCAGAGATGAGTGGTGTGCACGAAAAGGTCTTGTGAACCGTAGGAACGCCAAACCAGTCCTTAGTAGGACTGGGCAGGATATCTTCACAAGGGGCTCAACGCCCGTGCCTCTGACGGCACCTCCGTTCTGAGGATTCGTCCCACAAAGACACTCCTCCCCAGAATCTACTCACATCACATGTACCCACCACAGGTACTCTCTCACATAGGGAGTGCCCAGATCACACTCCCCTAACAAGACTTGTCCCCTGACTCGTTGTAGGTACTGTCCAGTCGACACAACCCTCACCACACACCTAAGACACACGCCAAGATCTCTCCCATGTTAACCCAGTTACCCAGTTTACGGCACCATGTGCCTTAGCCACACACAAGCATGTATGAGTAAAGTGTAAGTGTGTAGCAAGTATCATAAAGTAGGCAAGCGTCTATCCTAGCAGCAGGTGTGCAGGGGAAAGGTTGCGTCAAGATATCGGCATATCAAGCAATCTACCATGCATCCTATCACAGTTTACCTATATAAAGTAAAGCACTAGCAGCTACACATTGCATGCCTAATAGGATTCTACGAGGTTGGGTGGGACGTGGCACCTGTTTATAGCAATCCATAGTCATCCACATCTGGTTGCTCTTCGCATCTCCTCCTCCCAGCGGATCTCCGGTCTATCCATCATCACCACGATGCAACTACCTCGATATAGCGACAAATAAGGCAAAAGAGCAATCAATCCCTAACTAAAATCCAGTACTCCCAAAAAGGCAACAAGATATAGAAGGAACCAGATAACTCCGAGTAAACACTAAAGAGACTTAGCCCTCATGGAGAGTGTCCGATCCTCGGGCTCCAAACAAATAGAAGTGGTTGTTTGTTAAGCATAAGCTCGGATCGAGGCCTCGAAATAGCCAGTATGTCCCGGGTCAACCATGTCGACTTGTACGGCTCCAAGGGAAGGGCCTTGGTCCTAACTTAACTTAAACAAACACCACGGCTTGTGGCCTCACAATTTGAATGCCATGGAAATTGGCGGGGACCGGAAGATCACAAGCAAGAGGGAAAGGGAAATAGGAACAATAGGGTTTGACCCTTGTAGCCTCTAACCCGTAAGTCACAACTACTACATAAGATTTGAGTAAGAACGATTAACACGAAACAGAGGAATTGTGATTTGGTTCTGAGGCTCTTTAGCTTACCCGTCATGATAGCCGATGGTAGCGAAAGAGATTGGAACACGAACAACAGAGGAGCGGCTACAGGTCCTCTCGCCCGCACGACACAACAACATCGGGAGCCAAGAAGAGAGTAGCACAACAGGGGAAGAGAGGAGAGTTAGCTGGGCATGTCCATGCCGCGGCCTCGGTTACATCCTCAGTGAGGACGGTTTTCCAACGGTCGATCGGGTCGACTCACGGTCCGAGAACGAGACATAGACCATAGCTTCGCTATCTAGAAGAGATAGTCCGGTCTTTGATCCAATCGTCATGGCTAAGACGGGATCGAACAGAACGGGCTAGCATGGAAAAATAAAGGGTAGAAAAGAGAGAGAGCGGTGGTCTACCTCTTTCAATGCACATGCCACGGCAAAAGGCGAGGCATCGGAGAGGAGCGATGCATGAGAGATCACATGTGCCTAAACCACTTGTAGGGTACCATGACCATGGTGCACTATATGCACTAAGGCATTCTCCGAGGTCTCAGCGATGTGGTTGTCACCGTGAGAGCCCAAGGAATGCTACGATCTCAATGGTTACAAACATACTAGGGCTCAAGCACAAAAGAACCAAAGAGGGAAAATGAGGTCCACCTCCTTTGATCCATTCGCCATTGCGATCGACAAGAATCAAAGGAATGGAACAAGTGGCAAATAAAGAATACTAACAACACAGATAAGCGAGAAAAGGGGCCTTTGGCCCCGCAGCACTTCGATCCACGTGTCATAGGAAAAGACATGAATCGAAGTTGGGATGAGAGACTCGATCCACGCCTTACTGGATTAGCGAGAATCGAAGGAGAACAAAAAGGGAAGAATGGTCCCGCACTCTCTCGACCTACCCGTCATGGCTAAGGATGGTGGTCGGAAGAAAAGAGACGAACGTCCCGCACGGTTCCTTGATCCACACCAACTCGTAGGGCACCACGACCTCCATGCAACTAAAGCGGCAAAGCTATTCGCTCCAGTCTAGGTGGTGCAAGCATGCGAGGTGGTAGGGAAAATAACACAAGAAAAGAAAGGAAAGAAAAGAGGTGGAGCCCGACGGTCATGGCGAGGCAACTCACGGCCATGAGCTTCACCTAACGAGTTGGCTCTCATCACCCCACGATCGTCGTTTCCTAGTTCATCTCCCACCGAACTAGGTCACACAAGGACTCACCATGTACGGGTAATATCCGCATCGTTTTGAGTCCCCGCGATCACGTCCTAGGGCCGAGTAGGGTTTAACGATCATAGTGCGATGGAGCTAACTAAAATACGAAAAGAGATCGTGTTCAGCGTCAGACCATGGCGGGTGTTGACACTCCTTAGCGTCAACTTTTAATAGGGCTTTTTACCTGAAGGAAAACAAGAAAACACACTAGTCTAGGGCTTTATCTGACAAATTCCACGAGTTTTGCATATTCTGTATTTTCCAGGGTGATTTTCAGAAAAGCATAAAAAGGAGATTATAGAGCTCAAATATCACGAAATTGATCCACAACAGAACAACATCATCATCGGACTCAGGAAGGGTCTAGAAGACACCCGAAGCAGCAGGGCCCGCAGAGGAGCCTAGGTGGGGCCGGCCGGCCCTACCCTGGGGCCGGTCGGCGCCCTAGGTCAACGTCTGGCCGCCGCCTTCTGGAGTCTTCCTCCCACGGTTCCTTGGAAGCCAATCAAAGCATCCCTACGTTGATTTTAGGTCGGTTTGATCCGACGGTGCACATGAGATGAAGACGCGGATCGCTGACGTGGCGGTTCCTTGCCCCCTACTCCACCTCGGCCTATATAATGACGCCCAAGGCTCCCTCCAAGAGGCATTCTACACCCGGTGCTTCATATTCTCTACATAATTAGGGTTAGGGTCCCTCTAGTTGATCTAGTCTAGTTCATCTAGTTCTAGTTCATCTAGTTGTAGCAATTAGGAGAGACTAGTTCTTCTAGATCTAGTTTTGTTTAGAGATTAGAGAGATTGAGTAGAGGAGTAGAGATTCTCGGAGGAGCTCAGGCTGTCGGCGCTTCTTCGTGGTCGTATTCTTACGGATTGACTTCCTCGCCCGGAGCTACGTTTCGAGGTACTTTTGTATTTACCATTCCGATTCAAGTAAGCAATTTGTTCTTATTCGTTCTTTGGTTCACATCTCATATTGAGAAGTTTGATCTATAGGACCCCTGTAGGTTAAAGTTGTATTTTCGTAGTGTAGGCGTGGTGCCTAGGCTAGATTTACTTGTGAATGTCCCCCGATCATTGGGATAGTGGTAGCTCGCGTAGGTGACTTTATAGGCTGCGTTGAATCCTCTGTAGTCCACGTCCCGTTGATAGGACTGATAGATTTATAGTTGTCTAGTAGGTAGATTACTCTGTTTCTTCTCCTATTCAGGTCACTTGTCCGATAAAACGATATTACACAAAGTTTACCGGTTATTGGAACTAGAGTACAATAGCTATTTCCTTTTTCTTGATATTATCTAGCCTAATTGTAGGGTTAAGTCTATAGACATTGTCATTATCACAACTGTTCCCTGTGGATACGATATTTAAAACCTCAGGGTAAAATGTGACACCTGGTATGATATCTCAAAGCGCTTGCGGATAATCCTACTTAAAACTTATTTAATGGAGTGCAGTTAAAAATACCAACAAGCATTTTTGGCGCCGTTGCCGGGGAACGGTTTGCTGATTTTGACTTAGTCTAGCTTAATCTTGTATTATACTTTTATCTTTTCTTATTTTATCCCATTCTCTTCATTAATTTTTGTGTTCATCCTTATGGATGCTTTTAATTCTATTTGTTTTTATGACATGCGTGAAAGCTTCGGGCCACCAAAATCTAATGAACCTATCATAACACCTGGCTATGAGCTGCACCCATGTCTAATCAAAACAGGAATGCTAAATGACAATCGATTGTTTTGGCAGCCGACAACACTCGATTTTTATGACCGCTGGATCGAGAATGCAGCGTCTGATATGTTTCCGTTACTTTGTGCCTCTGTAGTGGAGGGCCCACCCTCAGTGCTACTGTTCAAAATTGGGAATGCGCCTGGTTTAGGTCGCTGATACATTTCCCCGTTGTCTTCTTCCCCGCGAGGCCGCGACGCTCTGGCGAGTGGCGAGAGGCGAGAGGCGATTCCATCAAGGTGCAAGGTTCGTTCCTTTTGCTTCCTTCGATTCCTTTTGATCTTCGCTGTTAGGATTCGCTCATGTGTTTTGCCTCGTTCTAGAGGTTAGGGTTCAAGTTTATTTCAAGGATATGTTCTCTACTGTGTTTGGGGATGGATGAAATTTGTTCTAGGGTTCGAGCAGGGATTTGGCATTGATGTGAGTTCCAATTTGTGTTGGATTTGCTGATTTGGTTGGTGTATTTGTCGCCGTTAGGCCTACCATGTGCCGTCGCCTTGGCCTTCTACAGCGCGTCGCGCCAGATGGGCAGCCGAAGCGGCGCCGCCCTGGCCATGCGACCGCTGCCGCGACCCATCGCCCTGAGCAGGCAGCTGCTGCCGCGGGCCCTAAGTTGCTGGCTGTCGCTCCCCGCCGCCCTGCCCAAGCGGCAAATCCACCCAGATGCTACAGTCTCGTACGCGTATCAGCTTAATGCTCCTATTAGCTTGGCCTTTCTACTTAATGGTCAGATACATCCGTCGTCTAGTTTTTTTGCCTATTTGCTTGGCCTGCTTATGCTCTGATTAATGCATCCGGCTTGGTTAGTTCTAGCTAGGTGTGGATAGTGTTTAATGGTGAGTTAACCTTCTGGATTTGTAGGTGTTCTGCTCCTATTAGCTTGATTGGAAGATGTGTGCCTCGGTTGTGGTTACTACATTCTGAAATTCTTTTGTTTGATTCAATACATGTGATCCCCAAATCAATGTGCTCATCAACTATACTGAAGAAAAACAGACCTACTATATTTTCCAGAGTTTATCTTGCCGGCTTGGTGGCATGCTGCTTTTTTTATTTCATAATATCCATTGTGATCAGTCTCTTATAGATTTTCTGCTGTAAGGTTCCTTGTCTAATGTTTGTGAAAATTCATTTTTTTTTTTTTTCAGAAACATGCAGGCTGCAGTTCTTATGATTGTAGCAGTGGGATGCTTTAGCCACCAATTTTGGCGATTGTAATCTGAATATTTTAGTCACTGTTATTTTTAGTTTCAGTTGCCGTGGCCAACTTGCATGTTGAATTAAAACCTGCTTTAGTGCGCAGCAATATGAATTTGGATTTGAAATTTATTCCTTGTTTATGCTGCTATTACGAGTCTTCTCTGCCATTTTAGAAGAGGGAGAAACATGGAACGAAATATAAAGTAAGTCGTGAGGCAACTTCTGAAGGTGCTTCTGCATAGACAGTTATAATTTCTAGTGTTTATGTATAGACTGAGTTGTCTATTTTGGTATCAATAAATAGATTTTCAAAATGCCATTTTTGGCGAATCATATATAGCTGATTGAATTGGTTGTTTATGTGTCAAATAGCTATTTCAAATGACTATTTTAATAACAAAATATGACTACTTGGATTGGTTATAGACTCTGATGAAGTAGTCTAATTATCTAATATTTTGGTGTGTTACCATTGATTATTAGTGTTTTCAAGGTTCCAAAATGTCGATAAAATTTGTAACTTTTGTGAACAATTTGCTATCATTTTATCTGAGATTGGATTGGATAAAAAACATTTGAAATTTTTGTTTTTGTAAAATACTGTAATTGTGGTGTGTCTTTTCCAATCCATAGATTTTTTTTTTCTGTATGGCATGTTTTTTGAGATCTGCACTCCATAGAAATGTCTTTTTGCCCTGAAGAATCTGGTATATATGATCTGATATTTGCATTTCTCTGTAGTGTCCTTCTGATGCAGGATTAGATTAGTTTTTTTTTTGTTCGTTCTAGTGTCTACGCAAGTATTGCGATAGTACCTTTGAACATGTAATCTTTTAAATCCAGAATTTCTATTCAGTTGTTTTTGTTTCAGTTGCATTTCTTCCTTTGAGGTGGAGGTTCCACTTTTAGTTCTGCTGTTTAAAATTGGCGGTCGCCCCTGTTTTTGTGGCTGTTACATTTCCTCATCATTTTCTTGCCCATGTCGCTTTGCACTGCTGAGAGGCAATTCCATCAGGCAACAAGGTTCACTCCCTTTACTTTCTTTGCTTTGCACTGCTATGTTTAGGGATGGAAATGCAACTGGTTCTGTGGCTGAAGCAGGGATTTGGTACTAATTTGGAGTTTCAATTTTTTGTAAGATTAGCTGTTTTGATTGATCTACTTGTTTCCCTTGGTAGATTTTTTTGTTTTAGGATCCTTGTTAGATTACAGGGGTATTACTTGATGATCTGCAGGTAGTTATCAGTCATCCAAGCTGCTCAGCTCATCTTTCTTTTTGTATGGTTTGCCTTTTATTTTACTGTACAACAGTCACCCAAGCTGCTCAGCTCATCTTTCTTTTTGTTTCCTGCTAGGTTTTCTCCTTTTACATTTTCTGCTATCACTAGCATAGGAACTTGAGATCACCTTGACACCTGGTATTTTCAGAGCTAAGAAAATTTGAGGTATGAAAATTTTAGATGCGTGAAACACTATTTGTGATTTTTTTAGGTGAGGAAGTAGTCCATTGGTAAATGCTAGTTCTGTAGGCTTCTTATGTTTTGCCCATATAATCAGAAAGAATAATCCAATAGTAAATGACCCACTGTAGGAGATTCACCATGGAGGAGCTGGTGGCCTATGGGCGTTAATTGTGCTTGGAAAATATGCTGTAGGTACATGAGCAGAAGAGGATGGTGGTGAGGATGAGTATTAGCTTCAAGATCTTGAATTTGTTAGCTAGTTCATCAAATGGTGCCTCTCTGACTAGATGGTGCTTGTTCTATGTGATTTCTCTAACTAGATGTTGCATGATGTTTTGAGGTTGTCAGATTCCCAATAGGAGCTAAGCAATAGTGCTGGAAATCATGTTTCAAACGTTCCATTGTCTGACAGTTGGCTTTTGATGTCATCGAATCTTTTTGCGGGATGTTGCAGCCAGCCAGCTCTTAGGGAATTTTGCAGTTATCGAACGCATCGTGAAGCTTATGGTGGCGTTAGGCATGCTGAGCGAGTGCTTCAACACAGTGAAGGATTTGGTGAACCAAAATTGACATGCTGCACCAAGCTGTGTATAGGCTTCAGAAAATCATTTTTGAGACGCCCACATTTTTGTATTAGCTCTTAGATGTCACTCAGTTATATATTAGTTTTTTCATTCTTGAATGATCAGGTCTGAATTTAAACAGCCAAGCTACGAAGGTTCTACACCATGGTTCTAGAGAAGGATGGAGACATCGTTTTAGCAGCCATGTTGATTGTCTGTTTGTACTCATTTTCTCTCTTTGTTTGTTTGTCTAAAGCTCTAGGATTATTACTTGGATTAGATTAGTAAAACTAGCAGCTTAATGACAGTAAATGGCATATCTGGCCATTAGTTGCATGCTTCATCAATTTGTTCAAAGTAGCCTAGTTTTTCCTGCTACTACAAATAGCTTATGTTAACTAGTTGTCAGCTTGTGCCAATGGTGCCCTGTGATGTCTACTGTCAAATCTCGAATATAATGTGTTGGTGGCCTGGGTCTATTGGTTTACCAAAACCATAATACAGAATAGTTCTGGACTACTCTGTTTGCCAATTGATCTCGAGGCCAATATATAGAGATAATTCCATAATGCAAAATCACTTCATTTTTCATCATCAGTACTGAGTGCACTTGTGAGACCAATTTTGATCTTTTAGATATAGTGCCTAAATATCATTCAGGCTCTTTAAAATTAAAGTTTATTTGTTTTCTTAGGGAAAATGTAACACAGACTATTGACTTACATCCAGGGTCCTAGGCTTAAGACCTTGTTTATGGAGGTTTAGACTTTAGATTCACTGTATAGGTGTCCTTCACCTTCCTACATAAATTAGACTTGATGTTCTACTTAATCTGTCCCAAAAGATATCTGTGCTTGACATAAACTATCCTAAGTTTGACCATTCTTATCTGTCGTTATTGTTTTAGGACATGGACATGATTGATTTTTGCAGACACACTGGTCTTTAGTCTAGTGCTGCTATAACAAGAAATGTTACTATAAAATTAATTAGGATGCTACATAAGTTTGTTGAAAATTCTAGGTTGTACTTGTGTGCCCTCGAGGTCGGTAATCTTTTCATTATTTTTGTTGATCTCTTTTTTTTTACCTCTCTGTTAAACTAATTTCATATTTTCTCATACAGAGTTGCTTGATATGAAGTGTGCCATTGTACATACCTATGCCATGGAACCTCAGGTTTGTGGTATTCAATTACGTTCTTGAAATGTATTTGTAATTTTCTTGTCTGTCAACAACTTCCTTGAACAGGCACTTGTTGAGTTCTTTGGCACCGTTTCAAATGAGTGTGCACTTTGAGTGCATGAAGGAGTTTCTACTGGTCAATCTGAAATCTTTAGATTATTTTGCAGGTAATATTGCTCCGTTCTTGTAAACATTATTATTCCTATTCCACCCTATTGCCTTCTCCCTTATTCTAGCTTTATATTTTTTTCGAACCTATGGGTCATCTCGATATAAAATGCTTCTGCAATACACCGCTGAATTTGGAACTACTCTAGATGAAAACCAATCAAATAAAAAAAATTCAGTTACATAATTGCTATCACCAACAACGTAAATTGCAGCTATTGGACACTGCAATTATAGTTCTAAGCTTATGCAATTGTAGTTCTCGAGCATAATTTAATTTAAGCAAAGGAATAGTTGTTAATAATTTATTGAATTTTGTTCTAATTATTTCCATTGCCCAATTATGATGGACGGGTAAGTAACATTAGGCCCAACCAGTGATTATGCTCCAGATTAATGCATATACACTTCTCCTGGTTGCTCTGTCTTTATGTTTTGGCAACAAGGGAAAACCAGGAATGGGCGTCCTCATTGGTATCTCTGAATCGGGTTTGTTGCTCTTTGAGCAAGTAGTATCACAAGTTCATCTAAAGTTGAGTGAGTGACACTCGTCTATGCATCTTTAGTTTAATTGCATTAACATCAAGAACAATTTGCACTATCTGAATTTTACAATTTTTTATTTTTATGTTTTGTAATTTAGTGATGTTGTAATGGCATCAATATTTTAGTCATTGCAGGAAAATATAGAAGAAACTAAACTTGGTTGTATAAGGTCTTGATCTTGGATCAACAACAACCATGGTAATTACTTGTATTTTGTGCCAACACAACTTTGATATTGTGATTGTCTTTGGTATGGTCAAAGAATTTGTATGTTGTCCTTCCATAGAAAAAAGTTGTCAATTTTTGTTTTGTGATTTGTGATCTATCCTTGTGTTAAATGAAGAAGGCGTAGACTAAGAGATCTATGATTGTGCTTATATAGATAAAAATTGTGATTTATCCTTCCATAGAAAAAAATTGTCATATGTGATTGTGCTTGCACACATAAAAAAAAATTGTCTTATGTCCTTCTATAGTAAAAAAATTATCACTTGTCATATGTGATTGTCACTTGTCCTATATAATTGTGCTTGTACACATAAACATTGTCCTCTGTGTTTCTATAGTAAAAACATTGTCACTTGTCTTTTGTGATTGTGCATATATAGATAGAATTTATCCTCTCTGTGACTGTGATTTGTCTTCTAGCTTATTGGATGCATGAATGTATATAGAAGAAGCAGCAAGCCATTTTTGCCCTTATGTTGTGTGTGAATGCAGACCTATTTGGATGTAAAGCTTGAGCGAAGCTAGGCTGAACCATCCTAGTTGGTTCACCGTGGATTTTTAATGTTCTAGTCTTGTCTGCTCATATAAGATGCATTATGTTTGGTTGCATATAACCTATTGCTATTGATCTATTGGTCATACTTACCATTTTAAAACATGTTTCAAATACTTTTTCTGTTCAATTCTTGGTCATGTGCTATAAAGTTTGATTTTAGTAAATTTGTTAACACCTGAGTTGCCATTTTCTCAGCGTAAGTGAAAGAGTTGCTGATGTGAAAACACGGATCTATGCAATGAAATGTCTCACTTTGCCTTTTGTGAGGCAAGTGGGTTCTGTGGTCTATTAGTACTTAGAGAATTCTCGTTTCTCGGGGAATCCTTGTGCGTGTTTGTTATGCTCCTCGTCCCTATGTACGTGATTGTCTTTGGTATTAGATAAAATTTTTGTAAATTGTCCTTTTATAGAAAAAAATTGTCTATTGTAATCTGTGATTGTCTTTGGTATTAGTCTATTGTCTTATTTGTTTTTTTATCGAGTTGGTTATATATTTGTTATTGTGTCGAGTTGCATAAATTTTGTTTCTGTCCTTTCTTAGAAAGAAAAATTGTCAATTTGTATATTGTCCTATATTGTTTCTGTTCTTCCTTAGAAAAATAAATTATCAAGTCCTATATTGTTTCTGTCTTTCCTTAGAAAAAAAAATTGTTAATTTGTCTATTGTCCTATATTGTTTCATGTCCTTCCTTAGAAAAAAAATTGTCAATTTGTCTATTGTCCTATATTGTTTCCTGTCCTTGCTTAGAAAAAAAATTGTCAATTTATCTATTGTCCTATTTGTCTTTTTTGTCATAGCTGGTTATATCTTCTTTTTGATATCTGTCTATATCTCACAAATGAACCTATGAAAAAGTTAGGAGCTATGCTTTGTTTCAACATACTACAAGTTTTCTCGAAAATGGCCAATCTGCAATTTGAGCTGTGTAATTGCTGATCGATTATAGAAACTCTGAAGTGGTTTTATTCATAGAGTGATGGCTAATCTCTCTGTCTTATGACTTAATCATCTTTATGCATTTCTTTTTCAGGGGTATTTGGCTTGAACGACAGAGCTGCAAGGCTACAAGAGGGGCCTGGACACTCGGTTTCTGTATCTAGACAAGTAAGCTGGTTTCCTTGACAAATTACAAAGATTTTTGTCAAGTTAATGCAGTATTGAAATTGTCTGTTGTACATCTGGTAGGTTTACGGTTAATCATGTCTTCCAAAGTTGTTTTTCTTGAGTTCACTGGCTGTATCCACAGCTTGAGGTGTTATAGATTTGTTTGGTCCTTACTTCAGTCTTTGAATTTTGAAATCTGTATGTTGTGCTTATGGTTTTTATGTGTTCCCCCATGGCCCCATCTTTATGTAGACCTACATGTTCAAGTATGACTACGTGCACAGCCACTGGAAGCACAGTTGCATCACCCTCATGGACTCCCAACTCTTCTCTTCAGAGAGAATTAATGATATTTGATTAGGATAAAGTTGCTGCATCATAATTTCCTTTGTCAAAGTGTACAAGACCTAATACTGAATATTGCAGATGCTAAATACCAAATTTGCATAAAATGAAGTGCGTAATTTAGTACTTATAAATGTGTAATCAAGAATTAATATGGCATTAGGATAGATTAGGATAAACTGTTTGATTTTTTTTCTTGTATGCTTGTTTGTAGCCTGTGTTGGCCCCGATCACAGCTCAGCTGAAGCACTCAGCTCACCCTCACTCACTCACACACTCCGGCTAGAAGTAGGAGTTGAGCACAGCACACACACACAACCTTTGCACAAGCACCAGCCCCCGGCCGAACTCAGTTTTTGGGTGGCAAACTGAACTACTTGATTCATTGCCTTAGCTTGAAATATATGCAAGTCTAGCTACAGGTACACTAGTACCACTAACTATTACAAGGTGCTGCTGCCACTACTTAGCACTGCAGTCCTACTACTTCTGAATCAAGTCATGGCGTATTGCCATACTTGAGCAGGGGACAGGGGGCAACAAGAGCGACCGATGCCAACCCTGGCGTGCAGAGAGAGTGAATAGGGGAGCAGCTGATTATATCTTTACAAAACCGGCCCTTCTTCTTTACGGGCTCACTTGCAAAATTACAACAACAGCTCTCTGTGAGCCTTGTTTGTTCTCCTAACACATATTACAACTTGGACGAGAATACAATTACAACTTGGACAGATCGTGTACTAGTTCCTTCTAAAAACACACAGTTTTCCCATGATGGAATTTGTGTGTTATCCTGAAAAAAAAACACACGGTTTTCCTTCTCTGCTGCAACTTGTGTGTAGTATGCAGGGCAGCCAAAAAAACGTGTGCTAGCTTGGAAAAAAAAATACATAGATTTGTTGGGTCCACGAAATTCGTGTGTTTTAGAGCTGAAAAACACACGTGTCTTTGCTTTTGCTAAAACACACGTGTTTTGACTAGACAGGCTCAATTCAAGTGTTTTTTAGTCTTCCAACAATCGAGTGCCAGGAAGCTATAAAACAACCGATTGTTCAGTAGACAGACTCAATCAAAATGATTCGGGATAAACCCTTCTCGGGAGAAGGTAATGAAAACCCATACTTACACTTACGCCGAGCGGACTGTGCATGCCCTGCGCATTCTTTGGCATGTCTAATAAGACTATTAGATGGAAGCTTTTTTTTCGTTTTCCTTGACGGGGAAAAGCTAAACTTTGGTATAATCGAGCCGTAGGGAGTGTGCAAGGTGATTGGAAAATGTTATACTCTGAATTACATTTTACACTTCTTCCCCATCTCTAGGGTAGCTAGCTTCAAAAAAAAGAGGTTCTAACTTTTTAGGCAACTAGAACAAGAATCTCTTAGTAAATCATGGGAGCGTTTTAATGAACTTATCACATTTGGCCACGACCTTGGTTCTCCGGACCCCATGCTTTTTCAATATTTTTATTTGGGTCTTACCAAGGAATCTAAGGACTCCCTTGATTTAGCCCCTGGAGGAGCTTTTCTTCACTTGCCTATAATCGAAGCCAGGACCGATGCTAGAAAAGGTTGTTCAAGCCTATTCGAGCTCTCTCGAGGAAGAGAAGGAATCATCTCCCGAACAAAAAGAGGAAGTTTTGGTAGCTGAAACACAATCACCCCAATCCCAAGATTTAGCTATCAATCCTAAACCATCAAAACCTCACAATGATGATTTAGACTTCCAATTAGCTAAGATGCTCGTACATCGATATGAATCGGACCTTCTTAGAAGAGCATTTTGGAAAAAGTGTCATCAACTTCCTTTCTCTCCTAAAGGACATCAAGAAGAATACATGGATGGCATGTCTAGTGACACCATAGAAGGAGAGCTAAGCCACTCAAGAATTAATCATATCTTCTCCCCTTCTATACCCATATTAGATAACTTATCTAAACCCAGCTTTAGACCCATCCTTGACCCTGATGATCCTTTTTATACTCTCTCCCTTAAGTCTCGTAACGACCCTAAAAACTCACTAGAATACCTAAAGTATAGGAGTCATGAAGACTATAAAAATGATCAAGAAGAGCAACGTCGACAATGGCATGAATGCATAGAACATATGAAAAACTCATTGGCCATTGTCAAAGAATGGATGGAGGAGGACGAGGCCTTAATGTTAGCATCCGAACTTGGTCTAGATTCAAATGGTGAGCTTAAATCAATTTCTTTAATAAATAGAACTCACCCAAGTTCGAAGGAAGCTTTTAGACGAGACCAATCCTAGAGGCATCAATGCATGGGAAATCCTAGAAGATAAAGCACCCAATGAATGTCATAGGCATAAAATAATAGAAATGAATCTGTTACCTATAGACACCCATGAAGAGACACCCTTAGAGTTTAAAAAGGGAGATCATATCGGCGAGCACGGCAATTATCTCATTAACACTTTATCAAATCCATGCTCATATGAGAAACTTCCCGAATCTTTTGGTCTCTCAAACATTATCCCACACGAGATTTTCACCCCCTCTTTATATACTGTTCATAAAATCATTAAAAGGACGGTTGTTGATGCATATATTTATCATAAATATTATAGATCTCGTTGTAATCTTGATATAGGTGCACAAAGGCTAATGTTCTAGAGGAAACCACCTCATCAACTTGAAGTATAATAGTCGGAAGGTTTCCTATGAACAACTTTGTGTCCTAAAAATAACCACTCTAAAAAAAATAAATGAATGAATTAAGTTTGCACCTTTAGCATAGAAATATAATTATCAAAATATTCCTTTAGATATTTTTATCACTAACCATTTCAGGTTTGAAGTAAGAAAATGAATAATGGCAGTGTCGGGTATGACCAACCAATCATTATGCAACTTTAAATTATATCCACTCAAGCTTACATTTACTTTGTAAAATTCAAGCTTGGGGAATGACTTATTTAGAAAAATTCTATATTGCTAATATTGGTTGTCTCTACCTTTATTCAATTTATTAATCATACTCTTTCATCTCTGTTTTGAATAACACTCGATAAACTTTCATGATACCTTTGTTTGGTATAGTATACTTAAGGTTTGGAGAAATTTCATACACCTTTTGAATTAGGCATGGTGCTTAGTTTAAATTGTTTTCTTGAGTCATAATTAGACAAGGTGTTTTAGTTTGATTCTTGAACTAAGAGGTGTATTGATTTTATTTTCAAAGGCTTTTTGAATTAAGCGTGGTGCTTAGGTTAGAATGCCTTCCTAAGTCAAATTAGACGTGGTGTGTAGGTTGATTTTTGAACTAATAATATATTGTAGTAGACATTGGATATTTTGTAGACTAGCCCCCTCAGAGGGAAAATTTTCAAAATTAATTTGGGTAAGTCATAGGATGAATTCAAATTAGAGATGAGACAGGTACATGCTAAACTTTAATAACTTTATAGAAGAAGACATAGCTCATTCATCATGAATGAAAGAAGCGTAAGCATTAATGATTCATTCACTTTAACCTCCACTACAAGTTCCTTTGCCTCAAGTCATGTACGTATAAAATATGATCTATGCTAAAGTAATATTAATACTATCTTTTCATTAGCATAGACGAGAACAAAATGAAATAATTGGATAAGCAATCTATGTTTAAAATTTATATACTCATTCGGGTATGTGTTGTCCACTAATCTGTTATAGGCATAATAATAACTCGGAGTGAAAAGAGTCAAAAAGATCAAAAAAGCAAAAGATGGCAAAAGAATAAATATAATGAGAGGAGACAAGATGTCTATGAGCAACTCAAGATTCAAGAGGAAGGACCACCGGCCATTTACCCTTCATCACTTGGTGCTATCACGCTTTAATAATGAAAGTAATATTTTAAGGTAAGTGGTCCTTTGCTCTTCTCTTGATCTAGCTGTGCACATAAATTAAAAACACAAACATGTTAGAGTTACAACTTAAATTGATCAACCCGATTAACTCAACATGATTTGTCTTTTAAGATTGTTCATGGCAATCGTTTCTCTTAATCTCGTCTTAATCAAGCAAGCTAAAAATATTATATTCAATTTTAGAAAGATGATAGTCATACTCATATGAAAATTTATATATAGACAATCCTTACATTGGTTAAGCAAGTCATTCCTTTACGCCATGTGAACTTAAATGCAACATTAAATGCTTAATCTTTTGATCCTACCACTCATGGCATAAATAAACAATTCATGTAACACCAACTTTATCTTGTTCAATGTGCCTAAGGATAGAGAAAAATAAATAAAGAAATAGATTTAGTTACGTTGGTGTTTTTCCACCAAAGCCCATGCACTTGATCTCCGCCTTGGTTTTGCACACGGGACAACACATCAAGTGAAATTTATTAATTCTACAAGTGAGACTTCGTGAACATGCACACCGAGCAAGATCTTTGCCGCCTATAATTAAAGCTCTACTTCAACTTGTTGGCCAAATCAAAGAACAAAGGTGACATCATCATCACTAGAGGTATGCAACTAACAAGACCTCCATCTCTCAAGGATGGAGAGATACACAAGAGTGGAAGAAGAAGTTCGTCGGTAAACTTAAAATGCCGTACCCTTTGCCATAAGGTAATATGGTAGTTATCTAATTAATTAGTATTCTTCTCTACATTAATAATTTTACTTTAATATTTTTATCTTCATAAATACTAAAAATAAAATAAAATAAAAATCTTTATCGTTTCATTTCTTCGCATCATAAAATATTGAAAGCCCCATGTGAATAAACTTATGGTAACCCCAGTAGGAATATTCACCGTGGTGGCATAAAAAAAATAAAAAAAAAACCTAAGCCCCATAAGAATAAATATTCTCGTGGAGGCATAAAAATGTATCATACTCATATATTTAATTTCTACATAATTAATCTAGAAAATCCTAAAAAAAGAGAATCCTCGCTAGAATCTGTCAATTCAAATTAACTCAAAGAATAATCAATCACTTATTGGTCGACCGCTAACCTATTATTAAATTCGAGCCTCGAGTTTTGGTTTTCTTGTTGGAGTATACTTATGCGGGAACAACATTATAATAAGGAGAGAGTCTATCGGTGGCACCCACCGTAACATTTATTTGGTTAGCTCACTCTAAAGATCATCAACACCAAGTATTGCAAACATCTAGCTTGGGGAGGAGCATCCCCTAGTTATCAGGTAACTATACCTAGGCGATTATCGAAGTCTATTCTATATAGTCATAAAATACCAAAAATATGTGAGCACATGAAGGTTCACAATAGTATCATAAGAAAATATAAGAAAAACACAAAAATATTCGGGCACATGAAGGCTCGACGCGATCGAAGGGATTAGCTTGGGGGAGACGCACCCCCGTTATCATCGTGAATATGGTATGTCTTTACTATTAGTTTTATTTTAGTAAGCTATAGTATGTGTTAGATTTAATAATTAAAGTATGTTTGAAGAACTCTCTCTCTCTAATCTTTTAAAGTGGAAATGATGAATAGTTGCTCTCTTGTAATTCCTTTCAAGTGCTTAGTTTTTAACCATAGATTCTCCTAAGTTTTGGACATGACTACTTTGATATAAGAATTTACTCGAACCTGAAATTTGTGGAGACATATGCTTGAGCTAAAGTCTAGGTAATTGATTGATATGATACATGAAGGTCTAAGTTGCTATTTATCTTATTCCTAGCATTACTAAGTTCGAGATTTATTTTGAAAATCCAAAATCTTACATAATGAGCTCTTGTATGATAAAGTTTACATTCCTACCAAAGCCATATATGATACATTTAGAGTTAGAAAAATCCTTACATATTCATCTTTGCTTGCTTTACATTGAGTTTAGTCAACCTTTGGAGTATACCTTATGAGAGTCTTGTCATGCTTTTAAAATCAAGATCACTTACGCACTCCACCCACATATGCATTACTCCTACTCTAGGATGTAAGCCTTGAGTCATTTTCACTTTCATCTAGATTCACCTTAAAAATATTTTTCTCCTACATTAGGAGTAAAACACCCAAAAATATAGTTTATAGGACAGCCCCCATTTAATTGCTCTAAGTTCTTATCATTATCTCTCCGGTTATTTATATTCAAAGGATGCATGTGGCTATGCAAAAGTATTAAAAAAGAAAAGAAAAAAGAGAAAAGGAAAAAGAAAAAATAGGAGTAAAAGATGGACAAGTGTCCCAAAGCATTAAAACAAATGGGTACATAGATGCCCGCCTCCCAGATTGAAAAAAAAAAGAAAGAAAGAATAAAGATAGCCCATGTTTTCCCGCCGAACAAAGTTCTAAGGAGGGAGTTATTTTCAAAGAGCAAAAGTAGAATTAGGATTAGCCACTAAATACTATATATGCACCTATCCACCATATTCCATACGCACACACATCTTGATTTGATTGTATGCCTCGATTCTCTATGGATCCATTGCTTGACTTTACAATATATGAATTGCAAGTATGTTCATCCTTGTTATTGCCACTCCTATGAGCTCCACTATATATATCCTTAGTTATAGGAAGGCATGACCTTATTAATGCCTCAAGAAGATCCATAAATACCACATATAATAAGAGACTTGAGGGTGTCATACAATTATGCTCCGAAGTTTTATTGTGAAAACTTTAAAAAAACTCGGAATATTAGTACTTGTGAAGAATTTGAGACATAGTGCTTGACTTGATTGTTCTATCTTTTCGATTACTCAAGACTTATGCAAGAGCCGTAAAAAGCTCTATAGTTAAAGGTAAAATGGGTAAGTTTGAAAGTTAGATCGTTTTTGTCTAAACCGGAGGAAAATTTATGTCTAAAAAGCGTGTGTACTTAAAAGAAATAAAAGTATTGCAAAGCAACTCCCCGATCTAAATATTTTAATAATTAGGCTTGGGGTTGTTTGCCAAGGGACCGGCAAAAGGTAAGCTTGGGGGTATTGTTGACACTCCTTAGCGTCAACTTTTACTAGGGCTTTTTACGAAGGAAAACAAGAAAAAACACACTAGTCTAGGGCTTTATCGACAAATTCCACGAGTTTTGCATATTCGTATTATTTTCGGGGTGATTTTCGGAAAAGCATAAAAAGGGGATTATAGAGCTTAAATATCACGAAATTGATCCACAAACAGAACAACATCATCATTGGACTCAAGAAGGGTCTAGAAGACACCCGAAGCAGCGGGGCCCGCAGAGGAGCCTAGGTGGGGCCGGCCGGCCCCACCCTGGGGCCGGTCGGCGCCCTAGGTCAACGTCTGGCCGCCGCCTTCTGGAGTCTTCCTCCCACGGTTCCTTGGAAGCCAATCAAAGCATCCCTACGTTGATTTTAGGTCGGTTTGATCCGACGGTGCACATGAGATGAAGACGCGGATCGCTGACGTGGCGGTTCCTTGCCCCCTACTCCACCTCGGCCTATATAATGACGCCCAAGGCTCCCTCCAAGAGGCATTCTACACCCCGGTGCTTCATATTCTCTACATAATTAGGGTTAGGGTCCCTCTAGTTGATCTAGTCTAGTTCATCTAGTTCTAGTTCATCTAGTTGTAGCAATTAAGAGAGACTAGTTCTTCTAGATCTAGTTTTGTTTAGAGATTAGAGAGATTGAGTAGAGGAGTAGAGATTCCGGAGGAGCTCGGCTGTCGGCGCTTCTTCGTGGTCGTATTCTTACGGATTCAACTTCCTCGCTTGGAGCTGCGTTCTGAGGTACTTTTGTATTTACCATTCCGATTCAAGTAAGCAATTTGTTATTATTCGTTCTTTGGTTCACATCTCATATTGAGAACTTTGATCTATAGGACCACCTGTAGGTTAAAATTGTATTTCGTAGTGTAGGCATGGTGCCTAGGCTAGATTTACTTGTGAATGTCCCCCCCGATCGGTAGGATAGTGGTAGCTCGCGTAGGTGACTTTATAGTTGCGTTGAATCCTCCGTAGTCCACTTCCCGTTGATGGGACCGATAGGCTTATAGGTGTCCGGGAGGTAGATTACTCTGTTTCTTCTCCTATTCAGGTCACTTGTCCGATAAGACGATATTATACAAAGTTTACCGGTTATTGGAACTAGAGTACAATAGCTATTTTCTTTTTTTCTTGATATTATCTAGCCTAATTGTAGGGTTAAGTCTATAGACATTGTCATTATCACAACTGTTCCTCGTGGATACGCTATTTAAAACCTCAGGGTAAAATGTGACATCGGTATGATATCTGTGCGCTTGCGGATAATCCTACTTAAAACTTATTTAATGGAGTGCAGTTAAAAATACCAACAGCGGGCAAACTCGCGATCGCACGTCCGAACACGTTGCTCTCAACCGGCTCGAAGGCTCGGTCCACAGACAAACACACGACACACAAACATACTAATGGAGTACACGTATCCACAGCACAAGATAGACCGGCACGAAGGCATGGCACAGGCATGTATCGGCGTAGATATGATAAAGTGCGACATGTGAGTATATGGTATGAAAAGCAAAGGGCTTTGCCGACGCCGAGGGTGGCGTCGGCGAGGTTTCGGGGGTTCGACCTTGCGGGAAGAAGCCGCGGCCGGCAGGGTTCCGGGCTGGGCGTGGGAGGTGGAAGGGGGCCGTGGCCAACCAGTTGGCCCCTGCCCGTGGCCGCGGTAGCCACCTCTGGCCGCCACTGGCGGCGTCTGGCCACCTCCCGCGGGAGGTGGAAGGAGGGCTGTGGCCAACCAGGTTAGCCTTATAGAGGAGAAGGTTGATGTTGTAGTGGTGGCACCGTCCAGTCGTGGCGTAGACGGCGCGCGGCAAGGTAGGATCGGGGCGTGGGCGACATTGCGTCGGCGGCGTTATGCGTTACCGCGCACTGCGTCGCGAGCATAATCGACGGGAGGCGGCGCGCCAATCGCAACGCGGGCGTGGCACGCCGCGCTGCGGCCTCGGCGCTGCACGGTTAGCACGGCGTGGCCTGGGCCGGGCGCGACGTGAGGCGGAGACGGGAGGACGCACCGGCCGGGCCGCGGTGGGCGGCGTGGTGCCAAACTTGGCGGCAGCGGGCAAACAAGGGCCAGGCTGGCTCGCCGCAGGCGGCAACGCGGCGTTAGCAGGGAGGCGGCCGCGCAAGGGTGAGCAAGGTGGAGGGCGGTGGTGCCGGCGCGAGCAAGCGGGAGAAGCGGCGTGTGGGAGAAGCGTGCGCAGGATGTGGAAGAGGAGTGGCGCGGGCGACGCAACCGCGCAAAGACGCGGCGATGACGGCTCGACGCGGGCAAGCGTAAGAAGGCGGCGTGGCCGGGGAAGGAGAAGGTCGTGAGAAGGAGGAGCAGAGTGGCGGCGCGATGCAAAGAGAGAGGCGGGGGCCGGGCGGCCGCGCCTTTATAGGCACGGCGCTTAGGGGCAATGAGGCGCGGACGGCGATGCACTCGGGGCGCCCGTGCCGCTGGGACGCGCGGGCGCCATCCTATAGCGCTGAAGCCGGGCGCTGGCTCGTGTAGCGGCGGCGGGGGCGGTGGTTTTGCCCGAGGGAGCGCCGCAGCTCTAGGGTTTTGGGGGGGGGCAGCTAGCCGGGCCGGGCCTGCTCCGGTGGCCTCGCGAGGAGAGAGGGAGTGGCGAGTAGGCCGGGCCCGGCGGGAGTGGAGCTCTGGGTGTGGGCCTGCCGGATGGGGAGGCCGAGTGGGCTGCTGGCCCAACAAGAAGAGATGGCTGGTTTGGGAAAAATAAGGGAAAGTTCCTTTCCCTTTTACGAATTGAATTTTTAGAAGGAGAAGTTGAAAGAAACTATAGATGGCTTCCAAGGAGGGGACATGGGGTGGTAACATAAGGTGATAGAGAGGATTAGGATTAGGTTTCCCCATGTAGATTTAGGGTTGCTTGAAAGGATGATAAGAATTCGGAGTGAAAAGGAAAAGGGATTTTTCCTTTTGATGACTCTCGGAAATTCACTAGGATTCGTGCACTCCAACACCAACAAAATGCAAAACGCGAAACCAACCTAAGAGTACGGCACTCTCCTACAACCAAATCTATATGTATGCGACGTTTCATTAGCATACTCCTCTCAGGTTTGACCTAGGTTAGACCTAGCAACTATATGATTCACATATTGCAAGAAAAATTTTAAAAAGTTCAGAATTTTGGTGTTCCGAAAACACGGGATGTTATAGAAACCAAGCCTATTTTTTTTAATTTTTAGTTAACACAGATCTGTTTAAATTCGCTTCCACGGGAAGTCGAATCCAGACCTGCTGGATGCTACTCAAGTGCTCTGACCACTAGGCTAGAGCCCCTTTCGCGATGATCTTGTTTTTTTGGATAGTGGATCTTATACTATCTGGGGGAATGTTTGTTCGACGACCTCAACAGGTTTGCTCGAAGCTGTAGATTATCGCTGAATACTTGTAAAATATTTCCTGGTGCAGGCATGTGCATATATATTTATTTCGTTCCTCTTAATTAAAAGATATGCACGTCTATGTTGGCGACAAGATGTGCAAATCTGAAAAATAATATAAACATAAGTCACACTTTACGAGAGAGAAGAAACTGTATATATTAGTATATTTCTATAGTTTTATTAAATTGCCAAAACATAAATCCTAACGGTCATTTTAGTTGCTTAACCAAATACTTCCTCTGTTCCAAATGGTAAGTTGTTTTGATTTTTTTAGTTCATCTATTTTACTATGTATTTAAACACATTATTATATCTAGCAAAATGGATGTATAAAAAAAAGTGAAAGCGACTTATAATTTAGAACGGAGTAAGTATGCATATAACGGGGCTGTTGAAGGACATAAAGAAACTGTAGAAAAATGTTAGCCTTATAGGGTGTGTTTGGTTGGGTGTCCAACTCCTAGCCTGGTTCTCTGGAGCCAGTTTTCAGCTGTTTGGTTACCTACAACTGGATTAAAGCCTGGCTCAGATGGGCCAGCCGTACGCTCGGAGCCTAGCTGGGATCGAACGGCCGATTCTTTTTTTTTTTTGACGCCTCTCATCTGGGTACAGCTGTAGTATCTGTTCGTACACACGCACGCCTATTCAACACACATACACACAACTCACACCACCCGTGTACAAACAAACCTACAACTACACTCAGATCTGAAGACCGCGTCCTTCTTGAGATCACCGAAATCCTCCGATTCCGTAGGTGACGGGCACGTCACGATCCCATTGTGGCTTCACACGTGAGAGGCAGATGCTTAGAACTGATCCAAGCGGAGACTATTATTAATGGGGAAAAACCCAGTGGGAAATCATGAGTTGAGCTCCGCCGAACTCATGACCGGTTGGCTCTACCACCGGAGACCAACCACCTGAACTACCGTTCAGTCCCCTCGAACGGCCGATTCGGCCGTTCTCCTGGAGCCAAGCCCGAGCCAGCGCGTGAGTCCGCTCGTCTCACCTCCCCCGGTACCATCGAGCAGCTCCTCCTCGCCGCCCCTCTCTGTGCCTCTCCATCGTCCCCATCTCCGGCCTTTGCATCCCCGTCCGTGTCCGGCACTACCACATCCCACGATGGCCGCACAGAGAGGAGCACATGCTACCGCAACGCCCACGCGGAGGATCTCCCGACGGCCGCATGGAGGAGCTCGTGACGCGCGGTGAAGCACGGGGCGGCCGCTACGGCCGCGCGGACGAGCTACAGATGGCTGCGCGGACGTGCTCATGACGGCCACGACGACCGCACGGAAGAGCTGGACTGCCGGGCGAGGCGAGCAGCGCAATGACGCCCGGAAGATGGCGGTGAGCACGGCGCCACGGGCGTGCGCAACACCACCGCCCGGCGCAGCAGTACTGGCCACCCGTACCGCAGCCAGGTTCTTTGGCTATGCAAGAAGGAAGACGAATGGGAATACAACTATGCAATCGACGGTGGGAGGAAGACCAGAGCCGCACTCGTGGTTGCCGTGCTCGTCGTGCTTGCTTGCCGTGCTCATCGTGCTTGCTTGCTGTGCTTTGTTGTGCTTGCTTGCTTGCCATGGTCGCCCTGCTGTTCGTTGTGCTCGTCCTACTCATGCTGCTCACCTCGCTACTGCCATGTGCCATGCTCAAGAGTATGACCACCACTTGTTCGATAAAATGTCACAAAGAGGGTAAGCTTACCAATTTAGAGAAGAGGTAACTATATCAGAATAAATCGGACAACTAAACACATTTTAGTGCTAGACAGGCTAACGCAGTACAAACAACCAAACAAGTAAGGATTGGCCTGGTTGGAGCAGGCTTAGGCTGCTCAGGCTAGGATTCTAGCCAGGCCAGAAGTTCGCAGAAGAACTAAACACACCCATAGCGTCCATGGCGAAGTTATGATCTGTTTTCTTCCTACTAGATGGCATGATTAGCATATATAGTTTTCAGTCGTGCAAGGCAGTTGGTCTAGTGGGCAATAACCAATGCAAACATTTCAACAAGAACGAGGCATTACAACTGACAGCAATCTTCAGTCTTAATAAACTCCCATTGCAGCTCTGGTCTAGCAAACTCCAGTCTTTGCTAGAAGCCGTTCCCATGAGGACGCTATTTTCCTTCATCTCCGTTCTCCAGCCTGGCTTCTTTTTTTTTTCCAACCGGGGATCTTCCCATTTAAATTTCAAAATAAAACGGGAATACTCCAGCCTGGCTTCTTGCCGCACAATAATCTCAGCCTGTCATACAAGTCACGTTGCATGCCCTAATTACAGTTAACTTTGATTGATTTGAGACATACTTGACTTTCAGATCCTGCTCAAGTTCATACTGCTCACACTCCAAGTTGAACAGGGCACAAGCTTCAACTAATTTTACTCCTAACAAGCAGGCAAAAGAGAACTAGCTTCAACAGTAATGGCTAATTAGTTGTCCTCACAACCAGGCAATCCTAACACTTATATGAATGATGATGATTTAGTACCAAATGACTAAGCACTTAATTTCTTTATAGACAATAACCTTGTTACAGATTGAACAAAAATAACCAGTCTCATATCATGATGTCACCAACCACGCCAGGTAATCAGTTTCAACCATGGCATCCGACCCAAGGAGGATATACTAGTTTTAACACTTGGTCTTCATCAAGATGCTTAGAAAACTACAGTTTAATGAAGTACCAAATCCAGCAACATTGGAGTATCTGTTAGAAAACTACAGTTTGATGAAGTATCAAATCTCTAGCAAAATTGGAGTAGTCATGCTTTTACCAAATGATTTTTTAATAGGAGTTACTGTTCAAGTGATTCTAAATAATATCAACTGTTGTACTATTTTAGCCTTCAACTCATACGAGTGATCTTTCATTTGTGATCCATGCTCTCCAACTCCAATGACATAAAAACATATTGATTTTTGATAGCAACAGTATGTTCAGATACAACAGAGAACTAAGAAT
Source organism: Chrysopogon serrulatus (assembly GCA_015844335.1). Lineage (NCBI taxonomy): Eukaryota > Viridiplantae > Streptophyta > Magnoliopsida > Poales > Poaceae > Chrysopogon > Chrysopogon serrulatus. The sequence continues at coordinate 78,761 of JADLZL010003451.1, forward strand.
GCTGGCTCAGAGAAGTAACCGTCAAAGAAATTCCATACATAAACAAGAGGAGAACACAGAAACCCTGTCCTATCCTTATCAAAAGAAACAATCCAATAAAATATAACATCCTATTCGTAGCCATCAATGAGACTTCTATTTCTCTCAGCTTGCACTTTTCATATTCTCCATCAAAATTTGGGCACAGCTCGACGACTTGCCTGACCACAGAGGTAATCTTTCTTAGGTAATCAGGTAATGTAAACTCGTATAATTGGACTGACTTAGAAGCAAGTGAACTTGTGTATATATACTACCATGAAAGCAACCACAGCTGTTAGCCGCCTAGCCTGTTAATTTTCCACTTGATTGCTGCATGAACACACGAACGAGCCACCGATGATCTGAGAAGGAAAACACAATAGCGCATTGCACACGTGGCAGACATGGCCAGGTGCCGCCAGTAGGCAGGAGGAAGCGCAATGCGCGGAGCGTTGCGATACTGGGATGGAGAGGATTTTTGAACTCTACAGGGGCAATTTTGTAGTTTACCATGCATTGTTGGTTTTCGTGCGTTAGTCTTAAAAATGCAGTGATTCTGGAATAGAGGGGTAAATATTGTCTACAAATTCTATGGCCCTTCTGCAGTAGCAAGTGGTGGGACAAAATGATAAAAGCAAGACCCATGAGCTTTATACAGATTTTTCCTTTTTACTTGTCGCCTTCTCCCTTTCCCACACACTCAACAATTTAAGAAAAAAAATGTTTCAAGAATTTAAACAAATGACGTGAAGCACTTTTTTCCCATAACGTAAAAATTTTGTGCGTCATTATATTAATTAAGGTAGAGAAAAGTTTAATATGACGCCCCTTAACAAATAACAACACACCCTAGACAGTCGTCGACATTCAGATTCTCTCTAATGTATGGAACGTGAAGTACACTTTTAAGTGAACGATAAAACAACTTCCATATGTTTATAATGCTTAACCAGAATATTCAGTATTGCCTGAAATAGAATTTTCTTCCAACCTTTTAAATTATGTGTCCAATTTGAAATTATTCAGACGAGTAATAAATTTATTCAATGTAATATTGTTTCTTTACAAAAATTTCTCCACAGAATTGCACCTTTTTTTGAAGGGAAAATATGTTTAGATTTGGACATCCAACCTCTCGATGCCGTGTGCCTACCTGTCCGTGAGCAACGCCTCCTGCGCTATTTATTGGCGTGTCACAGAATTACTCCGGCCCATCGGACCCCAGCCCATTTCACGTCTTCACACCGCAGCCCACCGCACCTGTCCCACCAGCGTTCCTTCAGCCCATGAAATGAACTCCATCTCCCTTCCGCTCTGCGGTCCCCACGTGACAGAGACAGTAAAATTGTCTCCAGTCCACGGACCCGGTGCACGAGACCCACCCGCTCGGGATCCCTTTTGGCGCGAAGATTGGGCGCCAAGCCGCCGCCTCTTTCCCGCCAAGACCGCTCCCCACTTGCCGTCCCCTTCTTCTTCCCCAACCCTATTCCAAGCCCCTGCTTCAGACGAGAGTGGCAATCTCCAATCCAAAGCCCTATTCCAGACCCTGAATCTTCCACAAGTGGCAGTCGTCCGTGATGGAGGCGTTCGGTGGGTTCTTCGTGGACGAGAAGGCGGCGCGGGTGGAGAATATCTTCCTTGAGTTCCTGAAGAGGTGAGTCAGTCGCCGCCGCCGCCGCCGCCGCCGCCTCCGGAGCAGCCATTTTATTTCCTTTTCTTTTAGGGTTCTGCCAGTCTGACTGAGGCGGTCCGGATGGTGTTCTTGGACCTGCAGATTCAAGGAGTCGGATGGCGCTGGGGAGCCGTTCTACGAGGCGGAGATGGAGGCGATGCGGTCGCGGGAGTCCACTACCATGTACGTAGACTTCGCGCACGTCATGCGCTTCAACGACGTCCTCCAGAAGGCCATCTCCGAGGAGTACCTCAGGTGAGACTAATGTTCCTTTTACATTTTGGTGACACCTGGTAGAAACTGGATCTGTGAAAGTAAATGGGACAGGTCTGGTTCGGTTACTCGAATTTGAGATTGAAATTGGTCCGAATTGTTATGCTTTGAATCGCCACCAAGTGAGGGAACTCAGGATGGGGCGATTTGGTTAACCTTTGGGGATTTCTCGGTTAGATTTAATTCAGGACAGTCAACATATTTTGATTGGATTCGTGGAGACTGGAGAAAGTACTAGTTTGTTATCAGCGTTCAGGTGTTTATTTGGCCTTTCATTATAAATAATTAATTAGAAAAATAGAATTTTTGCTAAACTCTGCACTTCAATTTGCGACCTTTGTAATATGTCAAAGTAAGCTCTAACAGCTAGCCTCTTTTATTGTATTCAGGTTTGAACCATACTTAAGGAACGCATGCAAGAGGTTTGTGTTGGAGCACCGGGCTGGCGAGAACCGTGCCCCAATCATCTCAGATGATAGTCCCAACAAGGATATCAACATTGCCTTCTATAACATCCCGATGCTGAAAAAGTAGAGCCTACTGTAGATCTTATATTTATTTTCTTTATTTCATTTTCAACTTTAGGAGAAGAAAATGTTATTATCTTGTGATTTAGCATGGATCATGGATTCTGCAAAGTGATTGTCTTCAGCAATCCTTTGATAAATTCTATGCAAATGCTTAGTTGCAATATAGTCAACCAAAACTTGACTCAGATCACTGTTATGGCAGACTGAGAGAGCTTGGGACAGCCGAAATTGGTAAGCTCACAGCAGTAATGGGTGTCGTGACACGTACAAGTGAAGTGCGGCCTGAACTATTGCAAGGCACCTTCAAATGCCTTGACTGTGGGAATGTTGTAAAGAATGTGGAGCAGCAGTTCAAGTACACTGAGGTATTACATCTGAACATATACCCCATTATCATGTCACTAATGCACTGTCTAATGATGGGTTCTTGTATCTTGTTTACAGCCGATAATATGCGTTAATGCAACATGCCAGAATCGGACAAAATGGGCCCTTCTCCGCCAGGAAAGCAAATTCACAGATTGGCAGCGGGTCAGAATGCAGGAGACATCAAAAGAGATTCCTGCTGGATCACTTCCTCGTTCCCTTGATGTCATTCTGCGTCATGAAATTGTTGAGAAGGCTAGAGCTGGTGACACGTGAGGAAGCTTCTTTTTTTTTTTTTACTTTATTCCTCTCCCTGGAATGACTTTGTTTGACTGAATATTTTGTTTCTGGCATTTCCAGGGTTATATTTACTGGAACTGTTGTTGCAGTTCCTGATGTTATGGCACTAACTTCACCTGGCGAACGAGCAGAGTGTCGCAGGGAAGCTCCTCAGCGAAAAAATGGAGGTGTTCAAGAAGGTGTAAAGGGCTTGAAGTCCCTTGGAGTTAGGGATCTCTCTTATCGCCTCGCTTTTGTAGCAAATTCAGTGCAGGTATGAACTCTTTTGAGCACAGAAGTTCCATCTCGTTAGTGTCATCTTAGCATGTTCTTAACAAAGCGATATGTTTTACCTTAAATGTTATTAGGTCGCAGATGGCAGGAGAGAAGTGGACATCAGGGATCGGGACACAGATGGTGATGACAGTGAGAGGCAGAAATTCACAGTAAGTTAACTTCACAATCTAAAAACTACTGCTTTTGCATCGATGAATGAGAAGGTTATTGTTCCTGAAAACAAAAACTGCAGAAGTACTTCTCATGTTTTGAAGATTATCTTAGGCTGGTTTAACCATGGCTACATCGTCTGTATATTTCTTGTGACTAGTGTATGAAGGCTCCTTCAAATCTTTTCAACTCATGAACTATTGTATGCTCATTGTTGATTTGGTATTTATTGTTGATGCATACTGAACTATGCTGCATGTATCTGCTTTCTTGTGGCTGTTGGATGTATTCTAATCTTTTGGTTGTTATATTTATGTTTAAAACTATCATCTCTTTTGCAGGAAGAAGAGGAAGATGAGGTTGTTAGGATGAGGAACACTCCTGATTTCTTTAATAAGATAGTTGATAGCATATGTCCTACAGTCTTTGGTCATCAAGAAATTAAGAGGGCAGTGCTTCTTATGCTTTTGGGTGGTGTTCACAAGATAACACATGAAGGGATCAACCTTAGAGGTGACATCAATGTCTGTATTGTTGGTGACCCAAGCTGTGCAAAGTCTCAGTTCCTAAAGTAAGCATTGTCATAGCATTTTATTTAAATCATGTCTTGTTAGGTTGACCTTTTTAGATATTTGAACTTAGTGCTTCTGCTTTGCTAGATTACACATTTTGCAAAAAAATGAAAGATAATCATGCATTTGTGCTGATGAGGAATGTCAGTTACTTGCCAACTTATTTGTGTGTTAATGAATGTACTGTGGGTTTTTATTTGCTTGGACATCTTTTGTTAAATGATAAAATGAATTATCTATCTTGAAATGCTGAGTATTCTGTGTTACAGTTGCTTTCATTTTTGTTTTGCTAAAATAGACCTCATATAATTGAACTCCTTCATTAATCGTAACGAAATTTAAAATGTGATTTTCAATCCAATGGTCAGATATACTGCTGGCATTGTTCCAAGATCTGTTTACACATCAGGGAAGTCATCATCTGCTGCTGGTCTGACAGCAACTGTTGCTAAAGAACCAGAGACTGGCGAATTCTGTATTGAGGTACTACCAAAATTTAGAAGTCTATTTCTTTTGTCGGGACAAGTATTGTTGAATGCAAATAAAACTCTGAGAATTCTCTACATGCTGGTTGCCTAATTCTAGTGTGGGTGGTAATAATTGCTGAGTTAATAAATAGCGGTAACGATCAAGAAGTTGAAATGCATTCTCTCTTTTTTTTCTCGAATACGTGGAGAGCTGCGCATCATTGCATTAAAGAGAGAAATGCATTCTCATAGTCCTTTCATGAAAACATGTCTACTTAAAAGAACTAACTTCCATTAAAACATCTGTAATATTTTGTCTTGATTTTTTCTCTTAGATTCTGATGTGTTTTGTATGATGCTTCCCTTGATTGCAGGCTGGTGCCCTGATGTTAGCTGATAATGGCATTTGTTGTATCGATGAATTTGACAAAATGGACATTAAGGATCAGGTATGTCTACCAATAGCTTCTGTTATCTTTCCCTTTCTTAATAGTCATTCATGTCAAGTAAGCATGGCTTGTTCCATACATTCATTGTAGGTCGCTATACATGAAGCAATGGAACAGCAAACAATTAGCATAACCAAAGCAGGAATACAGGCAACTTTGAATGCACGAACATCAATTTTAGCTGCAGCAAATCCGACCGGAGGCCGTTATGACAAGTCAAAACCACTTAAGGTAACTCAATCTCATGTCTATGAAATTTTACAAGTGCATATCTGAGCATTACATGTTATGATGTGAAAACTAAACCTTGTTAAAATTTAATTTCTTTTTGTTTGCTGCAATCTCTTCCAGTACAATGTGGCATTGCCTCCAGCTATTCTTTCAAGATTTGATCTGGTCTACATCATGATTGATGAACCTGATGAAAACACTGACTACCACATTGCTCATCACATTGTAAGAGTCCATCAGAAACGTGAAGAAGCACTTGCCCCTGCATTTAGCACTGCACAACTGAAGCGTTATATTTCTTTTGCAAAGTCTTTGAAACCTCAGGTTTGCCTCTTTAGTGCTCTTGAAAAATGTCTCTTGAGAAAATGGGCTTCAACTTCTCGTAGCCTTATAGTTATCTCTTTATTTCATTTCAGCTGAGTTCAGAAGCAAAGAAAGTTCTGGTCGAGTCGTATGTTACCCTTCGTAGAGGGGACAGTACTCCTGGAACTAGGGTTGCTTACAGGATGACAGTTCGGCAATTGGAAGCATTGATTCGGCTGTCAGAGGCTATTGCTCGAAGCCATTTAGAAAGAGTTGTAAGTATACTAATTCACTTCTACTATCGTGGATCATGTTTTCATGCACCACTTGTCTCTGTTCTGATGGAATCATGGGATATATTAAGTCACTTGTCTTTTCATGGACAATATGATCAACCTATTGATCTGCGCGTTGCTTGCATTGTTATTGTTGTCCATTTCCATTACTTTGTGACTAACTTCATTTGGTATTGAAATCTTTTAGGTTCTCCCAGCTCATGTCCGCCTGGCAGTTAAATTGCTCAAGACATCCATCATCAGGTGATTTGGTTGAATTGGTAACCTTCATATGAATCGATATGTGCATAATGATGTTGCTGATGCAAACCTCATTGATTGTGTAGTGTTGAATCAAGTGAAGTTGATCTCTCTGACTTCCAAGATGCTGAAGATGGAACAAATGTACCTTCTGAGAATGATGCTGGACAGCCAGCTGAAGAAGATGCTGCTCCTCAGCAGCAGGGTGCAGGTGGGTTTCCAAGTGTTAAAACTTAGTATGGCTGTCTTTTTATTAGGTTGTTTCTAACTGTTTTGTTATTTATGTCAAATCACTAGAAAATGACCAAGCTGCGGATAACGGTAAGAAGAAATTGGTAATAACTGAAGAACACTTCCAGAGGGTTACTCAAGCTTTGGTTATGAGACTAAGGCAGCATGAAGAGTCAGTCAAGAAAGATGGTACTTCTTTTTGGACTACTTTGTCTTCTAGCCTTATTGACTCAACCATACCCATGCATGTTTATCCTAGCAGCGGTCCAGCTGAAAACTTATACTTGTTTTGCTTAACGAAAGAACTGTGATAGATAGCTAAACTTGTTAATGAACTAATGACTCAGCAACACAAACATGAACCATCTTTTTTTTTTTTGTCTTTTGGGAGACATGCTTTGTTACTTGGATTGCAGTTGCACTAAGTGGAAAAGTAATCTGAGCATAGCCTCTGTTGGACGCTTAAGTCTAAGAAATAATTTTTTTGCAACTTACACTGAATAAATTTCTTGACTATCATCTTAGGAACTATGAATGATTCGATGATACATGTAAACGCTAGAAAGCTCAATGGTTTTTTTTTTTTTTTCACTCATGCATTGGAATGTTTCTCTGCCGTGTCATTCAAATTATCTTCCATTTGTCGTTGTTGCTTATTGGACCCTGTGGTGATGTAGGCGATGGTTTGGCTGGCATGAAGCAAGGGGATCTTATCATTTGGTATGTTGAGCAGCAGAATGCCAAAGGGGCATATAGTTCTACTGCAGAGGTGAAGGAAGAAGTGAAGTGTATCAAGGCCATTATAGAGGTGAGTCCTGCAGTGCTCTATTTGGGGATGGTATGGTAATTTCCAAACCTGAGTGCATTGTAACCATGATAGCATGACGATCTTCATGTATGTGCATATGCAGAGACTTATACAGCGGGAAGGCCATCTTATAGTCATTGACGAAGGTACAGCAGCCGTAGCCGAAGATGGCAGTGACGCAAGAAGAACATCAGAGAGCAGAATATTGGCAGTTAACCCGAACTATGTTATTGATTAGCAATAGCATCGTAACATGCTGCTAACTCAAGTCAGTTGATGTGATTAACCAACATAGGCTATAGTTCGGGTGATGTGTCTGTTGTGCCCTACCATTGTTGTACCATCTCCGCTGCTGATGTGCTCATTGCAAGGGAGCACATAATCTCCAAAACTTAGAATTTGTTTCCTCTTGCGTCTAGGTTTAGTGATGCATGGTAACTAGAATCTGTACTATATAATTTTGACCGTGTTTCCCTAGTGAACTTTCATAGCATCAGCTTGATTTATCAGCCACTGAGTACTGCAATTTGCTATTTGCTTTCTCAAGCTCACCCTTTCAGGATCCATTTAAATGGGATAAAATGTTGCTTATGAGCATTGAATCCTCTGGATCAGAAGAATAGCTGTGCTAATTGTTGAAAATGTCAGAGAACCCATTTATTTGTTTGTTTTGTGAGGAAGTCAATTTATTGGCCGTCAAACTTCAGCTGGTTGATTGAGGACGAGCGCCGGCTGAGAGCAGGTGGCCGCCATCTACCCTTCTTCCCCCACACACACTTCCATAAAAAAAAAAAAGAAAAAAAGGAAATCCAAATTCCATCATGTCATCCAAGTCTTGCCAAAAAAAAAATCCAATACAGTCACGAAAGATACAAATATGGAACGAACATGAAGCTTTACAATGAAGTAGAAACCGCAGAGCCAAGGTAGTGACTAAGGACAAGCTAGTGTCGAAGTGCAATACTCGGTCTTGAGGGCACTTAGAATTACTGTTACACTTTCTTTTATGTTTAGTTGTACTATTAAAAGTGTTTAAGGTAAATAACTTGACAAAGTTGGAAGAGTGTTTGGATACACATGTGAGAATCTTGTGCTGAGTCAGCTCAAGAGTGGCCCTAACGGGTTGAGATTAAAAGTGTTTAAGGCAAATAACCTGACAAAGTTGGAAGAGTGTTTGGATACACGTGAGAATCTTGTGCTGAGTCCTAGGTTACCTGGATACGGATACGGGTATCGGATACGATATGTATCCGATACGTGGATACATTATTTTTGAAAAAGCAATGACATGGGGATACGACTACTATATTTTAATAAAATAATGGTCATATAGAAAATAGAAAACTAATATCAAGTTTGCTGGTTTCAACAAAACACAAGTTACAGAAATTAAATGTGCGGCGCCTTTTTGATTTATTGACCTACTGTTCACGGTGAAAAAGAATTAAATAAATAGAAATGCCATGACTTTTTGACTAGCAGCTTCTGCTGGATCGAGATGGTGTGCTGGATTGAGATGGGGAAGAGACTAAGTATGGGCCACCAACGCTGATTCATGTGTTGGGCCGTATCCAAAAGCAGCTGGCCGCGTCTAGTACGTGTATCCAGACTGATACGTATCCAGATTGCTGAGTACGGCTGAGATACGTATCTAAGAAGTATCCCACACGTATCCGTATCCGAGAAGTGTCGGATACGGGATACGTGACCCCTGTGAAGTATCCGCGTATTATAGGCTGAGTCAGCTCAAGAGTGGTCCTAACGGGTTGAGAATTTGTCAAGGATCTCAAAGAAGTTAGATTGAGTGATATCATTCGATGACACTGCTACACTATGTTTCAGACTGTGTCACTCACCAAATGATACCATGATGCAGACTTAGCGTCCGTTGGAGCTCTTAGCGCCCTACTGGATAATACTGTCCACCTACGTTGGCCTTGGTGCGTCATATGGTGGCAACTGTGGAACATTTGAGATAAAGTGTACAAGCTTACTAATGTGCCACGTATGATCTATCGGAGGACTCAGGGACCATGACGTATCATCTGATGGAGAATATTCAAGGAATCTTTTTGAACAGTTATATTCAAGGAATAGTAGATGGCGATTGTTAGAAAATTTAGAAAATAGGTCCACCAGATGATCCGGTGCCTCTCAGATCCGGTGCCCCTCAGTGGAGCCTGAAGGATCAATAACCTTTCTTCAATGGTTGCCTACCCACCCATAGCCGCTTATTTCGTGCTCATAGGGGGGTGTTTGGTTTCTATGACTAAAGTTTAGTCCCTATCACATCGAATGTTTCTAATTACAAAACTAATTACACAGATTGAGCCTAATTTAGAAGACAAATATAGAGTCTAAATAGTCCATGATTTGATAATATGGTACTACGGTAAACCTGTGCTAATAATAAAGTACCTAGCGTTAATAAATTTATGAATGAGCCTCCATCTGTGTCATTAATTTTGTAAAGCTCATGTTTAGGTCTACTAATTAGCATGATATCAGAGGTGACAAGGACTAAACTTTAGTCCAAGGATCCAAACAACCCCTAAGACCCTGTTTTGTGAATGGTTCTTGGACATTTCAAGTCATAAGAGCTTAGTAGGAGTGATGTTTGTGTGTGCCTTTTGTTCTTGACTTTGAGTTTGATCATGTCGACGACTCGTTACTCTTGGTATTTCTAACACCTAAACGACCCGGTGGATGACTAGGTACCATCTCAGTGGAGTTTTTATTGGGAGGCTTCTAATTTTGTGCTTTTGAGACCTGCCAATTCGGAGTAAAGAATGGATAGCCTTAGTGACTCAAAAGTGCTTAACCCTTAGTGGATCATGGGTAGTGGCAACTACTTGATACCACGGGAAAATCTCGGTTGTCTCTGATCCATCTTTTAAATTTTTGCAATCTTTGAGTGCTCAAGATGTTGATGGGCAAGTAGACATGAATTTGTCTTTAGCGTGGTGTTCTAGATAGGTTTCAATTATCAATGCATATGCTAGTGTTCTAGGTCTAAAGACTGATTTAGTGTGATGACCCTAACGACTCCATTTATAGTGTGATCTTACCTAGTTCTAGGCCCTAAATGTGCAAGTGTGTTATGTAGAGTTTAAATAGGCTAAGTTTGTTCCTTTAATTTGTTAGAGCCCCAATTCAACACTCAAGGCCATTTGGTCCGTATTCCTGTTTAGACACTTTGATAACCATGGGGCAGATATGGCAAGGTGCTGGACATTCCGATGAGCAAAAGATATCTAGGTTTGCACTAGGAGTTCATAAGTGTTTACGTCTCTTATTGTTTGAGCAAAAACGTTTTTTAAGCTTAGACAACTTCAGGCATAAGGAATCAATCGCATCCCCGATTGTAGCATTTTTTTTCTATACTAGTAACATTCTAAATATAATATAAATTTAGACCTTATTGATTCATAAGGCACAATACGTTGAAATTAGGGGGACTCCGCGGTCTAGGTGTAAATATACATCTAATGATTGCCCATCCAACTAATGGTAAAGTCATTAGTCCTTAACCAATTTGTCTTTGATTGCTAAAGCACATTTCGTTGGCCTGGATGCACTTTCTAATTATGACTTCGATACTATACTTCCAACGAATTTCAAGCTTCATATAGCCAATATCTACGGGTTTAGTGGATAACGAGACAACTACATTTTTTTGAGCTTTCTTTAAAATTGACATAAAATTATTTATCATGTGTTTTCTAAATTGTTTGAGACCAAACTTCAAACCAAGCTCAACAAGTCGAGCCATAGTAAAAAGTCACTTAAAATCCCATTTTTATTTAAAATGAATTTGTATTTTTTTAAATGAGCAACACCAGCTCAATGAGTTTTTGTCGAACCCTAGTTTAGGTTTTAGAGTACTCTAGAGACCTATTGAGACCTCAAAGAGAGGTCCATACAGGTACATATAATTCCAATTGTCACAAACAGATATGGGACAAAAGAAAAGATACCATCCATGTGCATGAGTAGTACATAGGTGTGTTGGGAGAGAGGAAAAGGAAAGAGAGAGGGAAGAGAGGGAGAGGGAGAGAGAAGCCCTCGTCCCTTTGCTCACAACTAGGGGCCGCGCCGAGAAGGCGCAGCGAGGGGCCTCCCTTGCTGGGGAAAGAGGGGAGAGGACTGTCATGCTGATGCGGGCGCACTAGGCCTGCCCTAGCCGCCAAGAGAGAGGGAGAGCGACGAGAGGCAGAGAGAAAGAGAGAGCACGCGTTGGGAATTAGAAGTCGGCTATATGTTTGGGTGTTGAGTAGAAGCGGAAGCAATAGAAGCCATGAAAATATGCTCCTGATGGAAGCAACTTCAAGCAACACCAATTACAGGATCAAAGACCTAGACCATCAAAGAGACAAGGACCAAGATCGGAAGGTAGCAATAAATCAAGGTGATGTGGACTCTCTCTCAATGGCGTTGAGCTCACATGGTTCTCTTGTTTTTACATAGCCAATGACTAAGGCATGGGACAAGAGGATGATGTGGCCTAATGGAATCGAATTAGTGTGGTGAGAAAGTGGAATTGGGTTAGTGTGATGAGAAAAGTTGGACACAACTACGGTGCTCTTAGAGCAAGGCTAACAGTTACAACTTACTGTTAACTGTAAGGTTTTTTAAAAACTTCTCTTAGCCCACCCCATATAATAGTTATACCCGGCTGCTGGCTATATGACCTACTTATCTCTTTTTCTGAATTTTTTGGTTCTTGTGTCCAAACTAGTTGTAAACTTATAGTTCGCTTCGTTTATCTTCTCTCCTCTCTCTCCTTCACCTTAGCATTTAACCAACTTACAGCTCCTTATTATACTTGCTCTTACTACTAGAGATGGGGAGACGAGTCAAATAGGTTGTAGAGGAGATAGGAGGCCAGAGAGATGATATCTAGATGCTTACATCACATCTAGAGAATAGAGGACACTAGTTAATAGAGAAATCGTTGATCCCATCATTTCTAATCATTATTTTCTCCGTGCCAAAATAATAAGTATTAAATAATAAGTATTATGAGTAGGAAAAAAAAAAACACAAAATAGTTTTTAATTTTTAATTTCTCTTACAATATATTATCATTTTCTAAAGAATAAATATCATCTCAGAAACACTTTAAATACAAATTAATTGATGCAAGTTAATTTTAATGTATTAAACTTGTATATAATTTGATTAATTGTTTGTCAAAATTTGTATAATTTAACATTTTAGGCATAACAAGGTACCTTAAGAGACATTTCATAATGAGAGACTCCTTTAGAAAGCTTATTGCAAGTGCAGAAGAAAATGACACAGAGTGAATTTAAAAGTGATGTATAGGGCAACAAAATTAAAGTGGATAAAATGTTTAGAAAAAAATCATGTTAAACATTTTTTCCCCAAACAATTTGTGGGCTTAGTATCAAACCGCGGCAGTTCAGAACTTCCGCGCCGACTCTGCGCGCCCACTCCACCGCACGACTCTCCCGCAATGTCGTGCTGGGCAGCAGGGCGCCGCTCCTCGGCGTCGGCCATGGCGGAGAACGCTGGCGCGCGGGGCGCCAAGGAGGCGGTGGCGCGGTCCGGGAAGCGCGTCGCCCTCGGGAACCTCACCAACGTCTTCCGCGGCGGCTGGAGGTCCGGCGCGGCGAATTCCGCGTCCGATGCGGTACGGCTCCGGGCTCCTCCTTGCGCGCTCGCACGATCGGGATGGGGCGTTAGCTGATCGATTCGTTCCGGGAGCTTCGACGCCTGGGTTCTCGTTGGGAGGAGGGGGGCCACGCCACGCGTAGGAATTTGCCATGGATTTTGATATAGCCGTACAGGGAGCATCTGTTGATCAATTACTTCAGTTTTGTGTGGCATTTCTAGGGTTTATGCCGCTTTGCCCTCTTCTCGATCTAGTTGATCCAATAACGGCACATGTTAATCCCGCATTTTCTCGGTCATTGTAACAACATTTGCTGACGTCTTCTCGAGATATTGATTTTTCCTTCTCTTTTTTATTTGGCTGGCTTCGATGAAATATTTGGTTCTGTTCCACAGGTCTTAAGATACTATTGTATTTCGTGGTGTCATAAGGGATATTTTGGTGTTTCTGGAATCGAGTAACTTGCAACTTTAGGTTTTTCAAAAGTTTTTTGGGTGCTGGGTGCTTCAGAAAATACTGGTGTTTCATGCGCACTGCACAGTTTCTAATCTTCTGTTGGTAATATAGTGTTTCTCTCGTGAGGTTTATATGCTTATATAGTTCTCTGTTTTATCATTGAAATCGTTCCAATTGAACAACTTCAATAGACAACTTTAAAGTTTCCACTTACTACAGAATTGCACAGATTCGAATCTTCTGTTGGTAATATATTGTCTCACGTGAAGTTTATATGCTTATGTAGTTCTCTGTTTTATCATTGTAATCGTTCCTATTGACAACTTCAATAAACAACTTTAAAGTTCCTTTTACTACAGAAATTGAGTTCTACCAAACCAGTTGATGTGAAGAAGGGATCCTTTGCTTGCCTGCGCAATGTAAACACAGAACGGGGTTCTAGCAGAAGGCTGGCCTCTGACCAATTTGATCAGGAAGTATCACTTCTTCAGAAGAAAACATCTCTTCCTTCTGTGCCAGACGTATCAACAGGTTGCAGCTCACCTGGCCTGTCTCAAGATTGTTCAGTCTCCATGGAGGATGCTATGTCAACATGCAACTCAACAGAAAGCTATGATCTTGAGTGGCTCAATGAGGACACCTCAATGACAGCTTCTTTGCTTTGGTGGGACACTGATAGACTTCATTTCTCTGATAGTATGGATGTTGCAGGTTTGTTCTCTTATCAAAATGGGAGCAATTCTGGTTTGAATTTTCATGCAATGCTTAATACATTTTGGGTTTACAGGACTTGTTTATTTGTCGCAGAGTTCAACTGGAGGAAACATAGTCCTAATCCTGTGAAAGATGATAATATAATTGATCTTGACTACAACTATAAGGATCCACGACTTTCTGCAACTCTTGCCTGTGAAATTTACGAAAGCTTGCGAGAGGTTGAGGTGATAGATTTTTGCTCATGCTCTTGCCATTGGTATATATGTGTATACTGACATAAGTAATAGCTGGAGTGCTATATCAACTACTGTCTGAAAATTAAATGCACATTTTGTGCTCAGGTTGTTATATGGTTGGAATGCAAACACCAGAAGAATTCGAATAGAAGCATTTTCAAATTTGTTTCCATTGAACAAAACATGCAATTCTTAGTGTTCTACAAATTTTTAGGCTCAGAAGGTGGTTTACTCACACCTCTATGCAATGGCTGGATTTGTTTGTCACTATGATTCATGTACATTCCATTTAGCAGTATCTTGATGTAAAAAAAAAATTGTGTTGTTGTGTTGCAAGACATTGTTTGCACATAATATCCCACTTTGATGAAGCTTGTGTTTGGTTGCTCCTAGTTATCCACTTGCATCCTTGGGGCAATTTCTGCCTGCATTTACCCTGTTGTGATGTTCTTGCAGACTAGGAAAATGCCTTCAACAAACTTCTTGGAAACCACTCAGACAGATATGAGCAAAACCATGAGGGCGATGTTAATAGACTGGCTTGTAGAAGTAAGCATTCCCTCTTAGAAAGGATAACATGTTTTCACAGCTAAATGAACCAATAATGGCCCTCTTGATGTTTGTTACATTTCCTTTTCTCAATTCAGGTCACAGAAGCATATCGTCTTGTTCCTGAAACCTTATACCTCACTGTCAATTACATTGACCGTTATCTTTCTGTCAAAGAGATCAGTCGGCACAGACTGCAATTAGTTGGTGTTGCCTGCTTGCTTATAGCTGCGTAAGATCCAATTAGGTCATTTTAGTCTATTTCTATATTTTCGGTCTCTGTTCTGATATTATGCTGTTAATATGTTCAGGAAGTATGAAGAAATATGCCCACCCCAGGTAGAAGAGCTCTGTTATGTTACCGACTATTCATACACTAAAGAAGAGGTTCATGCCTCATCACACTCTTTTCTTTTTCTTTATTATTTCTTAGTTTCATCTTCTAACACATATTTTAACAGGTTGTGCATATGGAAGCTTCTGTTCTGAATAACTTGAAGTTTGAGATGACAGTACCTACAGCGCAATGTTTCTTAAGGTAGTATTATTGGTTTCTGTAATAATGATCATGGACGTACTTACTGATACTAAATAGTTTTTTCATGTTAATAAAGGAGGTTTGTACATGCTGCTCAAGTTCTTGACAAGGTACACTTTTCACTGTTTTTGTAGTTCCTACCATTTCTATGTGCTGGTTGATTTTTTTATTTGTACAGGGCTCAAATCAACACCTTGAGTTCTTAGCCAACTACATTTGTGAGCTGTCGCTTCTGGAGTACAGCTTACTTTGCTATTTACCTTCATTGGTAGCTGCCTCTTCTGTTTTCTTGGCGAAGTTTATCCTTATGCCAATAAAGAACCCATGGGTATATGTCCCCAGCCTTATCTTTTTATGAATCTTCATTTTTAATCTCGATGTTTGCATTCTTCAATCCCAAAAAAATAAACAAACCTGATGCTTGCATTAGCTAACATTTACATTTATGTTTGATCGAAAGCAGAACTCCTCACTTTCTTACTACACACGATATACACCATCTGAGTTGCGTGGTTGTGTAAGGGTACTGCACCGGCTCTTCTGTTTGGGCCCTGGAGGCAATCTTCCTGCAATTAGAGAAAAATACAGTCAGCATAAGGTGAGTCTTTCCTACATAAGGTGATTGCTGATGAGAATCATTACTTTGCTACCTACTCCGGTGCTAAATTCCCTACCCTCTATCTGCTCACAGTTCAAATTTGTAGCAAAGAAGTACTGCCCACCATCAATCCCTACTAAGTTCTTCCAGGACCTGACAAGTTAGAAGCCAAGATTACTTCTAGTTACTCAATGAAACCTTCCTGAGGCACTTAGTGTGACATCGATTTTGTACAGATAGCTTCGCATGCAAGGCATGAGCGAGGCCTTGTGTTTAGCATATAAACAGGTTCACGTAAACTGTAAGTATGTTCACTTTCTTGTGGCAATGTTGTTTCAGTGTTCTGCTTTCTTCCTGCATCATCTCATACTTTGCTGTTGTGGTCTTCTCCCTCTGTGTAGAATTTGTATCATATATGGTTCTGGACCTTGCTTATAACAAGGGTATATAGTTTGGCTTAAGATAAAGTGGACTCATTCTCTCATTGTTACCTACCTGTTCCTTCTTTATTCTGAACATTCTGCTCTGAAACCTGATAAATGTATTATCAGGCATCAGAACAGTAGTCTTGCTATTGGAAATAAGTGGGGAGGTAACTGTGGAAAGCAGTGGATCATTTGCTAATTCAAAAAAAATATTTAAGGGTTATGCTTTAATATTTGTTTTTTAACTGATAATTATGTTAATGGGATCTTCAGGGTCTTGGATGCATTGATGGAAATAAAAAATAGTAATAGAAAAAAGTGTAAAATGTGCCTTTGGTTTGGAAACTTGTATATTAGCAGTACATGTTACTCCCTCCGTCCCTAAATACTTGTCGCTTCGCTTCCCTAAAAACAAATGCCGGCAATTTTAATAAATAATAAATATCATCGATTAGTATCATAATTAGTATCATCGGAAAGATCTTTGGATCTAGTTTTTTAACAAAATTATTTAGAGATATAAATATTGTACGTATTTTCTATAAATCAAGTCAAACTTGTGGCACGTATCCCACGGCAACATCTAAATAGGGACGGAGGGAGTATTTGGGTATCTAAAGTCTAATCTTAAGTTTATGTTGTCTAAATCACTCTAATCTACACACATACCTACCTAAATTTGGATTTCGAGTGGTACAGTTAACTTCTTGGGTATAGCATAGATTTGAATCTCATTTAGGTTTGTTTGGTGATCGAACTCTAGAAAAATATACTTGTTAGCCATGGAAGTTCAATTTTGATAATTGTGAAAAAAAATGAACATGAGAATTGTTGAAATGATGTTTTGGATGGAACTAGTCATGTAAAACAAAGTTTAAGAGAGAAAATAGTTGTTCTTTTTTTTTGCATCTCTTATAAGTTACTTTATGAAAGTGCCTTAGAATCAATGTTTTTCAAGGCGCGATTCCGCGCTCGCCTGGGGGCGCTTATGCGCTAGGCGACGGGGTACCGCCTCGCCTAGGGGGGTAGGCGGGACCTAGGCGGCTGCCCACTATTGCCGGGCGAAAGGCGGCGGCAAATCCGCCAAGGCAACGACGCGTGGGGGCGGCGCGGAGGTCGGGCGGCGATGGGGGAAGAGCTAACATGAGGCAGCGGCGGCCGATGGGGGAAGAGGCGGCGCCAGCGGCGACGGGCGGCAGATCCGCCAAAGGCAAGGACGCGTGGGGGGGCAGCGCGGACGTCAGCGGTGGCGGGGGGAGGAGGTAACATCGACGGGTGGCGGCGGCGGTGGTGAAGAAGGCGGTGGCGGCGGTGGGGAAGGCGGCGGCGCGGCGGGCGAGCGGCGTGCGAGGCTGCGAGCAGAGAGGAGTTTGGGAGGGGGAGAGAGAACAGAGATAAGGTGCCAGTGGAGGAGATAAGGTGTGGTGGGGGTCCAGTAAGAGATGGGCTGTTAAATGGGCCTCCTTCTCTTTCTCCCCAAATCTATTTGACTAATTATCTTCTATTTTTTCTTTTCCTTTAAGTGTAAAAGTATGTATTAGCCATCTTTTAAGTATAAAAGCATGTATTAGCCACCGCCTAGAAAACGCCTAGGCGCTAGGCGAGGGGTCTCCGCCTAGAAAACACCTAGCGCCTAGAAAAAGATTGCTTAGAATCAGTTTATAATAAAAGATCACTGCTGGAGCATATTACCTAAATTTTGAGCACCTATATTTTTTTAGGGATAGTAGAGAGGGCTGTCTCCTTTATTTAGGAGAAATGAGGTTGTTTTTAAGGAGATCATGTAAAAATTATTATATTTATAACTATATGAGATGTGCAGCCTACAGCGCATCTATCTATCTCCTATAATTGTATTTTCTAGGTATTAAAACAAAATCAACCTATGGGGTAGAATAGACCTCGAGTATTTCTACTTAAGATAGAAAGTAACCTTCACATAGGTCGAGAAAACCCTTGAACTTTCCTATCTAAATCATACACTTTCATCCATACATACTCGGTAACTTTCTTACATACGTTGAGGACCTATGATTAATTTAAGACCGGTGCTTTTTAGTGTGTGTCAGATTAAGGGGACCGGGGAGGGTGTTTTTTACATTCACTCCCCCCAGGGAATCGCATGCTGGACGTAAGGAATGCTACTACAGCTTATATAACTATACATGTCTGTTCGTCTATGTTTTAGATATAGGAATTGGATATTTTATTAACAAACCCTAGACCTAAGGAATGCTACTAGAGCCTATCTAACCAACTTAGCTAGATGTCTGTTCATCCATGTTTTAGATATAGAAGTTTGGATATGATATATATTAAACCTTAAAGCCATATCTTCGACTTCTAGATTCTAAAATGGGTTGGGTTGTTGAATTTGGCCTGATAAAGGGAGGGTATGACTTTGACGAGTACATAGGGCTGGGATGAGAATGAAGATTACCTAATTTGGTGTATGTTGACTATCATCTTTCGTCAACTCTCTAAGAGGACTGCCATGAGACAATACGACCTCTTAGGTTCCTGGGAAAAGAAAGCGAGACCGACCATGGTGATCACGTGAGCAACACCTCTCCTCGCTAAATTTAGCCATTGCATGGCTCCTTCATCGTCTACTTGCCCTCCATCCCACGGATGTCTCGCAACCCCACGAATCTAAGCCCATGTTTGCAAAGCATTTTTCACTCTTTACCTCCCACCAAAGCGATCCTCCCGTTTTGGAGCAAGCGGACTGCATTCTTCATTTTCCTTCGATCATGTAGGTTTTGCTCATAGCAATGTCACGCCGCATAAGACCTTGTCGCCGATTTCTTTTCATTGCTGCTCAAAGCATTCATCAAGATTTTACTCGTCAGGTTTGTGTTTACTGCGTGGTCACCATCTTATAGCAGTGCAAACTATTGATGTGTGATTCTTTTGTGTCTTTTTTGTTTGCCTGGGATTGAATGATGATCAATGGGGGTAGGTACCAAATCTTTATATAATTTCGAAAAGATCCTGTCAATAAATTATCTTCCAGGACACAATTCCCTACCTACCTTCAATAATATATATATTATTCATCATAAGGATGAACAGGAGGAAGATTTGTGTCACACAATGCAAGGCTGCTGTTGACGCTTTGCCATGTGTAAAGTTTCAGATAGATCGATTCAGCTAGCTGCTGCTTCCCATCACGGAGCACGGCGGCATGGACTTCAGCCCTCAAAGAAAGAGCGCCGAACGCAATCTTGGCAGCTTCGACCACTATGACAGTGATGATGACTTCAGAGCTGAATCGACCGCCTCTAAGCCGTCTTCACATTCGCACGACAGCAACAACAAATCCAAGCCCAAGACGAGCCATGGCGGTACAACCAACACGACGGCGATGCCGCCCCAAAGCAGCTCCGAACCGACAGGTGCCGCCGTCGTCACTGCTGCCACGGCGACAGCGGGCAACAATAATGCTGAAGCCACCAGCGTGGACAGCGGCGGGCCGAGGAGCAACAGCATGGAGAGCAGCAGCGGCAGCACTGCCTCGGGCACCACCACGCCGGCCAACGTCCGGCGGCACACCGGTGGCGACAGCCGGTGGGAGGCCATCCAGCTGGCCACGTCCCAGGACGCGCAGCTGAACCTGGGCCACTTCCGGCTGCTCAAGCGCCTGGGCTACGGCGACATCGGCAGCGTGTACCTGGTGGAGCTCCGCGCCACGCCGGCCTTCTTCGCCATGAAGGTGATGGACAAGGCGTCCATCATCAGCCGGAACAAGATGGCCCGCGCGCAGACGGAGCGCGAGATCCTCGGCCTCCTCGACCACCCCTTCCTCCCCACGCTCTACACGCACTTCGAGACCGACAAGTTCTGCTGCCTCGTCATGGAGTACTGCAGCGGCGGCAACCTCCACTCGCTCCGCCAGAAGCAGCCCGGCAAGCACTTCACCGAGCCCGCCTCCAGGTTCTACGTCGCCGAGGTGCTGCTGGCCATGGAGTACCTGCACATGCTGGGGATCGTGTACAGGGACCTCAAGCCGGAGAACGTGCTGGTCCGGGAGGACGGCCACATCATGCTCTCCGACTTCGACCTGTCGCTGCGCTGCACCGTGTGCCCGACGCTGGTCAAGTCGTCGTCGGTGCACTCCACCGGGAGCGGTGGCTTAGGAGGAGGAGGAGGAGGCGGCGGCGGCGGCAGCAGCGTCGGCAGAGGCCTGGACGTCGCGGACGGCGACGTCATCAACGCCAACCAGGGGTGCATCCAGCCATCGTCCTTCTTCCCGCGCATCCTGCCCCGGCGCAGCCGGAAGGCGTCCAAGAGCGAGCTGGGGCTCAGCGGCCCGCCCGCGGTGGAGTTCAACGCGGAGCCGACGGACGCGCGGTCCATGTCGTTCGTGGGCACGCACGAGTACCTGGCGCCGGAGATCATCCGCGGCGAGGGCCACGGCAGCGCGGTGGACTGGTGGACGCTCGGCATCTTCCTCTACGAGCTGCTGCACGGCTCCACGCCCTTCAAGGGCGCCGGCAACCGCGCCACGCTGTGCAACGTCATCGAGCAGCCGCTGCGCTTCCCCTCCGACGCATCGGCCGGGGGCCCGGCGGTCAGCTCCGTCGCTAGGGACCTCATCCGCGGCCTGCTCGTCAAGGACCCACAGAAGCGGATCGCCTTCACCAGGGGCGCCACGGAGATCAAGCAGCACCCCTTCTTCGAGGGTGTCAACTGGGCGCTGGTCAGGAGCATGGCCCCGCCGTCGGTGCCGGACCCGGTGGACTTCCAGCAGTACGGAGCCGCCAAGGAGAAGAAGGCGTCCGACAGCAGTACAATGGCGGCCGTGGAGGCGGCGCCCTCTGGTGCCGTCGGAAAGCAAAACTCCGGCGAGTCTTACACGGATTTTGAGTATTTCTAGGACGTACTGTCGACATACTACATATTATTACGGCTTCATTATAAGCGTACAAGATTAGATTATCTCGATCCAGGATTGCCAACTTCGAACTTGTGATGATATACATACAATATCATGCATTGATCTTGTAATACAATTCTTCCATGTACCATTTGACTGCATTGATCTTGTAATACAATTCTTCCATGTACCATTTGACTGCAAACTAAATTTTGTAAATTTAGCCACGCACGTGTTGTCATTTACCAGTCTTAGCATTGCAGATAAAAATATGAACATTGACATTCTAATATCATTCATAATAAATGAGTCCTGGCAATTTTTTTAGGTGTAATCCTGGCATTTTGATTGAGAGGATAAGGACAAAGATTAAAAGAAATTACGCCGCGCCTTTCCAAAAAAAAAAAAGATCCTTATATATTTTTTTTTTGCGACCGTGCCTGCGCACATATTTAATTAAGAGGAAGTAGAGAAACTCTAACCCTTATATGTTGCCACTTAAAATCAAAACTAGATCAAGGATCTTAACTTGTAAACGTGATTTCACTGCACACCATTTTATTGAGTATGTGTTCATGGTGTAAATTTGTATCCACATGTCCATGATGAGATCTCTTGAAAGCTCTCTGCTAATGTAATATTCTGCAAACTCAGCTTACATAGCTCAATTTTTAGAGGAATTTGCCGCTATGATATGACACATATATCTGCCTCAGCTTACATAGCTCAATTTTTAGAGGAATTTGCCGCTATGATATGACTCATATATCTGCCTCTTTTTCCCTTCCTGGTCACAAGCCAAATCGCTTCATCAGTGGTGGACCTCCGATCCCTGTCAAAACCTTACCTTGCAACTCTGGGAAAGGAATGCATTCTTTGATCATCTTAATTTCATCACAAATTTGAAAGAGAAGAAATGCCTGAATTTTCAATAACAAATAGTTAGCTCATAACCGGCTATACTAATCAAATAAAAGATGAAAGAAAAGTGTGGATCATGGCAGGAGCAAAATATCTGGCAATTTTGACAAACTGACATTGGGATTTTTTCTTTTACACTCTTTGTATAGCTCTTTGTACAGTCTTATTTTTGTCTATTTTAGCTCACTTTTTTTTAGTAAAGGGTAGTCCACTTGCCTTAGTTGATTAAAAAAAGTACTTTGCTTTAAAAAAGATTTATAGAACAAAAACTAAGATACGCAAAAAAACCCTAAATCTCTAAGAGTAGAATAAAACTCAAAGAAAATATTATATAAAACAAAAAGAAAAGGAGGGAGGACAAAAAACACCGGAACATACAACTCTATTGGCCCAGTCCAAAACTGCTTGTGCTTCCATGCTCAGTTTGTTGCGCATGAGAGCCAAGCTCTCTTCTCTTCCATTCTGTCATCCACATCAAGCAAAAACGCGAACTAGCTTGACTATAAAACAATTGTTGTACTTACTCTAATATGAAATAGAAGTAAACCACTACCAAAAATCCTTGGAGCCATTACTATAAGGTATGCTACTAGAACCAGCAGTAATCTTGCTTAGCTTTAATGTTGGGTCTTAAGCCGAAAATCCATCCAATAATTGTGGAGTAGATATCCGACATTGAGCACTACTAGACCCGACACGAAGCTAAAGAATTTTAGACAGCTGCAAACAATTCATTGAGGCGATGTGTCTATACAAACCTAGCTGTCTCTAGACATCGATTTCTAGAGAGGAGGCCAAAACTCAGCTGCCTTTGAAACCATGTTATATTATTTCTAGATCAGGCTAAAACACTAGCTAAACATTTTTTTTACTCGGCTGAAACCCACCAACGAACCCCTTGTCATTGCAGGTTAGAACTCACAAGTTACGTGTGTGCTTCGTCTAAGAGCAACTCAAGAGTTCTCCATCTCAGGTTGCCACTTTTATTTTTTTTGGCAAAAACAGAAAAAAATCCTCTCCAACAGTTCCCATCTTAGATTGCTATTTATCCCAAGTTGGAAAAAAGAGCCTCCGGCGCGCATATATGCGTGCTTGACTCCGCGCGCGTATCCGTCCGTATTAGAAGAGGTGGAAGGGTATAAGCATAATTTTGTTTCAGCTTCAGGGTTCCTGATATAAGTTTTCAAGAGGTGGAAGGATATAAACATAATTTTGTTTCTGTCTCAGGGTTCCTGATGTAAGTTTGATCTGGGTTTGGCAAGTGAATTATGCCAAACTATTGGAGAGGGACTCCTTTTTTACATGCCATATATTTGAGAGAGTTGCCAAATCACAAGATTTGCCAAGTGAATTTTAGCAAACTCTTGGAGTGGGTGACAAATTACTTTTATATGCACTTTAGTGGTACTGCAATGCAAATTTAAGGCCCTAAATGAATTCACAGGAAAAGGCCTGAACTGAGAAGTTTTGTCTCTTCAAGTGTGCAATTTTGGTTGGGCCATTTCTCCATCGAAGTTCACTTAAAAATTTTGAAAAAATATAAAAAATTCAAAATTATTAATTCATAGACTCTACATGATTTCAAATGTAAAGTCATCAATAATAAATTTGCATATCTCTTCGAGTACTACAACTTTAGATTAGACCATTTCCATGCCCAATATACTTTATAAAATAAAAAAATATAAATATAAAATAGAATTTATGGGCACTAAGTGATTTTGAATGAAAAAGGAGTCATCTAAATTTAAAAGTTTCGAGTACTTAACTTTGGATTATATCGTTTCTCCATCTAAGATTATTTCATAAATTTTAAAATATAGAATTTCAAATTATAAAAATTTAAAACAAAATTTTAAGCCTTTAGTGATTTTAAATGAAAAAAGTCATCAATTACAAAGTTGTAAATATCTGCAGGTACTACAATTTCTATATAAAATTTGTCTTTATGCAACATGATTTGAAAAGGTTATAAATTTTACTATACTACACAGCAAGCCAAATTGCCAACTACCTTTCTAGAGTTGGTTCGACTTATGAGCCACCTCTAAAAACAAAAGGCATTTGTAGAACCGGCACGTTTTGATGCAACCCTCTCTAAAAATTGGTTTCTAGAGAATGACAACTCGTACATTATTTTTAGATCGGGTTTTGATAGAACCATCTCCACCAAAAGCAGAGATGCCTTTAAAATTGGTTTGTCTAGTGGATAGCACCTGTCCCTACCAAATAGACTCAAAACCTAACAATCATATATCACTACCAGAGCCACTGACCGGGAGTGGAGGAATATCACTATTGGTTAAGACTTAAGACCGTGATCCAGGGCTCCCTCTCTTGCTTGATAATCAAAACTTGGAACAACTGGGGCCTACTAGGGCACACTGAGAAGTCTAGATAGATTATCCATGGAGAGGGAAAAAGAAATGTCACCTGTAGGAATACATAACATTGAACTACAGAAGAACAGCTTTTGTGTCATACAGTCCTAGCAATATTACCTGCGCTTCCAATTCCACTGGCATAGCTTACAGTCCTAGAAATGTTACATACACTACATGACCAAAAACACGTGGCTTGCACAGCTTTGTCATACGGTCCTAACAACATCACCTGCCCTCTCCATAACACGGGCATAGTTTACAGTCCTAGAAACGTTACCCATCACGGCCAAAGGGACTTGACCTATAGTTATCTTACAGACACCAAGTGGCGTACCGGATGGAACACATAGACAGACAGCTTAAGAGTACCATCAGAAATCTTGAAGTGGAAGGCGCATATGTCACCAATTTTAATATCCTTGTCTGCAACCACATTTTCCCAGCCTGATGTGAGACTCACACGGCCATCTGAGTTAAGTTTCACTCTAACAGTACCACGATATTCCCCATCAAGTTCATAATGAGCGTAGCCCACCCCTTTGTGCAGGCAAGAAAGTAAGGGCTTCGACATGTAGTTTGCAGAGAGCCGCTGCCACAGAAAAATGCAAAGAGTTAACTATAAATAATAGTTTCAATAGCATAGGAAGCAAATCATTGGACAAATCCAAATAAGAATTGCAGCTAACCATCTTCCCCCTACTCTTCAAGTTCGATTTGTTCATTTGATATATATAGAATGGGATCTCTGGCGGTACACAACCACACAGCTCTCTCAGGTATTTCTTCATTCCAGAAGAGAGCATTAGTTTATTACCACAGAAAAACCATTCATAAGACCCTGTAAGTTGGCTCGATTCACTCCCTGCCACATACAAAAATGTCATATATACAATATTTCTGCAATGCATGTACCATATAATCAATCGATATTCTGATATTAGGCAATGCATCACATACATCATACTTAGGCTATTGCTATACAAATAGAGCAGAAAAAACACTGCCACAAAGGTACTACAGAATCTGTCAATATATATGGAACAACGCTACTAAAAATTGCTTGCTGAATACATCACTTAAAGCATAAGATATTTGATTCAATATTTTCATTACTCTAGAATCTCCTAGTATTATCTTGATGTAAGATATAAATAGTTAATACTAATGTCAAATCCTTTCCTATACTTGGTAAAAATATGAACCTTTACCTGGTTCGCCACTGCCCAAGGCATTTGATTTGAGAGAAGGCTTCTCATCATCATCACACCAAATGCATGCATCCTCATCATCACATATTTCAATGACAACAGGCTGTTTCTTTGAGCCACCTGATATTACATGACATTGACGTTTTGAACGTCCAAACCAGATAAGTAGATAATAATTAGGCAAATTTTGTTGCAGGACATCCAACTTCACTGGTATTGGCTATTTCACACCGCCAACTGCAATTGCCAGGTACCATTATGAAATCAAGGTTGTTTGCCAGAAGACATCGCACCCATTAAATATTAATTTCTGAAATCTGGGAGAGAGAAAGGAGGGGGAATATATAGTTTTACCCATGACTCATCTAACTAAAACATTCTCTTCCCTTTCTCCCTCAAGTCAGGTGGCACCAGTTTTTTTTTAAAAAAAGTCAGGTGGCACCGGTGTTGAAAAATGGTCAGGTAGCACCGTTCTCCCTCCACCATGACAACCGCCGAGTGCAATCGTTCACCTCTGCCCAGAGCTAGCAAGCCACCGAACTCGCCATCTCCATGGCTCCATGATTGCACAAGCCGAGCACATCGGCATCAGCACGTCAGATAACACTGCCGTCTTCTACCTTCCGCCCGTCGTCAGCTGCCTAGAGCACACCACAATGAGCCGTGTCCCCATCCCTCTGTTCAAAGTGACACCCACTACCTCCCTAGTGGACGCACCTGGTGCACGCAGAGCTTCCACCAGCTCCACCCCACCACCGCATTCGCCGCCTGTGTTGTGTCTCCCGTGTTGCCAACGCACTTGGTCAGCCTGCTCCTGGCCACCTCCGGTCAAATTGAAGGTACCCATGGATGTGCTTAGGACTAGAGAAGCCCATGGGGGCACTTGTCGTCAGCAAGGCTCACTCCGATCGAATCAGCCACAGTTTTGTAGTGATTTAGGGAGATAACCTGTTAGTTAGATGAGGACCATTGGTAAAACAATCTATGCCCCCTCACGATTTCATAATGGTACCTAGCAAATATTAGTGTTGGCAGTGTAAAATAGCCAATACCAGTGAAGTTGGATATCCTGCAGAAAATATGTCTAAAATTAGTACAAGTAATAAGACCACTTACCAGCCTGTCCGTTTAATTCTTCAACTGTTTTTAGCCAATTTTTTGTTTTGTTTAGCTCAGACTTTGCTTCACTGTCCACTACATGAGCATTTACTATAGATGGTATTTTTGAGTTTGAAGCAGAGCAATCTCCATCTAACTGTCAAATATGAAAAAAGACATTCAGTCTACTAGGACAGAACACAGAAAAGAATACCACATATGAAACTGAGTAAACTCCACAGACCTATCAATATTTTGGGCTAATTGTCACAGAAAAGTTACCATATTTTGTGCCTGTTTCACAAACCAACGGCTATTTGGATTTTCATAAAACTAGAACGTGATTATTTTACTTTCACAGGCAGATGGGCCCACATGTTAGCGATATGTTCATGGCCAGTTGGGCCCAAAACAGGAGGTAAGATTTGAAAAAAGAGATGGCTCTCTCATTCTCGCTCTCCCCCACCCTCTGCTCCCCCATCCCCAACGTGGATCCCTGCTCCCTTAACCTCGCCTGAGCTCCGTTGTCGCAGCCGTCGCCGGGTCCTCACTAGGTGCACGACGCTCCCTGCCTAGTCTTCCCTCCACTACGTCGCCTGGTGTCCTCTCTCTGCGTAGGAGTTCGAGTTGCAGAGCTTCTTCCATAGCTCGTCTGGACTGTTCTCTGGGTCCTCTCATTGAACTCAAACAAGATCCTGCTATTGCGGCGCTGGTCAAGGACTGGGACTTCTCAGTTGGTAAGCATTTGAAAGCAGATGTGGTTCACAAGCTCTTGTCTTCAGTGCATCACCCCTCTCCCTCCCCAAAGGGATCGTTCTTCATGCTTGTGGTCTTTCGTCTTCTTTTCTGTTTGACTGAAGATTCTGTGGCTTTGGCTCTTCATTGTTGCCTTGGTGGCTCACCTGCGGGGTTTCACGTGACCTACGAGTGTGATCGGCATTTCGCTTCTCAGTTGCTAACAAACATGTGGGTTTCTTGATTCGGAATCTCAAAAGAATAACCATTAAGCATTTTGATGTTTACTTCCATCTACGGCATGATGGAGGTGATGACTGGAAAACAAAAGAATTAGATGCGAGAAGGAAGAAGAGTATAGCTGGACAACCAAGAGTGCAGCCAATTATTTGGGCAAAACGGCCATTTAAATGGGCAAAACAACCGATTAAAAGGAAACGGTGTACTACTGTGTAGCATTTAAACGGTGTGGAAACAGGCTAAACGACTGTTTAGGCGAACAATGCAAGAGCAACCGCAAATAGAAATGGAAAAAGTTTTACTATTGTCGCAAGCTTATTCAGGATTCACTGATTTCAAAATCTTCACCTCGTGAGCCTAGATTCTACTGATGTTATTCATACAAGTTCCTATCCTAGATTCTACTGATGTTTTCTGTCCTATCCTAGATTCTATTTGATGTTATTCATACAAGTTCAATTATCAAATCAATGGACAGTGAAGCTTCTGGGCCTTCAAATTTTACTCAAAAAGATGATTCACTTGCCTCAGATGGCGATGCTCCAGTCCAGAGGGTTTTTCAAAATCTCAAAAGAGATCTCTTCTTTAACTCTGATGCTGACCAAGCCCCAACACACAGCAGCCAAAGGAATTTTGCTGGCTCTTCCCCCAAAGGTGCTCGCTTCGCTTCTCATGCTGGTTCCCACACCTCTGTTTTCACTAGTCCAGGCCATCTTGTCAAAGATTGCCGTGGGTTTTTAAGATGTTTGTTTTGCTATAACTATGGCCACAAGGCCTTCTTCTGTAACAAAAGACGTTTGAGCCTTAATTGCAAATGGATTTTAAAGCCCAGCAAGCCTCCCTTGGTCCAAGAGAGCAGATTTACGGCGGCTCTTAATCCCATTCAATGGTCTTTTGGTCCCAACGCTCCAAGTGACGCCTCACCTTCTTTCTCTTCTCCCCCAGCCTCGCCAAACTTGCTTCTCTCCACCGTCTCAGAAAACAGTCACTGCCTGCTCCCTCTCCTCCCTTGTTGGAGACCTCTTACACGTCTCCTGCCATGGCAAACTTTGCCATTGATCCCAGACATTTCATCCCACCGGCCATGATCTTGGAAGATGGTGGCCAGCATCAACGTGTCTGAAAGATGTATCTATAGGAAGAGTTGGGGCTGATTTCGGTGCCGAGAGCGCTGGGTGTTAGCGTAGTCATTGTTGGTGCTTCTCCTTTGGGAACGACTGGCACTTCCTATATGATGATCTCAGGTTGAGTTGGATCTGTCATTGACAGAGAACTCTGGTGCCGACTAAGAGTTGCGGACGTCATTGCAGATTTTCTCCATGGCAGCCAATTTTTTTTGAGACACCATGGCAGCCAATAGGAACAAGGCCCACATGATGTAGCAGTCCTGCTCATACGTGGGTTGGGGGGGCGGGGGAGGGAGGGAGGGCAGTGGTCGTCAGCTTGTGATGGGCATCGGCTGATAGACCTCTATAACTCTTGTGCCTATCTATCTTAGGAGTAATTGGTGCACATGTTAGCACCCTATCTATCTAGAATATGGTGTTTACTTCAAGCATCTACTTTAGTTAGTCTTATCTCTTGTAACAACCAGTCCACTTGGTCATATATGTATCCCCTCCAATCCTGCCATGGTTGGTGGCTAATAGAATAGAAAATCTGCCCCCAAAACTGAGTCTTTGCCTCTAACAGCAGCGGTACAGCTGCAGGGAGAGGACGGCGCATGAGAGAGAGAGAGAGAGAGAGAGAGAGAGAGAGAGAGAGATGGGGGAAGAGCCGAGGCTCTATTTTCTGCTTAAGATTGAAAGGTTATATCGCCCCTATATTTGTAGTCCCCAGAGGACTTGCTCTCCAAGCGAACTAGTCCTTATAGCTTTGGACTTCTTTCCTAGCAAACTAATCTTATTTCCTAAACAAACCCAATCTTATTTCCTAAACAATTCTATATTATCTTCTATTCCGGATTCTTCCAGCTGCAGGGAATTTGAGGGAGCGGCAGCCTACTACACTACAGTACTCATGGCGCTACAAACCCGTGGGTACTGTTCATGTCGGGCTCTTTTGGCCTGTTATGGGCCCAACACCGCTGTGATCCGTTATGGCTATTTAGGCCCGTGACACCTCTTCAAAAAAAATAGAAGGCAGCCATAAAAGGTTTTGGATAACATGCCCACATAGAGATTAATCCAAATTTGACAATTATAGTGAGATATGCTAGGCTGTCTTTTTTTCTCAAAGCTCTCCAGATAATAGAGTTGGCACACTTAGGAATAGATTCAAAATGTTCTCACATATGTCCTTATGACCTTACCTTTGACTGGAGTAGGGCAACCTGTGAACGTAGTTGATCTCTCTCTTGCTCTAAAGATTGCACTTTGCCTCTTTCGATGCTCAATCTTTCATTAAAAATATTATGTTCATCGTGCCGGCGACTAATCAGTTCATCTATAATTCTCTCCAGTGCTGTGATTGTTTTGCCCATTCCATGTATACCTGACAACATATCCTGCAGTATTGCATCAGAAAAGAATGTTCCTCAGACAGGAGATAGGAACAAAAGCCACCAACTTTATGAGTGTATACAAATTGACCAACCGTCAACGATGTATCATCAGCATTTCTTGTTTCCTGTTTAGTTACAATAGGCTTGTCCTTCATCGGCTTATCGCTTTCTTCGCTGAGCACAGCAAGCTGTCCAGAATGAAACGAACAACAAAGACCAAAGTCAAAGTATGCATTCCTGGCTCATGAAACAACATCCATACTAGTATCACATGAATTCCTTTTGAGAAATCATAGGCAGGATATAGCAAGAACTGCTAGGGAGACAAGTGAACTTTTAGCACAACATTGCATAGTGAATAAAAACTGGAAACAGATGAAAGGTCTAGGTATGGTAGGTGACGACAAGATAATACCGAATGTTCAAGCCACTCCCCAGTAGAACTTTGAGCACTATCATTGGTAAGGGTAGCTTCACCGACCTCGTTCAAATTTGTTAATGCTTGCCTGTCAACATTCAGATGACTAAATAAATTTTATCTGAGAAGACAACTGAGAATTGAGTTTGACTAAATTATCAATCTTAGTCCAAGTTTTCAGCAAAAGAAGCCAGCAACTTTATAGTTCATTTGCATGTAGTGAATTGTACAGTTTTGTATCTAGGATCATTATACAACATAATACTCTGTATATATGCTCAAAAAATAGGATCAGAATAATGATAATGTATAGATACCTTTGGGGTAAGTCGCTATAAGGAGACACATCAGGTTTGTTGCTGAGCAGCACTTTGCATGATCCAAATTGAAGCCAAAAGGATGTGGATTGGGTCAGGCCCATAGCTTCAATATCCGTCAGCTCTGGTAGTTCCACCTCTCCCCTTTCCTTGTGCCCCTGGTCCTTCAATAGCTTTTGTTTTAGCCACTCAACATTTTTGGAGCAAGATTTTAACTTTCTAGCTTCATCCACTTCTTTTTCCTATAGATATATATAATCATATCGGTAAAAGCGGTTACTGATTTTGGAAATTTGTATAAAATTGAAGTAAGCGGACTACAAAGGGTAAATGTAAGTAGTCATAGAACCATTCCCGTTGTCAGTTTGTCAGACATTGATACAGCATCATGTAAATGGTAAAAAGATTCATTGATTAAAGGAGTTTGGCACTTTCCCGTGGGATTCGTTTCTCTTCAAGATAACTATGCAAGTGTGTTTCTGCTCTAATTGTCACTTCCTTTTGATGTTTGGATGTTTTTCTCGTTCTCAAATCTCACCAATAAATTGTTTAGCTTGGTTTGCAGATTTTGCGACTGGGTGAGCTAGCTGCAAAAACTGGTGTCCCTTCTACAAGCATTAGTCCTCCTAAGTGTATTATCATTTTGTGTTGAGTGGAAATTGGAATAAAGAGTAGCTCCTAATGAAGAGCAGCTACTAGCTACTAATTCAGTGGATATAAGAGCATTAGTTAAATGGTAATCAGGAGGAATGTGGCTTATTTGGATCTGAACTTCCTAATCAGGAGGAATGTGGATTATTTAGATCTGAACTTCCTCAGCAGATACAGTTATGGATTCGCATAGGCAATGGGCAAGTGACGCCATTGAGTTGAGGTAGTGCCGGTCAACCCCCGAAACCGAGACAAGGAAACAAAGTGGGGATTTCTTACTGAAGAATGTCACAGTTCCATTCCAAAGATATTACTCTCTGAGAGCAGTGGCACGCCCAGAAACTGAACGGATGCCACATTGAACTCCGTATCATGCTCGAATGAGGGGGCTTACCAAGCCGGTGAGCAATCTATCAGCACATATAAATGATTTGCACATGAAGTCCGATATATCCCGTAATGCAAGAACCATAGCGTGCGTACCGCATCGGGCGCGCCGAGCCTGGCCCCGGCAGCGGCGACGTTGGTGAGTTCCGAGAGGGCGACGCGCATCCCGACCTGCGCCGACGCCGCCTTGGCGCCGCCCCCCGCGCCAGGGTTCTCCGTCATGGCTAACGCCGAGAAGCGGACTGGCCCTCCTCGGAGGTGGCGCTGGGCAGCGGTGGGGGATCGAAAAGAGCAGGCGACTGTTCTGGAGAAGGTGGAGATTTGAAATTGGGCCTCAAGTGAAGCGCGCTGGTGTACAACTGCTTTCTTTTTCTTTGTTGCTCCCTCACTAAAAAGAACAATATAGAGGTAGCTAAGGTTTTTGAAGATAGTAATGGAGGTTACAACATCTCCTCTCAGCCCCAAAACTAGTTACTAGGGAAGCTATATTTTGGTTTTGATGGCTTTATAAGGCTTCATCTCCAATAGAATATAGAATGAGAAAAATTCACCTCTTATATCTCCTTTGACACGTGGAACCGGTTTGTCATTCTTAACACATTCCTATTTTTTCTCCCCACACGTTCTTTCTTTCTCCGACCTCCAAGCGCTGCACCTCTTCTGCCGCCCCTATTCCTTCCTTTGTTGCCCCTCTTCCGTCGCCACTCTCTCCCTTCCTACAATCCTCCTTGGCCAACTCTCGTCCTCTGCCACCTTGTTTGTGGGCACATCACCTCTCCTTTGTTGTTGCCTCGTTTCTTGGGCACGTCGCTCTTGATGCCGCTTGACATTGCTAACTACAGAGTCCATTGGTGACTTGAAAGATGTCAGGTGCATGCTATTACTCATATTGAGGGCAATCTAGACTCTCATCTTTGAGGGATAAAAGGGGTAGATATTGAACGGGTGAGAAAAAATTTGCTCATTGGGGCTAAGATTGATAGAGCTCTCAAATCTCTAAAATTATAGTTTTTTTCTCATTAAAGATAAAAATTGAAGGGCTGTTGAAGATGCTCTTGCAGTTTAGAAGACTGAACGGTTTGTTTAGTGAGAATTGTGAACAACTTAAAGCTTCTTAGGTGAAATAACTTTGTTAGAAGAAAACCACACTTTTTACACTGAACAGCATGTTTTGCAAAATTACCATCCCAAATATTGTTTTACACCCCAAACATTTGCCTCTTGTTTTCTTTACCATTTTTCCTTTTTTTGTTTTATCTCACCTAAATCAGCCAGCTAAGATATGGATTTACCCCTGGGTAAACTAAACTCACGTAACGAAAAGGCGGTGGATGTCGCGTCGTCGTTCGGTATCCCCACGTCGCTTTGTCTCTTCGGTGAGCCCTCGCGCGTACGACGTGCTGCCGCCGTTGGACGTGCCCTCGCCAGCAGGACTGCCGGAAGCAAGCGTCGCTCAACGTGCCTACGTCGTGTCACCAGGGCAGAGATGCAAGCGCATCTACTTTCTCTGTTTTAAATTGACTGTTGCTGTTGGTTTTCGTGCCACAAGTTTGACTTGACTTATAAAAGATATATACAATAGTTAATATTTAATATTTATAAAAATTACCAGTTATTTCTTAAAAAGCGAAAGCAGCAAATATTCTAGGAAGTACATATAGGCAGACACATACACAGGCCATCTACGCATAGCCAAGATCATGCGCGCAGGCTGGCAGCGCCTAGGCCAGAGGCAGCCAGAACCCATCCGCCTAGGACGGATGAGAGTCCACGTGAACTAGGACAGTGGCGAATCGTCTTTTTCGGGTCACGGATTTTAGGAGAAATAAAGAAAATGGAGAGAGAAAGGAAAATGGTAAAGAAATCAAGAACCAAATGTTTTGGCAGATTTTACAAAATATTGAACCAAATGTTTTGGCAGATTTTACAAAACTAATGTTTAGGATGGTAGGTTTGCGAAGCGCATTGTTTAGACTGGTAAAAATACAATTTTCAGTTAGACTGTAGATTCATTGGCCATTTGAACAATCTAGAAAATAAACAACCGAATCTCTAGACATAGACATTTGGTGGTGTTGGAGACTACTAAATGTTAACTCTCGTCTTTTTTTGTTTGTCCTATCAGCTATTTGAATAATATTTTTCTCTCACAGTAAATTAGCCGACTTGTCAGCCAAACATGCAGTATGGAAGTGCAACATCCTCATAAAAATATAAAATTTTATGTGGATGGCTGTTCATGGTAGAATACGGTCAAGAGTTCAATTGAACAAGAAGAAGTGGAGCGTGCATCTTGTAATAAGATGGAGACGACCAATCACATCCTTTTCCAATGCCCAATTGCAGTCATCCTGTGGCCCTTCCTTAGAGATGCTTTTAATTAGCCCAAATCTCCAATAAATTGTATACAGTTCTTTGTTGAGTTCGTAGATGATTGTTGAGGAAAAACCAAAAAGGTAACGCTTTTACTATATGCAGATATTTTATAGACTATCCTATACTCCTATAATGCAAAGATTCATCACTAAGGGGTCTCCTCCAATCAAAAATTAGGATTTTCAAAAAGTAATGTATGATGACATCATCAAAGGAATTACTCCCACTTAGTCTTATTTATCTTCCACTAGCTATTTTTTTGAAATAGAAAAAAAAATCATAGCACATGAACTAAGTATCGTAATTAAAATCCAATTGCACCATGGTGTTCCTTGCAATAAACTCTTCAAAACAAGACTCCACATAGATATATTTTGATAATTTTTTTACAAAAATTTAAACCGTTTCGTAAGAAAAATGCGTTTGTAAGCAAAAATCTAGCAAAACTGCATATCACATGGATTACATGTGGTCCTTTAAAACATGTATAATTTTATAAAGGAAAACTCCTAGAATTTTGAGAGGGGATGACCCTCGGGTATAGTAGGG
The DNA here is from genome assembly GCA_015844335.1 of Chrysopogon serrulatus. Taxonomy (NCBI): domain Eukaryota; kingdom Viridiplantae; phylum Streptophyta; class Magnoliopsida; order Poales; family Poaceae; genus Chrysopogon; species Chrysopogon serrulatus. Next base: position 113,769 of record JADLZL010003451.1, read on the forward strand.
GTAGGGGTTCGGGTAGATGAGATTTGGGTGATGCCCAATTCAAATAATCTATACCATGTATATCAATGGATACAACCTCTGTAATTGACCTACTACATCCATATATATGTATCTATTAATTCATAGTTTTGACCATATAAACTCCTTACATTTATACTCCATAACCGCAGCAACGCGCGGGGTATCCTACCAGTTTGAAAGACAAGAGAAGCGATGTGGTTTTCAGCAAAAATATGGTGACCTCTCTAGTGACAATTTCTTTTGAGACCATAATGCTGATCAAGACATGGCACCCACCATTGAAGGCGACGCTGAGGCCCTCAGCGGATGAAGCCATCAACTTACTAACGATGAGGGCGTCCTAAAGAAGAGTGATACTTGAAGATGGAGTTGGTCTTGTACCATTGGGCAGGTAGTATTTTATTTTGCTCCAACGTTGTTAAGTCTTTTTTTAGTTTTTTAAGTAGAGGTCCTTCTATAAGCTACCATTGAGTGCTTAGTTTGTTCTGGGTAAAGATATAAAACTAGTATCCCTAGTATCAGATCTTGAGCTTTCATTAATTTTTTAATAAAGTCAAGTGAATACCTTCGATAAAAAATAGAAATGCTTCTTCCTGGTCGCACAGGATTTGGTGGCGCAGCGCGCACAACCATCGCGCCCGTTCAGTTAGCGCAACCATCCAATCCGTCCAAGCGCCAGACCACCAGCACCCCACAGCACCGAAGAAGTCCGTTGCTGGAGAAGAAGACGGTGTCCCAGAGAAGACCATTGTTGAAGAAGACGACGACGTCTGACTCACCCCACTTGATCGTGCCAACGAAGAAGGTCATCGCAAGAGAACAAGGCCATAGGCTTTTAACACTCGCCACAAACCCCTTCTTCTCCAACTCCGGCGGGAATAAAAGGGGCTAGCCAGGGGGTAGGCTAGCTAGGTAGTGGGGATTGCTGGCAGGCGGTTTAGGGGATCTGGCGGCGATAGTGGCGACCGTCCCAGGTCGGGGTGGGAATGCCATGGCCGGACTTCGCCAAAGCTCGCTGGAGTTTGCCGAACAGGAGGAGAGACAAGGAGTTGGAGGGGGAGAGGGAGGTTGCCACCAATTGTATGGTCTTGCCGGAGCTTCATGGTTGTGGTCGTGGAGCTCTGGCAAGACCCTACGACCACTGGCAGGGTGGTGGAAGGTGGTGGAGGTAGGGACGGTGTCGCCAAATCTGGTGGGAGCAAAGGTCGACATGGAGTGAGCCAGATGGAGAGTGATACGTCAAGCGTGTACGCGTGCCAGTCGAGTGGGAGGAAGAAGATGAGGTGAGGAAGGGGGCGTGCAGGGGCAAGACTGTGAGAGGCGTGTGGGGCGAGAGTGTATGGGCAGAAATTCCGCAGCATGCTCACACGGAGGGTAGTAGAGTAAAAAACATGTTTATATTAGTCCTACAAGTTATACCATAGTTTGGTCAAATCTATAAAGAAATTTGCTAATTTGATCAAATCTACGAAATTTTGTTTTAACATGTATAACGCCAAATAGATATACTTTAAAACCCATGCTAATACTTGTGCACTGCATCCGAAATTTCATAACAAAACTAGGTAGGACGTGTAAGCAGGGACGACCAGGTAGACAATGACGTTTCAGTCATTTTGGGCCTAGAGATATATATTATAAAAGGGTTAAGTCCACTTTAGAACCTCCAACTATCGCACAAGTCTAGATTTCAACCTTGAACTTCAAAACTGGATGGCATTGGCCTTCCAACTCTTGAAAAAGTTCACTTTTCAACCTTGGCGGTTTTGCAGGTGGTTTTTGGCGTGTGAACAGTAATTTTTGATATTTTTTTACGTAGTACTCGATATTTGTTTATTTTATAACTAATTATTGGTATATGCTAAATTCATGAAATTTTTTTGTGTAGCCTCTTCATGATGTACTATACCTAGAAAAAATATGAAACCTAGAAAATAAATAGTTTTTGCATGTTTTAAAATTACCTATTTTAATTAATAAGTGCAATAAGAATTTATTTAAATATTTCAAATTCATCCCAAACTTTTTGTACAGGTTGATATCATCATAAAGCAGCTACAAATCAATTTTTATAATTTTTGGATATTTATTTTGACCTACAAAAATCATAGAAGTTGCACTTATTAATTAAAATAGGTAATTTTAAAACATGCAAAATCTATTTATTTTCTAGGTTTCATATTTTTTCTAGGTATAGTACATCATGAAGAGGCTACACAAAAAATTTCATGAATTTAGCATATACCAATAATTAGTTATAAAATAAACAAATATCAGTACTATAGAAAAATACCAAAAGTTACTGTTCACACGCCAAAACCGCCCGCAAAAACCGCTCAAGGTTGAAAAGTGAACTTTTTCAAGAGTTGGAAGGCGAATGCCATCCAGTTTTGAAATTCAAGGTTGAAATCTAGACTTGTACGATAGTTGGAGGTCCTAAAGTGGACTTAACCCATTATAAAAAAATATGTTGCACTATGAATTTCATAGTATTTATTTGATAATTGTAACACCCGGTGTTACGTTAACCAAAAACCTGCCATGTCATCATCATCATTGCATAAGCATCCATGATTAGAGAACCCTAAATCAAACATTTAAAATGAGTTTACAATTCTAGGGTTTGATTTGAGCTTTTCTATATCACATGTGTATGTGTTGATATTTAAATTCCACTCACAATTTTAATTTTGGTTATAAAATAATCAACTAAAACAAACCTTGGTGTTTGCAAGTGTTTGGCTAACTCGACTCACACATCAAGCATGTTTTATAAGTCAAATGATGCAAAGCAAGAACAAAAATTGGAATTGAATTCAAATTTTCAACCCTAGCTAGGAATGGCTAAGTGTTGAAGTTTGAATTTCATTTTCAATTTCGGGAGCTAACTTTAATAAATTTTCTAAATAAAAAGTTGCTAACCATTGGCACCATTTCAAAGTATGAAGTTTGTACTATGAAAGTGTGCCATTGGTTGAGTTTGAAAAAGTGCCACAACATCACTAATTATTTGCCCAAGATTTCAATTTGAAATTCTATTTCAAAAGTTTGAAATTTAAAGTGAAACTGCCCCTTTTCAATTTCACCTCAAAATATTCAAAATTTGGGAAAACTTCCAAAATACAGTTTGTGCATCTCTTTGAGCTCTACAACTTTGGTATATAAAGTTTTTCAAGTTTTTGAATAAAATTTGAAGTAATTTCAAAAGTTATTTGAATTGGAAATGTCTCCCTTTTGAGTTTTAAACTCTAATTCAAAAATTATTGGGTTTCATGAAAAACTTCCTAAATGAAAGTTGTAGATCTTGAGAAATGGAACAACTTTTATTTTTAGATATTTTCATCTTTTATTCAAAATTTGAAAGTAATTTTAAAATCCCTAAAGTTAGGGTTTTGCTTTAAATTCAAATTTGAAGTTCAAATTTAAAAACCAATTTGAATCTGACCAAACTCTTTTAATAAAAGTTGTAGAGCACAAAATTTGGAACAATCTATATTTTGGGATATTTTTATGAACAGTTCAAGTTTTAAAAGTAATTTTGAAAATGGAGCAAATAGGTGTCCCCGCTTCTGATAGATCAACGGGGGGTGCCACCTTGCTTTCGGCGTCCATGCCGGGCGGTCGCCCGGCCGTCGCCGTGGCTTCTCTCGGCCGTTCGGTTTTCACGCGTTGCCGTCCACTTCATCGACGCCCATGGCCGCCGACCACCCCGTCGGCGCTTTCCTTGCCTATAAAAGCCGTCGTCGCCGCCGTTTTCTTCCTTTCTCCTTTCCTGTCACCGACGCCGACGACCGCCGCCTTCCATCCAAATTCTCGCAGCTCAGCTAATCACTGCCTCCAATAGCTTGCACTCGCTTCCGCCGTGCCGTTGTGCATCCACCGAAACCCCTAGCGCCACTTCTCATCGCCTTTGAGCCGTCGTCGTCGCCATCTTCCCCAGAGCCGGCCACCTGCCGCCGTCGCCCGCGGTGAGCTTCCTCTCCCCAATCAAAGCGGCTCCTAGTCGTTTTCGTGTCACGTTAAGTTAGCCTCGAGGTGCTGAGTATGTTAGTGTGTTTGGTTTTGGCGGAGGAGCCAGGGGAAGCTCGGTCGTCGGGGGGTCGCGCGCCGGCCGGGCAGCCGGAGTGCTCGGGGGTGCGAGCTCGAGGGTCGGCATAGGCCGTTTAGTAGCTCGTTGGACGTGGCATGAGGTGTAGGATCGATCGGTGCGATTAGTTTCGCCGGAGAAGCGTCGCCGCCGGCGGAGAGCGGCCGCCCCGCCATGCCGTTGCTCCCGCTTCGGCCGGAGAAAGGAGAGGAAGAAGAAGAAGCCGACAGGCTCGCCCGCTGTCGGCGTGAGAGAGGAGGGAGGAGGCAGGCTTCGGGGCCGGGCTGGGCAGCGCGCGCTGCGCTAGGCAGGCCGCTTCGGGCCGCCGCAGTGAAGCCCGCGAGGAGGAGTTTTGTTCTTTTCTTTTTCTTTTATGTTCTTTCGAAATTAGTTTTCACCTTTTTAGTGTAATTTATTTTGGGCAAATAAAAATACAACAAAAATATGTATGTGCTCCTTGAATGATACTCTATCTAGAAAAAATACTAACTATGATTTTCAGAAAACTCTTGTTTACAATGAAAATTGCTAGTTTAAATTAATAAATGCCACTTCTATGATTTTTAATAATTAAAATATAACTCCAAAAATTATGAAATTTTGTTTTGTGTGCTAATTAGGTGATGATGATCTTAATTATGAAGTTTGATCCTGTTTTGACTAAGTTTTGTTTTATGCTTAATTAATACCTTAATTAATTAGTGTTTAATTAATTAATCCTTTAGTTAATTAGTGTTTAATTAATCTCCAATTAGTAAGTTAATTAGTGGCTTTCAACGACTGTAAAAATGGTTAATAAATAGTAATCACCCTTAATCACTAATAATGTTGTTTGATTTTGTGATTTGCGTGATGACCCTAGGTCATTAACCCTAATGACCTTCGGCATTTTATGTTGATTGCGTATCGTTAGTCCGTCGTCGTCGACGCTAGTTATACCTTCTTAGTGCAACTATACCGTGAAGGAAAGTTGTACTCAAGATAGGTTAACAATCGTTGCATCATTACCGCATGTCGTTATTCTTTGCATTGTGATCATGCATCTCAATCGTAGCCGCGCTGCCTCGAAGAAGGTGTTCGGCGTGAAGAGGTTGGTCCTGATCTCAACAGTGTCATCACTGCTCCTAACTTCGTCGAGCCCCAAGGCAAGCCCCGGATGCATTCAAACCCGTCCTTGTATTTCGAAAGTTTTTATGATTTCATGTGATGATATAATGCATTCGGTGTAGGAGTTGTGTGCTATCCTACTTTGATGCATTTACTGTACCTTGTTACATTACCCTGTACACCTGTTTTGATTTCAAAATGCTTAATTGCGCTTAGCCTTGCTACTAGTGTAGGTTTTGATAAATTGTTTTCGAAAGGTGATAACAACACTCCCTGAAGGGAATTTATAAAAACCTGATGTTGTTTGTTGTTTATCCTTGTTCCGACGGGGTCAATGATATACAACAAGAACATGATGATGAGTAACTCGAGACGTCGGTGGAGTGACTTGCATCAGGAAGGGCTAGTGCCCTGATGTAGTGTCGTCCACTTGTGTCGGTTAAGGACCGTCCGTTGCCTTGGCCCTGGGATCATGAGGTTATTGGATAGTACTAGTCGCATGCTAATGGCGGTAAGCTCCCTTGTACTATCTTCGACGAGAACGGACAACCGGGACGAGCGTAGCGTGTACCCATCCTACGGGGCCACCGTGGAAGGGGACCGCGGCGTAGGGAGATGGTGTACTGTACCTTGTGGCTAGGACCCGTTCTGGTCGGGAAAAATGCAAGCGTGAGTTGATGTATGTGAGATGTTTGGTCCTGCATACATCGTGTGGCTAGGAAGCCCCAGCTGGGTATATAAAGCGATTCGAATCATCGTTGCTCCACGATATGGGAGACTTGATCCAAGCACCAGCATCGTAGTAATAATGGAAGTTGATGATGGAAGTTTTGAATCCGATACATGGTTGACAAGTGATTGATGTAGTAAAGTAAGGATTGGCTTAGTCTCTTTTTTGCAAAGGTGTCATTTGATCTTGCTAAAGCCTTACCTTGATTCCTACTAGCCAAAGCATTCCCGAGTCTTCTCCCCAATTTTTGGTCGGGTAAGTCTCTTGGAGTACTTTTTGTACTCGGGGTTTGTTTAACCCCTGTTGCGGGTGAACCGCGTGAGCAAGTGTGTTACGGCCCCTTGCCGCATGACGGTCGTTGATGAAGTGACCGACGAGGAATAGATTGTGTGGCCCGTGGGCAGGGCACTTTCGTTGCGTGAGTGTAATAAAATTAAGTAATGATACTTCATTTGTGTTGTAATAATGTTACTCTGGTTTGTATAAGTTTGATAAAAGTTTTGTAAATTAAGTTATTATAAGTCTTCCGCTACTCGGTATTTTGTATGAAAACCTGTTGTAATCTTGGATGTCTCTCGTAAGTATCGATCCGGAGGAATCGTGGTTTATCGGGGATCCACCCGACAGAGCCTTTTAGGTTATGTGGTACGCAAGCATGGTGACGGAGGTCTTAGGGACAATGTCGGTGCTTGTGGGCCATATAATTTAGAAGGTTACGCCGCCCGAGAGGGTATCGAGCGGTACTTGCAAAGATACTCACGGTGTTACTTTTCGAAAAACTTCAAAATGTTTTGGATCCAAAAGTTAAAGGTGGTTTGGTCCAAATTGTTTTCTCGCTCCGTCTTAATTCTTTCTAGTAGCCTTTCTAGGTGCTATTTAAAAAGAGTTTTAAGCGGAGTATCATGTTGTTTTCCTTTTTGCCCTATATTATTAAAAGAATGCTTATGTTACTTTAAAAGTCTTTTGCTTGATCCGTAGGTCCGATCATGCATCATGTTTAATTCACTTGTTTAAAGAATCATATCCCCGATAACAAGTGGTTGGGCTAAGTAAAATCAATCCTATTCTTGCTAGCCCTAAGGATCTCAATCTTATAGGCTTTGCTTGTGTATAAATATGATCTCGTCTATAAGAGATGTCCGGCAACACTCGTCTTTGGTTCTTCACACGAGGAAGGTGCGGTCCCCGCAGCATCACCAAAGACACCCGTCTTTGGGCGATGCAAGCTTGACTTTAGTAAATGCCACTACGAGAGAATTCTCAAATGCATTTGCGAGAAATGGGTCGGCCAGAATCGAGAATGCACCATATGAGAATCATGGTCGTCGTAATCACGATGAAATCACATATGCGGACTTCACCGAGACTCGTCCGCCGTTTTTACTAGGGCCGAGGAACCCTTAGAGGCTAATGATTGGCTTCGTATTATAAATCAAAAGTTTGACCCGCTAGAGGGTTGTCCCGACTTGTTGAAACCCAAGTTTGCTGCCCAACGGTTGAGAGGCCCCGCATCTGCGTGGTGGGCAAATTTTCTAGCACGTCAACCCACTTGGGACAACAAGTCACTTGGGCTATGTTTCAAGATGCCTTCCGTCGGCATTTTATTCCGACGGAGTGATGCAATCCAATTTGGAAAAGTTTCTAGCATTAAAGCAAGGTGGTCGATCGGTGGTGCAATATGTGAACCTGTTTAGTCGGCTATCACGGTATGCACCGAACATGTGGACACCGACAAAAAAAAAGAAGAAATGTTTTGTTCGGGGTTTAAAGGGTGATATTGAAACTCACCTTCCGCCAACCCAAGCGCCACTTTCTATGAGGCGGTGGATATCGCCATATCCTATGAAAGATCCATGTTTAAACGAAGAGTGAAGAGCGGCGTGCTTTCTCCAACCCATCCGGGCGGAAACCGAAACATCGAAGGTTATATTCCACCCTACTCAAAGATACCCACAAAGCAATCCCGTTATCCGCAGCACCAACAAAGTCACCAACCCTATTACTACCCACCACAGCAACAGCAGAGCCATCAAACTTATCATCACCCATAGCAGCAACAACAAACCCAAAGGCAACATGAGAACACTCACCATGCTGCCACAACTTATCCTCAGCAGCCGAATACCTAGGGTATTCGAACTCCCACTCCACCAGCTCCCCAGGCTTCGGCCCTTTGGTAGAGGTCATTTGTTTTAATTGTGGAGAGCCACACTATGTAAGATATTGCCCCTACCCAATCCGAATACCTCTAACTTCCGGCAAAGGGCCGGGCAATCAGCAGACATCGGGGTCAAGGCGGGGGTAAATCACAAAGCATATCCCGAAGGTGAATGCTTGGGGAGGAAACCACGGGCGTGTGTATCACGTTCAAAGCTGGGAATGTTCTTGAAGGAGAATCTGTTTTAATGGGTATGTTTCTTGTCACCGGTCACCCCGCAATTACGTTATTTGATTACGGTGCATCATATACATTCATCAACCATACTTGTTGTTACAAAGCATGAAATCCCCATGAAAGAAATTAAAGACAAGTTTTTGATACAATTGCCGGGAGGGCGTGTATTTATACAAGAAATGATATATCAAGTTCTTATATCTTTTAGTGGGTATCTCTATCCCATGAATTTGATAGTACTGAAGAGAAAACATAGATGTGATCTTTGGAATAAATTGGTTTAAGGAATTCTTGAATGAGCCTTTCCGGAGTTTCTTCCTTCTTTCTCCTAAGTCACGATTCGTTTCTAAGAATTGTGACTTTCCGAAAAACATGAGACTTGTAATATGAACCCTTCTACCTCCCTTATGAAACCATGTAAGATGTGTTTGCTTGATACATTTCCTTTTCCATTACTTAGCCCTAAGCTTTGAATCTCGGACGAGATTCCTTTAAAGGGGAATATAATGTAACACCCCGGTGTTACGTTAACCAAAACCTGCCATGTCATCATCATCATTGCATAAGCATCCATGATTAGAGAACCCTAAATCAAACATTTAAAATGAGTTTACAATTCTAGGGTTTGATTTGAGCTTTTCTATATCACATGTGTATGTGTTGATATTTAAATTCCACTCACAATTTTAATTTTGGTTATAAAAATAATCAACTAAAACAAACCTTGGTGTTTGCAAGTGTTTGGCTAACTCGACTCACACATCAAGCATGTTTTATAAGTCAAATGATGCAAAGCAAGAACAAAAATTGGAATTGAATTCAAATTTTCAACCCTAGCTAGGAATGGCTAAGTGTTGAAGTTTGAATTTCATTTTCAATTTTCGGGAGCTAACTTTAATAAATTTTCTAAATAAAAGTTGCTAACCATTGGCACCATTTCAAAGTATGAAGTTTGTACTATGAAAGTGTGCCATTGGTTGAGTTTGAAAAAAGTGCCACAACATCACTAATTATTTGCCCAAGATTTCAATTTGAAATTCTATTTCAAAAGTTTGAAATTTAAAGTGAAACTGCCCCTTTTCAATTTCACCTCAAAATATTCAAAATTTGGGAAAACTTTCAAAATACAGTTTGTGCATCTCTTTGAGCTCTACAACTTTGGTATATAAAGTTTTTCAAGTTTTTGAATAAAATTTGAAGTAATTTCAAAAGTTATTTGAATTGGAAATGTCTCCCTTTTGAGTTTTAAACTCTAATTCAAAAATTATTGGGTTTCATGAAAAACTTCCTAAATGAAAGTTGTAGATCTTGAGAAATGGAACAACTTTTATTTTTAGAGATTTTCATCTTTTATTCAAAATTTGAAAGTAATTTTAAAATCCCTAAAGTTAGGGTTTTGCTTTAAATTCAAATTTGAAGTTCAAATTCAAAAACCAATTTGAATCTGACCAAACTCTTTTAATAAAAGTTGTAGAGCACAAAATTTGGAACAATCTATATTTTGGGATATTTTTATGAACAGTTCAAGTTTTAAAAGTAATTTTGAAAATGGAGCAAATAGGTGTCCCTGCTACAGTAGATCAACAGGGGGGGTGCCACCTTGCTTCGGCGTCCATGCCGGGCGGTCGCCCGGCCGTCGCCGTGGCTTCTCTCGGCCGTTCCCGGTTTTCACGCGTTGCCGTCCACTTCATCGACGCCGCGAAGCCGCCAGCCACCCCGTCGACGCTTTCCTTGCCTATAAAAGCCGTCGTCGCCGCCGTTTTCTTCCTTTCTCCTTTCCTGTCACCGACGCCGACGACCGCCGCCTTCCATCCAAATTCTCGCAGCTCAGCTAATCACCGCCTCCAATAGCTTGCACTCGCTTCGCCCGTGCCGTTGTGCATCCACCGAAACCCCTAGCGCCACTTCTCATCGCCTCGAGCCGCTCGTCTGTCACCATCTTCCCCCAGAGCCGGCCACTGCCGCCCGTCGCCCGCGGTGAGCTTCCTCTCCCCAATCAAAGCGGCTCCTAGTCATTTTTCGTGTCACGTTAAGTTAGCCTCGAGGTGCTGAGTATGTTAGTGTGTTTGGTTTTGGCGGAGGAGCAGGGGAAGCTTTGCGTCGAGAATCGGGCCGGCTGAGCCGCCGAGTGCTCGGGGTGCGAGCTCCGAGGGTCGGCATAGGCCGTTTAGTAGCTCGTTGGACGTGGCATGAGGTGTAGGATCGATCGGTGCGATTAGTTTCGCCGGAGAAGCGTCGCCGGGCGGAGAGCGCCCGCCGCCAGGCTTGTTGCTCCCCCTTCGGCCGGAGAAAGGAGAGGGGGAAGAAGAAGCCGACACAGCTGGCCCGCCTTTGTCGGCGTGAGAGAGAGGGGGAGGCAGGCGCGCGCCGCGCTTCGGCTGGTGGGCCACGCCGCTGCTGCGCTAGGCAGGCCGCTCGGGCCGCACAGTGAAGCCCGCGAGGAGGAGTTTTGTTCTTTTCTTTTTCTTTTATGTTCTTCTGAAATTAGTTTTCACCTTTTTAGTGTAATTTATTTTGGGCAAATAAAAATACAACAAAAATATGTATGTGCTCCTTGAATGATACTCTATCTAGAAAAATACTAACTATGATTTTCAGAAACTCTTGTTTACAATGAAAATTGCTACTTTAAATTAATAAATGCCACTTCTATGATTTTTAATAATTAAAATATAACTCCAAAAATTATGAAATTTGTTTTGTGTGCTAATTAGGTGATGATGATCTTAATTATGAAGTTTGATCCTGTTTTGACTAAGTTTTGTTTTATGCTTAATTAATACCTTAATTAATTAGTGTTTAATTAATTAATCCTTTAGTTAATTAGTGTTTAATTAATCTCCAATTAGTAAGTTAATTAGTGGCTTTCAACGACTGTAAAAATGGTTAATAAATAGTAATCACCCTTAATCACTAATAATGTTGTTTGATTTTGGGATTTTGCGTGATGACCCTAGGTCATTAACCCTAATGACCTTCGGCATTTTATGTTGATTTGCGTATCGTTAGTCCGTCGTCGTCGACGCTAGTTATACCTTCTTAGTGCAACTATACCGTGAAGGAAAGTTGTACTCAAGATAGGTTAACAATCGTTGCATCATTACCGCATGTCGTTATTCTCGCATTGTGATCATGCATCTCAATCGTGTAGCCGTGCCGCGTCGAAGAAGGTGTTCGGCGTGAAGAGGTTGGTCCCTGATCTCAACAAAGTGTCATCCTTTGCTCCTAACTTCGTCGAGCCCCAAGGCAAGCCCCGGATGCATTCAAACCCGTCCTTGTATTTCGAAAGTTTTTATGATTTCATGTGATGATATAATGCATTCGGTGTAGGAGTTGTGTGCTATCCTACTTTGATGCATTTATCGTACCTTGTTACATTACCCCTGTACACCTGTTTTGATTTCGAAATGCTTAATTGCGCTTAGCCTTGCTACTAGTGTAGGTTTTGATAAATTGTTTTCGAAAGGTGATAACAACACTCCCTGAAGGGAATTTATGAAAACCTGATGTTGCTTGTTGTTTATCCTTGTTCCGACGGGGTCAATGATATACAACAAGAACATGATGATGAGTAACTCGAGACGTCGGTGGAGTGACTTGCATCAGGAAGGGCTAGTGCCCCCGATGTAGTGTCGCCCACTTTGTGTCGGTTAAGGACCGTCCGTTGCCTTGGCCCCACAGGATCATGAGGTTATTGGATAGTACTAGTCGCATGCTAATGGCGGTAAGCTCCCTTGTACTATCTTCGACGAGAACGGACAACCGGGACGAGCGTAGCGTGTACCCATCCTACGGGGCCACCGTGGAAGGGGACCGCGGCGTAGGGAGATGGTGTACTGTACCTTGTGGCTAGGACCCGTTCTGGTCGGGAAAAATGCAAGCGTGAGTTGATGTATGTGAGATGTTTGGTCCTGCATACATCGTGTGGCTAGGAAGCCCCAGCTGGGTATATAAAGCGATTCGAATCGTCGTTGCTCCACGATATGGGAGACTTGATCCAAGCACCAGCATCGTAGTAATAATGGAAGTTGATGATGGAAAGTTTTGAATCCGATACATGGTTGACAAGTGATTGATGTAGTAAAGTAAGGATTGGCTTAGTCTCTTTTTGCAAAGGTGTCATTTGATCTTGCTAAAGCCTTACCTTGATTCCTACTAGCCAGCATTCCTGAGTCTTCTCCCCAATTTTTGGTCGGGTAAGTCTTGCGGAGTACTTTTTGTACTCAGGGTTTGTTTAACCCCTGTTGCAGGTGAACCGCGTGAGCAAGTGTGTTACGGCCCTTGCTGCATGACGGTCGTTGATGAAGTGACCGACGAGGAATAGATTGTGTGGCCCGTGGGCGGGGGCACTTTCGTTGCGTGAGTGTAATAAAATTAAGTAATGATACTTCCATTTGTGTTGTAATAATGTTACTCTGGTTTGTATAAGTTTGATAAAAGTTTTGTAAATTAAGTTATTATAAGTCTTCCGCTACTCTGGTATTTTGTATGAAAACTGTTGTAATACTGTGATGTCTCTGTAAGTATCGATCCTGGAGGAATCGTGGTTTATCGGGGATCCACCCGACAGAGCCTTTTAGGTTATGTGGTACGCAAGCATGACTGACGGAGGTCTTAGGGACAATGTCAGGTGCTTGTGGGCCATATAATTTAGAAGGTTCTGCCACAGAGGGTATCAGAGCGGTACTTGCAAAGATACTCACAGTGTTACTTTTCGAAAACTTCAAAATGTTTTGGATCCAAAAGTTAAAGGTGGTTTGGTCCAAATTGTTTTACGCTCCGTCTTAATTCTTTCTAGTAGCCTTTCTAGGTGCTATTTAAAAGAGTTTTAAGCGGAGTATCATGTTGTTTTCCTTTTTGCCCTATATTATTAAAAGAATGCTTATGTTACTTTAAAAAGTCTTTTGCTTGATCCGTAGGTCCGATCATGCATCATGTTTAATTCACTTGTTTAAAGAATCATATCCCCGATAACAAGTGGTTGGGCTAAGTAAAATCAATCCTATTCTTGCTAGCCCTAAGGATCTCAATCTTATAGGCTTTGCTTGTGTATAAATATGATCTCGTCTATAACGGATGTGCGGCAACACTCGTCTTTGGTTCTTCACACGAGGAAGGTGCGGTCCCTTGAGCATCACCAAAGCACCCCGATCTTTTATCGATGCACGTGTGCTTTAGTAAATGCCACTACGTAGAGAATTCTCAAATGCATTTGCGAGAAATGGGTAAAAGAGAATCAGAATGCACCATATGAGAATCATGGTCGTCGTAATCACGATGAAATCACATATGCGGACTTCACCGAGACTCGTCCGCCCGGGTTTTACTAGGGCCGAGGAACCCTTAGAGGCTAATGATTGGCTTCAGTATTATAAATCAAAAGTTTGACCTGCTAGAGGGTTGTCCCGACTTGTTGAAACCCAAGTTTGCTGCCCAACGGTTGAGAGGCCCCCTGCATCTGCGTGGTGGGCAAATTTTCTAGCACGTCAACCCACCTGGGACAACAAGTCACTTGGGCTATGTTTCAAGATGCCTTCCGTCAAGCATTTTATTCCCGACGGAGTGATGCAATCCAATTTGGAAAAGTTTCTAGCATTAAAGCAAGGTGGTCGATCGGTGGTGCAATATGTGAACTGTTTAGTCGCCTATCACGGTATGCACCTGAACATGTGGACACCGACAAAAAAAAGAAGAAATGTTTTGTTCGGGGTTTAAAGGGTGATATTGAAACTCACCTTATCGCCAACCCAAGCGCCACTTTCTATGAGGCGGTGGATATCGCCATATCCTATGAAAGATCCATGCTTTAAACAGAAGAGTGAAGAGCGGCGTGCTTTCTCCAACCCATCTGGCGGAAACCAGAAACATCGAAGGTTATATTCCACCCTACTCAAAGCATACCCACCCGGCAATCCCGTTATCCGCAAACACCAACAAAGTCACCAACCCTATTACTACCCACCCAAAGAACAAGCAGCAAGAGCCATCAAACTTATCATCACCCATAGCAGCAACAACAAACCCAAAGGCAACATGAGAACACTCACCATGCTGCCACAACTTATCCTCAGCAGCCGAATACCTAGGGTATTCGAACTCCCACTCCACCAGCTCCCCAGGCTTCGTCCATTTGGTAGAGGTCATTTGTTTTAATTGTGGAGAGCCACACTATGTAAGATATTGCCCCTACCCAATCAGAATACCTCTAACTTCCAAAGCAAGGGCCGGGCAATCGCGAACATCGGGGTCAAGGGGGGTAAATCACAAAGCATATCCCGAAGGTGAATGCTGGGGAGGAAACCTGGGCGTGTGTATCACGTTCAAGCGGGAATGTTCTTGAAGGAGAATCTGTTTTAATGGGTATGTTTCTTGTCACCAGTCACCCTGCAATTACGTTATTTGATTCTGGTGCATCATATACATTCATCAACCATACTTGTTGTTACAAAGCATGAAATCCCCATGAAAGAAATTAAAGACAAGTTTTTGATACAATTCTTGGGAGGGCGTGTATTTATACAAGAAATGATATATCAAGTTCTTATATCTTTTAGTGGGTATCTCTATCCCATGAATTTGATAGTACTGAAGAGAAAACATAGATGTGATCTTTGGAATAAATTGGTTTAAGGAATTCTTGAATGAGCCTTTCCGGAGTTTCTTCCTTCTTTTTCTCCTAAGTCACGATTCGTTTCTAAGAATTGTGACTTTCCGAAAACATGAGACTTGTAATATGAACCCTTCTACCTCCCTTATGAAACCATGTAAGATGTGTTTGCTTGATACATTTCCTTTTCCATTACTTAGCCCTAAGCTTTGAATCTCGGACGAGATTCCTTTTAAGGGGAATATAATGTAACACCCCGGTGTTACGTTAACCAAAACCTGCCATGTCATCATCATCATTGCATAAGCATCCATGATTAGAGAACCCTAAATCAAACATTTAAAATGAGTTTACAATTCTAGGGTTTGATTTGAGCTTTTCTATATCACATGTGTATGTGTTGATATTTAAATTCCACTCACAATTTTAATTTTGGTTATAAAAATAATCAACTAAAACAAACCTTGGTGTTTGCAAGTGTTTGGCTAACTCTGACTCACACATCAAGCATGTTTTATAAGTCAAATGATGCAAAGCAAGAACAAAAATTGGAATTGGAATTCAAATTTTCAACCCTAGCTAGGAATGGCTAAGTGTTGAAGTTTGAATTTCATTTTCAATTTTCGGGAGCTAACTTTAATAAATTTTCTAAATAAAGTTGCTAACCATTGGCACCATTTCAAAGTATGAAGTTTGTACTATGAAAGTGTGCCATTGGTTGAGTTTGAAAAGTGCCACAACATCACTAATTATTTGCCCAAGATTTCAATTTGAAATTCTATTTCAAAAGTTTGAAATTTAAAGTGAAACTGCCCCTTTTCAATTTCACCTCAAAATATTCAAAATTTGGGAAAACTTCCAAAATACAGTTTGTGCATCTCTTTGAGCTCTACAACTTTGGTATATAAAGTTTTTCAAGTTTTTGAATAAAATTTGAAGTAATTTCAAAAGTTATTTGAATTGGAAATGTCTCCCTTTTGAGTTTTAAACTCTAATTCAAAAATTATTGGGTTTCATGAAAAACTTCCTAAATGAAAGTTGTAGATCTTGAGAAATGGAACAACTTTTATTTTTAGAGATTTTCATCTTTTATTCAAAATTTGAAAGTAATTTTAAAATCCCTAAAGTTAGGGTTTTGCTTTAAATTCAAATTTGAAGTTCAAATTCAAAAACCAATTTGAATCTGACCAAACTCTTTTAATAAAAGTTGTAGAGCACAAAATTTGGAACAATCTATATTTTGGGATATTTTTTTATGAACAGTTCAAGTTTTAAAAGTAATTTTGAAAATGGAGCAAATAGGTGTCCCCGCTACTGATGTAGATCAACGGGGGGGTGCCACCTTGCTTCGGCGTCCATGCGGGGGCGGTCGCCCGGCCGTCGCCGTGGCTTCTCTCGGCCGTTCGGTTTTCACGCGTTGCCGTCCACTTCATCGACGCCCGAAGCCGCCCCACCACCCGTCGGCGCTTTCCTTGCCTATAAAAGCCGTCGTCGCCGCCGTTTTTCTTCCTTTCTCCTTTCGTCACCGACGCCGACGACCGCCGCCTTCCATCCAAATTCTCGCAGCTCAGCTAATCACTGCCTCAATAGCTTGCACTCGCTTCCGCCCGTGCCGTTGTGCATCCACCGAAACCCCTAAGCGCCACTTCTCGCCTTTGCCGCTTTGTCCGTCACCATCTTCCCAGGCCGGCCACTGCCGCCCGTCGCCCGCGGTGAGCTTCCTCTCCCCAATCAAAGCGGCTCCTAGTCATTTTCGTGTCACGTTAAGTTAGCCTCGAGGTGCTGAGTATGTTAATGTGTTTTGTTTTTGGCGGAGGAGCAGGGAAGCTTCGGCCGTCGGGGGTCGCGCGGCCGGCAGCCGCCGGAGTGCTCGGTCTGGCTCTCAGGGTCGGCATAGGCCGTTTAGTAGCTCGTTGGACGTGGCATGAGGTGTAGGATCGATCGGTGCGATTAGTTTCGCGGGAGAAGCGTCGCCGGGCGGAGAGCGGCCGCCCGCCGTGCCGTTGCTCCCTCTCGGCCGGAGAAAGGGAGGGGAAGAAAGAAGGCGGCAGGGCTGGCCCTTTGTCGGCGTGAGAGAGGGAGGGCAGGCGCTCGGGCTTCGGCTGGGTAGGCCGCGCTGCGCTAAGGCAGGCCGCTCGGGCCGCCTGATGAAGCCAGCGAGGAGGAGTTTTGTTCTTTTCTTTTTCTTTTATGTTCTTTGAAATTAGTTTTCACCTTTTTAGTGTAATTTATTTTGGGCAAATAAAAATACAACAAAAATATGTATGTGCTCCTTGAATGATACTCTATCTAGAAAAAATACTAACTATGATTTTCAGAAACTCTTGTTTACAATGAAAATTGCTACTTTAAATTAATAAATGCCACTTCTATGATTTTTAATAATTAAAATATAACTCCAAAAATTATGAAATTTGTTTTGTGTGCTAATTAGGTGATGATGATCTTAATTATGAAGTTTGATCCTGTTTTGACTAAGTTTTGTTTTATGCTTAATTAATACCTTAATTAATTAGTGTTTAATTAATTAATCCTTTAGTTAATTAGTGTTTAATTAATCTCCAATTAGTAAGTTAATTAGTGGCTTTCAACGACTGTAAAAATGGTTAATAAATAGTAATCACCCTTAATCACTAATAATGTTGTTTGATTTTGGGATTTGCGTGATGACCCTAGGTCATTAACCCTAATGACCTTCGGCATTTTATGTTGGCTAGCGTATCGTTAGTCCGTCGTCGTCGACGCTAGTTATACCTTCTTAGTGCAACTATACCGTGAAGGAAAGTTGTACTCAAGATAGGTTAACAATCGTTGCATCATTACCGCATGTCGTTATTACTGCATTGTGATCATGCATCTCAATCGTGTAGCCGTGCCGTCTGAAGAAGGTGTTCGGCGTGAAGAGGTTGGTCCTGATCTCAACAAAGTGTCATCACTCGCTCTCCTAACCGCCGAGCCCCAAGGCAAGCCCCGGATGCATTCAAACCCGTCCTTGTATTTCGAAAGTTTTTATGATTTCATGTGATGATATAATGCATTCGGTGTAGGAGTTGTGTGCTATCCTACTTTGATGCATTTATTGTACCTTGTTACATTACCCCCGCACAAACTGTTTTGATTTCGAAATGCTTAATTGCGCTTAGCCTTGCTACTAGTGTAGGTTTTGATAAATTGTTTTCGAAAGGTGATAACAACACTCCCCTGAAGGGAATTTATGAAAACTCGATGTTGCTTGTTGTTTATCCTTGTTCGAGCGGGGTCAATGATATACAACAAGAACATGATGATGAGTAACTTCGAGGCGTCGGTGGAGTGACTTGCATCGGGGAAGGGCTAGTGCCCCGATGTAGTGTCGTCCACTTGTGTCGGTTAAGGACCGTCCGTTGCCTTGGCCCCTGGGATCATGAGGTTATTGGATAGTACTAGTCGCATGCTAATGGCGGTAAGCTCCCTTGTACTATCTTCGGACGAGAACGGACAACCGGGACGGCGTGGCGTGTACCCATCCTACGGGCCACCGTGGAAGGGGACCGCGGCGTAGGGAGATGGTGTCTACTGTACCTTGTGGCTAGGACCCGTTCTGGTCGGGGAAAAATGCAAGCGTGAGTTGATGTATGTGAGATGTTTGGTCTCGCATACATCGTGTGGCTAGGAAGCCCCATTTGGGTATATAAAGCGATTCGAATTGTCGTTGCTCCACGATATGGGAGACTTGATCCAAGCACCAGCATCGTAGTAATAATGGAAGTTGATGATGGAAAGTTTTGAATCCGATACATGGTTGACAAGTGATTGATGTAGTAAAGTAAGGATTGGCTTAGTCTCTTTTTGCAAAGGTGTCATTTGATCTTGCTAAAGCCTTACCTTGATTCCTACTAGCCAAGCATTCACGAGTCTTCTCCCCAATTTTTGGTCGGGTAAGTCTTGCGGAGTACTTTTTTGTACTCGGGGTTTGTTTAACCCCTGTTGCGGGTGAACCGCGTGAGCAAGTGTGTTCTGACCCCTTCTTTGCATGACGGTCGTTGATGAAGTGAGTGACGAGGAATAGATTGTGTGGCCCGTGGGGCGGGGCACTTTCGTTGCGTGAGTGTAATAAAATTAAGTAATGATACTTCCGCTGTGTTGTAATAATGTTACTCTGGTTTGTATAAGTTTGATAAAAGTTTTGTAAATTAAGTTATTATAAGTCTTCCGCTACTCACGGTATTTTGTATGAAAACTGTTGTAATCTTTGTGATGTCTCGTAAGTATCGATCCTGGAGGAATCGTGGTTTATCGGGGATCCACCCCGACAGAGCCTTTTTAGGTTATGTGGTACGCAAGCATGGTGACGGAGGTCTTAGGGACAATGTCAGGTGCTTGTGGGCCATATAATTTAGAAGGTTACGCCACGGAGGAGGGTATATGAGCGGTACTTGCAAAGATACTCACAGTGTTACTTTTCGAAAACTTCAAAATGTTTTGGATCCAAAAGTTAAAGGTGGTTTGGTCCAAATTGTTTCTGCTCCGTCTTAATTCTTTCTAGTAGCCTTTCTAGGTGCTATTTAAAAGAGTTTTAAGCGGAGTATCATGTTGTTTTCCTTTTTGCCCTATATTATTAAAAGAATGCTTATGTTACTTTAAAAAGTCTTTTGCTTGATCCGTAGGTCCGATCATGCATCATGTTTAATTCACTTGTTTAAAGAATCATATCCCCGATAACAAGTGGTTGGGCTAAGTAAAATCAATCCTATTCTTGCTAGCCCTAAGGATCTCAATCTTATAGGCTTTGCTTGTGTATAAATATGATCTCGTCTATAACGGATGTGCGGCAACACTCGTCTTTGGTTCTTCACACGAGGAAGGTGCGGTCCCGCAGGCATCACCAGCACCCCAGTCTTTGGCTGATGCAGTAGCAGCTTTAGTAAATGCCACTACAGAGAATTCTCGTCTGTTGCGAGAAATGGGTCAGCAGAATCAGAATGCACCATATGAGAATCATGGTCGTCGTAATCACGATGAAATCACATATGCGGACTTCACCGAGACTCGTCCGCCAGTTTTTACTAGGGCTGAGGAACCCTTAGAGGCTAATGATTGGCTTCGTATTATAAATCAAAAGTTTGACCTGCTAGAGGGTTGTCCCGACTTGTTGAAACCCAAGTTTGCTGCCCAACAGTTGAGAGGCCCTGCATCTGCGTGGTGGGCAAATTTTCTAGCACGTCAACCCACCGGACAACAAGTCACTTGGGCTATGTTTCAAGATGCCTTCCGTCAGCATTTTATTCCTGACGGAGTGATGCAATCCAAGCTGGAAAAGTTTCTAGCATTAAAGCAAGGTGGTCGATCAGTGGTGCAATATGTGAACCTGTTTAGTCAGCTATCACAGTATGCACCTGAACATGTGGACACTGACAGTAAAAAGAAGAAATGTTTTGTTCGGGGTTTAAAGGGTGATATTGAAACTCACCTTACTGCCAACCCAACTGCCACTTTCTATGAGGCGGTGGATATCGCCATATCCTATGAAAGATCCATGCTTAAACAGAAGAGTGAAGAGCGGCGTGCTTTCTCCAACCCATCTGGCGGAAACCAGAAACATCAGAAGGTTATATTCCACCCTACTCAGCATACCCACCAGCAATCCCGTTATCCGCAGCACCAACAAAGTCACCAACCCTATTACTACCCACCACAGCAACAGCAGAGCCATCAAACTTATCATCACCCATAGCAGCAACAACAAACCCAAAGGCAACATGAGAACACTCACCATGCTGCCACAACTTATCCTCAGCAGCCGAATACCTAGGGTATTCGAACTCCCACTCCACCAGCTCCCCAGGCTTCGTCCACTGGTAGAGGTCGCTGTTTTAATTGTGGAGAGCCACACTATGTAAGATATTGCCCCTACCCAATCCAGAATACCTCTAACTTCCAGCAAGGGCCGGGCAATCAGCAGCATCAGGGTCAAGGCAGGGGTAAATCACAGCATATCCCGAAGGTGAATGCCGGGAGGAAACCTGGGCGTGTGTATCACGTTCAAGCTGGGAATGTTCTTGAAGGAGAATCTGTTTTAATGGGTATGTTTCTTGTCACCAGTCACCCTGCAATTACGTTATTTGATTCTGGTGCATCATATACATTCATCAACCATACTGTTGTTACAAAGCATGAAATCCCCATGAAAGAAATTAAAGACAAGTTTTTGATACAATTGCCGGGAGGGCGTGTATTTATACAAGAAATGATATATCAAGTTCTTATATCTTTTAGTGGGTATCTCTATCCCATGAATTTGATAGTACTGAAGAGAAAACATAGATGTGATCTTTGGAATAAATTGGTTTAAGGAATTCTTGAATGAGCCTTTCCCGGAGTTTCTTCCTTCTTTCTCCTAAGTCACGATTCGTTTCTAAGAATTGTGACTTTCCGAAAACATGAGACTTGTAATATGAACCCTTCTACCTCCCTTATGAAACCATGTAAGATGTGTTTGCTTGATACATTTCCTTTTCCATTACTTAGCCCTAAGCTTTGAATCTCGGACGAGATCCTTTTAAAGGGGAATATAATGTAAACACCCGGTGTTACGTTAACCAAAACCTGCCATGTCATCATCATCATTGCATAAGCATCCATGATTAGAGAACCCTAAATCAAACATTTAAAATGAGTTTACAATTCTAGGGTTTGATTTGAGCTTTTCTATATCACATGTGTATGTGTTGATATTTAAATTCCACTCACAATTTTAATTTTGGTTATAAAAATAATCAACTAAAACAAACCTTGGTGTTTGCAAGTGTTTGGCTAACTCTGACTCACACATCAAGCATGTTTTATAAGTCAAATGATGCAAAGCAAGAACAAAAATTGGAATTGGAATTCAAATTTTCAACCCTAGCTAGGAATGGCTAAGTGTTGAAGTTTGAATTTCATTTTCAATTTCTGGGAGCTAACTTTAATAAATTTTCTAAATAAAAGTTGCTAACCATTGGCACCATTTCAAAGTATGAAGTTTGTACTATGAAAGTGTGCCATTGGTTGAGTTTGAAAAGTGCCACAACATCACTAATTATTTGCCCAAGATTTCAATTTGAAATTCTATTTCAAAAGTTTGAAATTTAAAGTGAAACTGCCCCTTTTCAATTTCACCTCAAAATATTCAAAATTTGGGAAAACTTCCAAAATACAGTTTGTGCATCTCTTTGAGTTCTACAACTTTGGTATATAAAGTTTTTCAAGTTTTTGAATAAAATTTGAAGTAATTTCAAAAGTTATTTGAATTGGAAATGTCTCCCTTTTGAGTTTTAAACTCTAATTCAAAAATTATTGGGTTTCATGAAAAACTTCCTAAATGAAAGTTGTAGATCTTGAGAAATGGAACAACTTTTATTTTTTTAGAGATTTTCATCTTTTATTCAAAATTTGAAAGTAATTTTAAAATCCCTAAAGTTAGGGTTTTGCTTTAAATTCAAATTTGAAGTTCAAATTCAAAAACCAATTTGAATCTGACCAAACTCTTTTAATAAAAGTTGTAGAGCACAAAATTTGGAACAATCTATATTTTGGGATATTTTTATGAACAGTTCAAGTTTTAAAAGTAATTTTGAAAATGGAGCAAATAGGTGTCCACGCTTACGGTAGATCAACGGGGGGTGCCACCTTGCTTCGGCGTCCATGCCGGGCGGTCGCCCGGCCGTCGCCGTGGCTTCTCTCGGCCGTTCGGTTTTCACGCGTTGCCGTCCACTTCATCGGCCTTGCGAAGCCGCCCGACCACCCCGTCGGCGCTTTCCTTGCCTATAAAAGCCGTCGTCGCCGCCGTTTTCTTCCTTTCTCCTTTCTGTCACCGGCGCCGGCGACCGCCGCCTTCCATCCAAATTCTCGCAGCTCAGCTAATCACCGCCTCAATAGCTTTTCGCTTCCGCCCGTGCCGTTGTGCATCCACCGAAACCCCTAGCGCCACTTCTCATCGCCTTTGTTTGTCGTCCGTCGCCATCTTCCCAGGCCGGCCACTGCCGCCGTCGCCCGCGGTGAGCTTCCTCTCCCCAATCAAAGCGGCTCCTAGTCGTTTTTTTCGTGTCACGTTAAGTTAGCCTCGAGGTGCTGAGTATGTTAGTGTGTTTGGTTTTGGCGGAGGAGCCCGGGGAAGCTCGGGTCGTCGAGGGGTCGGGCCGCCGGGCCGCCGGAGTGCTCGGGGTGCGCGCTCCGAGGGTCGGCATAGGCCGTTTAGTAGCTCGTTGGACGTGGCATGAGGTGTAGGATCGATCGGTGCAGTTAGTTTCGCCGGAGAAGCGTCGCCGGCGGAGAGCAGCCGCCCGCCGTCGTGCCGTTGCTCCCTTCGGCGGAGAAAGGAGGGGGAAGAAGAAGCCGACAGGCCTGGCCCGCCTGTCGGCGTGAGAGAGGAGGGGGAGGCAGGCGCGGGCCGGGCTGGGCTGGGCCAGCCGCGCTGCGCGCTAGGCAGGCCGCTCGGGCCGCCTGGTGAAGCCCGCGAGGAGGAGTTTTGTTCTTTTCTTTTTCTTTTATGTTCTTCTGAAATTAGTTTTCACCTTTTTAGTGTAATTTATTTTGGGCAAATAAAAATACAACAAAAATATGTATGTGCTCCTTGAATGATACTCTATCTAGAAAAAATACTAACTATGATTTTCAGAAACTCTTGTTTACAATGAAAATTGCTACTTTAAATTAATAAATGCCATTTCTATGATTTTTAATAATTAAAATATAACTCCAAAAATTATGAAATTTATTTTTGTGTGCTAATTAGGTGATGATGATCTTAATTATGAAGTTTGATCCTGTTTTGACTAAGTTTTGTTTTATGCTTAATTAATACCTTAATTAATTAGTGTTTAATTAATTAATCCTTTAGTTAATTAGTGTTTAATTAATCTCCAATTAGTAAGTTAATTAGTGGCTTTCAACGACTGTAAAAATGGTTAATAAATAGTAATCACCCTTAATCACTAATAATGTTGTTTGATTTTGGGATTTGCGTGATGACCCTAGGTCATTAACCCTAATGACCTTGGCATTTTATGTTGATTGCGTATCGTTAGTCCGTCGTCGTCGTCGACGCTAGTTATACCTTCTTAGTGCAACTATACCGTGAAGGAAAGTTGTACTCAAGATAGGTTAACAATCGTTGCATCATTACCGTATGTCGTTATTCTTTGCATTGTGATCATGCATCTCAATCGTGTAGCCGTCTGCCGTCGAAGAAGAAGGTGTTCGGGCGTGAAGAGGTTGGTCCTGATCTCAACGGTGTCATCTTTGCTCCTAACCGTCGAGCCCCAAGGCAAGCCCCGGATGCATTCAAACCCGTCCTTGTATTTTGAAAGTTTTTATGATTTCATGTGATGATATAATGCATTCGGTGTAGGAGTTGTGTGCTATCCTACTTTGATGCATTTATTGTACCTTGTTACATTACCACTGTACACCTGTTTTTGATTTCGAAATGCTTAATTGCGCTTAGCCTTGCTACTAGTGTAGGTTTTGATAAATTGTTTTCGAAAGGTGATAACAACACCCCTCGAAGGGAATTTATGAAAAACGATGTTGCTTGTTGTTTATCCTTGTTCGACGGGGTCAATGATATACAACAAGAACATGATGATGAGTAACTCGAGACGTCGGTGGAGTGACTTGCATCGGGGAAGGGCTAGTGCCCCGATGTAGTGTCGCCCACTTGTGTCGGTTAAGGACCGTCCGTTGCCTTGGCCCCTGGGATCATGAGGTTATTGGATAGTACTAGTCGCATGCTAATGGCGGTAAGCTCCCTTGTACTATCTTCGACGAGAACGGACAACCGGGACGGCGTGGCGTGTACCCATCCTACGGGGCCACCGTGGAAGGGGACATGGCGGCGTAGGAGATGGTGTCTTGTACCTTGTGGCTAGGACCCGTTCTGGTCGGGAAAAATGCAAGCGTGAGTTGATGTATGTGAGATGTTTGGTCCTGCATACATCGTGTGGCTAGGAAGCCCCAGCTGGGTATATAAAGCGATTCGAATCGTCGTTGCTCCACGATATGGGAGACTTGATCCAAGCACCAGCATCGTAGTAATAATGGAAGTTGATGATGGAAAGTTTTGAATCCGATACATGGTTGACAAGTGATTGATGTAGTAAAGTAAGGATTGGCTTAGTCTCTTTTTGCAAAGGTGTCATTTGATCTTGCTAAAGCCTTACCTTGATTCCTACTAGCCAGCATTCCTGAGTCTTCTCCCCAATTTTTGGTCGGGTAAGTCTTGCGGAGTACTTTTTTGTACTCGGGGTTTGTTTAACCCATTGCAGGTGAACCGCGTGAGCAAGTGTGTTACGGCCCTTGCTGCATGACGGTCGTTGATGAAGTGATTGACGAGGAATAGATTGTGTGGCCCGTGGGCAGGGCACTTTCGTTGCGTGAGTGTAATAAAATTAAGTAATGATACTTCCGCTGTGTTGTAATAATGTTACTCTGGTTTGTATAAGTTTGATAAAAGTTTTGTAAATTAAGTTATTGTAAGTCTTCCGCTACTCTGGTATTTTGTATGAAAACTGTTGTAATACTGTGATGTCTCTGTAAGTATCGATCCTGGAGGAATCGTGGTTTATCGGGGATCCACCCGACAGAGCCTTTTAGGTTATGTGGTACGCAAGCATGGCTGACGGAGGTCTTAGGGACAATGTCAGGTGCTTGTGGGCCATATAATTTAGAAGGTTCTGCCACAATAATGATCAAGTTTTGACAGTTCTAAAGAGCAACTCTAGTGTGAGACCTCAAATCAAGGCTTTATTTTTTATTCGAGGATTGTCTAATTTTGATAATATGTTTTCTTTACAGATACTTTAATATAAGCCCTTGAATCTACTGACACGGTCATATATATGGGACTCACCTATTGTTCAACCATATCTATGGTCGTGACTAAGGTACTATTTAGTTTGAGAGAAAGAGACAGAGACCTATTTGGTTTGAGCGAAAGAGACGGAGACCTATTTTGGGAAGACTAATTGGTCTCTAGATCAATTTAGTCGATCCCGCTTCATTCTTGCTACGATCAAAGTCGTGTGTCGATCGCAGGCATGTTAGCCCTTCCTAATATAGCTACCTTGCCTGCGTGAGTAGCTGTCCCTCATTGGACCCCCTCTACACGACGTTGAACCTGTTCTTCACCTGGTAGACTCTGGAATACCTTCCAAGAAGACTCATCAGTGAGGAGCAGGTCGGCAAGGCCATCTAATACGCCGTTAAATCTCATTGGAAGACGTGACGAACAATAAGGCAGAGAGATGAGAGAGTAAAAAGGTACTGTAGATCTACTTTTGATAATTGGAAGTTGAGATCATCAATTAACCACGATCCTCTCATATATATCCTAGTAAAAAATAAATTCATTTCTTCAAATTTATCAAAAAATTTAAATATACTATTTTGTACGCACACGGGATTTGAACCCACCTATGAGCCATTGTTGTGTTCTCGGATGGGCCAAAATGTACTTCTATCTCTGTTCCTTTCTTGACGTACGCACAGCAGGAGTGGTAGACGGCAAGTCTTGGCAGCGCGCGGGGTTGTTGGCGCCCTTGGTCGCCCTCCGAGCTTGCCCTCGCGGTCCTCGACACCTGGGGCGACCTCCGAGCTCACCCTCGAGCGCGCCCTCAAGTCTGCCCAAAAGACAAGCGAGTCTATCCATGGTCAACAACCTCGTGCTGTCCATCGCAACCATGCCTCTGCCTCTAGCTTCGGCTCTGGTGCCTTCCCCAAGCACACCGCCGCCTCTTGGATCATCATCGCTTCCATGGTATCTGACCCCGGTGCGATCCAGACTTGCTAGGTAATATGAGGTTCCTTGTTCATTTGTTTAGAAAAAAAATACTTACTGATCAATGTAATTAAGCTCAAGTTTAATTTGGGTTTTAGATAATTTAATTAACTTGACTTGACCTTATTTATTCTTCATAAAGGAAAATACGCACTGGCTTATTGTTTGTTTGAAAATTATTAGTCAAGTATCGTGGGGGTACATCTTTTTATTAATCATTAAGCTATTGAACAACGCAAGCAGATTGCAAGTTATACAATTATAAAAAGCAAAGACATCATTATGAACAATTAAACAAGTTGGATGTGGCTTTATAGCTTATACCTCACATTTAGCATTTACTTACATATTAAGGTGGTTATTAAGAATCAATAAATTATTTTTTTTCCTCGAACACGACTTCACGTGTCTTTTATATTAAGAAAAAAGAGCCGAGACCGGCGAATACAAAGCAACACGACCACAGAGAGAGTAGCCACACCCGACACGACACAACAAATAAAACGATTATTACAAAGGCAAGAAACAGAGGGCATCCCCGCCAACCTAAACAACACGAACTCAATGGCTAAGACTCAGGAGCCGCCAAACGCGACATTGGTGGATGGAGCGAAGACCACAACGACGGCGCAAGCACAGAGCGTCAAAATCCAAGCTCGAGCCAGAGCGAAGGCGGAGCGAAGCTCATGCAACAACGAAGGCACTACCCCAGTTCCAAGAACATGTCGACAGCGCCATAGAGAGCATGGAATTCCAGGGCGGATGGCGACGCGGGAGCTCGTGGCGGCCTCAACCGAGCCTTCATGAAGGAGATGACGCTCGCGGACGCCAACTGTGTTGAGATAACCCACCGGAACTTTCGCCCCCCGAGCCCCGTCAGTCGCCGTAGACAAACGGAAAGACGGCGACGCCTTCAGGAACGTGATGACGCGATTCACCACCATCGCCACTCCCGGGCGTAGGCCCGGGGAGAGGTGGTTTTCACCCTTGCCGTTGCCCGACGATGGCACATCCACATGCTCCGTCCATCAACCCACGGCCCGGTGGGGAGGACAGGCGCCGCCACCCTGCGCCGCCGCCGCCCGCTGAAGCTGTCGGAGAGGAGGAACGGGTCGGCGCTGGCAACGGATACGCAACCGGAGACGCCGAACAGACGTTCCACAGGAGTGGCGTGGTGCCTAAGGGGGTGTCCATCAACCCACCAACGCCGGTGGGGAGGATTAGCCCCTTCGCCCACTAAAGAGACGCTGTAGTCGACACGGGGAAGCTGGGGGGTAGCGGGCGCCGAGCACCGCCGTACTCCCCGGCACGCTGCCATGGGCGGGAGGGCCGAGGGGGGGGGCTGGCCGGCTCCACCCGCCGCCGCCGCCTCAACCCTAGGCCCGGCCTACCCCCGGCCACACCGAGGCCGAGCCCGCGCACGGAGGTGCTCTCTGGCACCACCGCCACAGTGCAGGAGGGCCTAGGGAAGGGGCTGGCCGGCACTGCCCGTCGCCGCTGCCTCAACCCTAGGCCCGATCCGTCGCCAGCCGAGCTGAGGTTGGGCCCACGCATGGAGGCGTCCCCTGACACCGTCGCACAACGCAGGAGTGAAAGCCCTAGTTTGGTTTTAGATAATTGATAAAACCTTTTGGACTAATCCTTTGTGGCTAAGTGTGTGTAGCAAAAGAAAGGATGGTTCATGCCAAGTAAAGGAGACTTAAAGAACATCATGGTGATGGTGGTGAATGCCAAAAGATGGTGATCAAGTGCTCCAACTTGGAAAAGAAGAAAGAGAAAAACAAAATGGGCTCAAGGCAAAGGTATATTGAATAGGGCCATTTTGTTTTGGCACTCAAGACACTATAGAGGGTGTGAGTGTATTTAGGATAGATAGCTGTACTATTAAGAGGGGTGATCTTAATGCTAAAGCGGTTATCAAGTACCAATAGGTGTTCTTATTACATGCATATGCATTAGGACCTAGTGAGAGCTAACTAATCCCTTGGAAAATGATTTGAGAAATGCTAACACAATTGCACAAGTGTAGACTCTTGTTGGTGTTGGCTTATGAAAGCAAGGGATGATGATGTTTGGGTGCATATCCCTCCCGCCGAGCTTGCGAGGCGGGACTCAGCAATTTTAGAGAGACACATGCACTTACAGGGGCATCGGACGCTGGGTCTCGAGGCGTCGGACGTGTCCGATGACCCTGTGAAAGTTGGCGTTGCGCGGAGTGTGCATCAGCGTGTCCGGTGCAAAGCAAAAGTGTGTCAGATCAGCGGTTGTGCGTTCATCTGACGCTGGGGCGTCCGTTGCCACCCCATCGGACACGTCCGATGGGTGTGTACACGGTTTAGGAGCTCTCTGTGTTGCGTCAGTTGCCTCTGCCTGGCGTCCGGTATGTGGCGTCGGACGGTCGTTGGATTGCACGTTTTCCACAGGCATCGGACGCGTCAGGTGAGATCGTCTGAGCGTCCGGTGACCCGACTATAGCTAGCCGTTTGGCGGGTAACGGTCGTATTCAAATTGCGGACATGTGGCGTCGCAGGGTTGCTCGGGGGAGAGCACCGGATGTGTCCGATGCGATGCATCTGAGCGTCCGATGCCCCCAAGTTGGGCTGACTTTGTGTGTAACGGTTGGGGGAGTTGTCTTACCCCTATAAATAGAAGTTGGCCGGTTCTAGCTCACTCTCTTAGACATTTTCATTGGTGATACATCCTTATGAGCTAAAGCAAAACTCTCCCACTCATTCTCTTGCTTGATTGTGCATTCATAGTGAGATTGGGAGTGATCTTAGTGCATTTGCTTAGAGTTTGAGCATCTAGTGGCACTAGTGATCGTTGAGCAGCGGGATTGCTTGTTACTCTTGGTGGTTGCCGCCACCTAGACGGCTTGGAGATGTGGAGGAGGTCCGGCATGTGTTGGTGATTGTTCGTGGCCGACTCCCGGTGATTTGTGAGGGGTTCTTGCGCCTATTCCCCGCGGGAGATTCGCAAAAGGTGACTCTAGTAAATTGCTCATGTCATTGAGTTACCTCACTTGTGAGTAGTTGCTAGAGGCACCCGTGGAGGGTTAGGCATTGGAGGCCTATTAGCGCGTGCAACATCGAGTGGTGATCGACACAATGGGGAGTAGCGTGCCAGCAAGTACGTGAACCTTGGGAGAAAAATCATTGTGTCATATTGTCTCCCTTGGTATTCTTGGTGTTCATATTGTGATTGACATATTCATCTCTTGTCCGGTATTGGTAACAATCACCCTATCTCTTGTATTACATTGGTTCATTCTTGTTCTAGTTGTAGCATTAGTATAGATTAGCTCTCTAGCTTGATCACCTAGGAGTAGACTAGCAACTTAGCTTTTGTGTGGTAAGTAGAGATTATAAGCTCACTAGAATTGTCAATAGGTGGCTTGCCTAATAAGTAGAGCTAGAGCAAACCACATTTACGCCATTTGTTGTACTAACACTTTGCTCTAGTGTATTTGTAGAATTTTAATTAGGCTATTCACCCCCTCTAGCCATTTAGGACTTTTCAAGGAGGGGAGGCGGAGGGGCTCTCGGGTCAGCCCATCGCCACCGCCGTCAACCCCGGGCCCGGGGGAGGGAGGAGGGGGGAGAGGGGAGGAGGAGGGGGGAGAGAGAGGCACAACCTGCTCCTCGGCCCGGCGGCCGGGCCCACGGACAGCAGCGAGCCACGGCCAAGACGGCCCCTTGCTGGTCCCCTCGCATGTCTCGCATCACACGGTGGGCTGGGGCCCGCTCGCCCGGCCGGCCCATGGTGTGGCCGGACCGCCAGGCGTGGTTGGGGGCCGCTCGCGCCAAAGACCGCGCGGCGGCCGGGGGAGCCCGCGCGGGCGGTGGCCGGGGCCCGCACGGCAGCCGGCCGTCTATGGCGGGCGCCGCAAGGCGTCGGCCGGCCGAGCCGCCCGACTCGGATCTAGCCATGGAGGGGCGGGAGAGCAGCCACCGCCACTCCCGACGGACACCGTCATCGGAGAAGAGGGAGGGAGGGGGGGAGGGAAGGGAGGGCAAGGGAAATGCAAAGGGCCACCTTTTGAGCGAACCTTGCTGCTTTGCCGCCGGCGAGGCGGGAGGGGACGCCTGTAGGTGGCGGCAGGGTGCCCTCAGGTCGCCCCCGGGAGACGACGCGAGGGCCGAGCGGTATTTTCTAGTTAACCAAGCCTAATCATCCTATAAAAAAGTGTTTCTCTAATGAAATCATGCATGTACTATATTTGGTTAAGTGCTTTATTGAACATTTAAGGTAGGTTGAGGTGTCTTAAGGTAGATTGAATGCTAAGACGACCTAGCCTTTCTTAAAGGTTGTAATAAGATTTGGCTACAGTAGATGCCCGGGTTGCTCCATAGAGACCATCCGCACTTAACATCTTCAGTCCATATATTACTACTTTCTCCATTTCAAATTATTCTATACTATAAAGTGCAAAGAAATTGAAAATGGACTCTCACTCTGACATCTTCTACCCATCTTAATTCCTATTCATTAGATCTACATTAAAATCGGATCCAACGTGTCTAAATCACCTTACCGTATTATGACAGGTAGACCTATTTTATAAACATGTAAACGTTTACACATATTTTTCTCTTAATCACATTTAGAGTTGGATTTTTTTTCTCACCGTCCTCTGACCTAGCCACCCGCGTACCCACATATAATGCGTATACTAATACCCACCCTTTTCTCTAGATGTTGATTCAGGCAAAAAAAAAAAAAAAAAAAAATCGAACAATAAAAACGTCGATGTCCTCTCGTCAAGTAAGCGACACGCGGAGGACCTTCATGCCGCCTCCGATGGAGGGTCCAAGGCGCCTGCCTCCTGCTCCCCCGGACGTCCCTGACGAGAAGGCCACATCTCCGTTCAGAGGAAAGGGTCCCACCGTCTCCTAGGTAAGACCCTGCAACTCCATCCGTGCATGCAATTTGCCATTGGTTTGATCCAAAAAAATATTACTTCAATCTGTTATGACGGTTGCTTGGAATTTTCAAACATTAAATTTGGATGGCATTGGTTGATGCAGCCAGTTGAATTGATTTGTTTGTATGGCGAGCCCAATGGATTAGTTCGTTCTTTATCTGATGTGGCACTGATGTGGCAGCATGATTTCGTGGATTATAACTTTTGATATGTTTAATTTGGTTACCAGGAACTCTTCACTTCCTATTTTTTCCTTCTATCCATTCATACCTTCTCGTTCGATCAAACGCTCGATTTTTGGCAGATAGTGTGCAACAATCTTAATTTTTTGTTCTGAGCATCACCACTGCGTGTTCCATGGTACAACAATGTTGGTGAACAAAGGTCGAGGTTAGGGGCCAAGTACGTGCCGCTGGAGAGGAGTGCCGGTGTCACCATGCTGCTCCCCGATTAGTGCAAGGTTCGCCTCTTACTCCTTCCATACCTATAAAACTTATCCTTTTGGATGAGGACATGGTCTCTAAAACCTAACTTTATCCATTATTATTTATTAAAATATATAAGAAAAACTAAAATAAAATTACTTTTTTATAAAAATGGGTTTCAAGGTGAATCTATATATATAAGTTTCATCTTTTCAAACTAAATATTTTAAAAATTATTGATAGTTTATGTTTCTAATATTTGACCTAAACATTGTCCACAACGACAAGTTTTATGGGTACAGAGGCTAATAATGCTGTGCAAAACAAAATTGCAGATATGTTTAGTTGTTTACTATCTTTTGGGCAATCTAGAAATTCATGTGTATATCCAGCTGCATTTAAGAAATGTAATGTGAATAATACTCTAAAATGGCAAATCTTTCTTTCTGGCGTCTCATGCTGAAGAGATCCATCCAGGAGAATGAAAAGTTATAAACTGTAAAATGACACTAACAACTAGAGGGAAGGTTCATTGGTTCCTTAGCAGCTTTTGAATGTTACTGGAGAATTATCACAAAATTGATTCTCTTCCAAATGATATCTTGTATTAGAAGATGGTTATCCATGGGAACATGGGTTCTATTTTTGGACATTATTTCTATTTTGTTGGACATTATTACCAGCGGCTAATGAGATGAGCTTGTGAAGTCAGCCTTACATTACCTTGTTATCTAAATGTATGCTGTTTTTAGGAAAACCAAGGGCCGTGGCCTCTATGTAGAGGTAAGCTGAACCCTTACCAATTCATATATCAAGCTAAGCTGCATCTTACTGGCATCCATTCTGTGGTTAGGATTATTAATATCATCCTTCTCAAAGCAAACAAGAATAATATGCACAGCTGACCTAGCCAAAGGTAGCAAGCTTTACTAAAAATATTAATAATGCCTTGGATTAAAATTGTTGAACCATGGACGGTCCTGCTCATGAGCATTCAATTGTAATGATTAGAATTAAATTGTATCGATATATTAGGTACTTCTTTATCAAACTTTTCAACTTTGTTTATACTGTATCTTGTATTATGGCAGCTGAGGCAGCTTCACAGAAACTCAGAAAAGTGAGGATGACGTCAGAGGCGGCTTCATAGAAACTCAGAAAAGTGAGGAGCTGGCAAAGGCAAGATGCTTGACAAGAAAAAGGTTGTCCTTGTCTATAAAATGGTTATGTTCATTCTTTTCACATACTGTAATTGTTTATTTAACGTTACGTACTTGAATAAGTATGCAGTACTGAAACCATACATGGATTTGGTTGAATTGTCTTTCTCATATAAGTTTATTGTTCTTGCTTCCTTATGGAGCAGAATAATATGTTGTATTTTATATTCAATTAATAAGGCATCGTCAAATGATGTCATATAAATGATTTTGAGCTTAATACTAAAAGAATATAGCTATAAGCACGTGCGTGCCGCACGTGCATGTTCACTAGGAAGATATAAGACGTTTGACTTTTTACTTTAAGTTTAATCACTCGTCTTATTTAAAAAAAATATATGCAAATATAGTTAAATTTAACTTATTATTAAAGAATTTTTATTGATAAAACAAGGCAGAAAAGAAGTGCTATTTTGCAAAAAAAAAAAAAAAAAAATTGAATAAGGCAGTGATTAAACTTTATGTTAAAAAGTTAAATGTCTCATAAATTGAGATGGGGGTTGAAAAACTAGGTTGAGTTAATTTTGGGACACGCCTTTTAATATCTGTTGTTACTACTTGCAATATCTCGTAAACGGACACTCTCGATTTGTTATATTTAATGACTTAATAATATTCCCTCCTTTCTCTTTTTACATGTCACATTAGTTCTATCCTGAGACAAATATTGTTATCTTTAACCACCTATTTTAGGAAGTCATTATAGTCTCACACTATATAAACTATTTTATTATTGTAAAAAATATTTCTTGTAGTGAATCAAAAATATAAACCTTATGTCATGAACGGATATAAAGGCATATTTGGATCTCCTCCTCTAAACTTTAGAACACTAAAACCTTTAGAACACTTTAGTTCGTTTTGAGCTCTAAAGCTCTAATGCGAAATGAGCTAAAGTTTAGAGCTACCTTTAGATCACTTGAAGATTTAGAAGTCTAGAGCTTTAAAGTTTAGAAGAGGAAATCCAATGGGCCTTAAATATTTTAAAATCAGATAAAAATGTTTGAATTTAGGAAAAAGTTAATAAACGGAGTACGCGAACTTAAATGTATGACGCGATATTGGTTGATACAAGTACACAGGCAAAGCTTTAGTATTGGTCTTCTATCAAGTATCAGCTGCTATTTTCAGCTAACAGCACTTCCAGATGGATAGGCTACTGCAGTCCTACATTAACAAAATAACATTGGTATAAGATTAAGGACTAATGGAACGCTGATGTGCTACTTCCATAGATATGTAGATGCTGGCAAACCACAAACCAGGCAGCCACTTGCCAGGAGCTCAGGATCGCGTTCACTCACTCGCTGTTTCAGCGTTGGTATGTCTCTTTCCTTCTATCCAAACATATCATTTGAGAGACACAAAAACCGACAATTATACAGCATTTGGTATGTCACTAGCTGAAGTATTTTATTTACCATCGTATAAAGGCTCAGTCAATCCTCAAAAATCGACAAGATAATCTTCAACTGTCTCCACACCACACCACTCTACGCTGGTTAGTTACGCCGTCGGCATCGCCTCTTGAGTTGAAAGCTGCCATGCTGACCATATCGTCGGCGCTCCTCACTCCCGATGTGTGCGATGCAAACCATGGTCAATTCATTTAAATGTTCAATCGCATAGAAGCCATCGTGAAAACATCATCTCTTAGCTGTAAAGTTACAGGGGGGCCCACTTAGGTTCCATCCCAAATTATTTTTCAATGAACTGTCCAAGGAATGTCACTCTCCGTATGGACTGTTCTTGAGCTCTAGTAGTAGCAAAGATTGACTACATCTGTATGTTAGAGACTGCTGTATATTTCACTGCTGTATGTTTCATCATCAATGCGCATAAAGAAAACTTAAACAATTTGAACTCCATAGCACTCTGAATTTGACCAGAAATGGTGTTTCGCTCTCAGACTGAGACAAAAATTAGGCACGCCACGGATATATGTAGCTGTGCAATCATCGACCAAACACACCATCTCTGCGACAATGCCTCATCCTCTTGCAACTCTCCTTTCTGCTGCTTCCATCCTTTCTTTCATTGCTCTATTGCCAAGAGTTGCATCCCGTGACATTCTATCACCCGGTTCCTCGCTCAGAGTTGAATCCTACGAGACCAGCATCTTACAATCATCAGATGGGACCTTCTCCTCTGGCTTCTACGAAGTCTATACCGATGCCTTCACATTCTCAATATGGTACTCAAAGGCAGCCAACAAGACCATTGTCTGGAGTGCAAACCCCAACCACCCTGTCCATGCCAGGAGGTCGGCTATAACCTTGCACAAGGATGGCAGCATGGTACTTACAGATTATGATGGAGCAGTCATGTGGCAAGCTAATGGCAACTTCACAGATGTTCATCATGCTCGGCTCCTGAACACTGGGAATCTCATCATTGAGGACTCAAGAGGTAACACTCTCTGGCAAAGTTTTGATTCACCAACAGACACTTTCCTACCAACACAGCTCATCACTGCTACAACCAAATTAGTCCCTACAACTCAATCGCATAGCCCTGGTAACTATATCTTCCGTTTCAGTGACCTTTCAGCACTATCACTAATATACAATGTGCCTGAAGTTTCAGACATATACTGGCCAGACCCTGATCAAACTATCTACCAGGATGGTCGAAACCAGTATAACAGTACAAGGTTAGGAATCCTTAGTGATAGTGGGGTGCTTGCATCGAGTGACTTTGCTGATGGACCACTTGTGGCCTCTGATGCAGGACCAGACATTAAGAGAAGGCTAACTCTTGACCCTGACGGTAATCTCCGTCTGTATAGCCTGAATAATTCAGATGGGTCATGGTCAATTTCAATGGTAGCAATGTCCCAACCTTGCAATATTCATGGTTTATGTGGTCCTAATGGAATCTGCTACTACTCACCTAAACCTACATGTTCGTGCCCACCAGGTTATGCGATGAGAAACCCAAGTAACTGGACTGAAGGTTGTATGGCTATTGTCAACATAACCTGTGATCACTATGACAAAAAATCTATGAAATTTGTAAAACTTCCAAATACAGATTTTTGGGGGTCAGATCAGCAACATCTTCTGTCAGTTTCTTTTCAAACTTGCAGGAACATTTGCATCAGTGACTGCACCTGTAAAGGATTTCAATATCAGGAAGGTACAGGATCATGCTATCCAAAAGCTTATCTTTTCAGCGGAAGAACCTACCCAATGTCTGATGTACGAACAGTATATCTCAAGCTTCCATCAAGTGTGAGCATTTCAAATGTTCTTATTCCCCATTCCAGTGTGTTCGATTCTGTGCCCCATCATCTTGACTGTCATCAGTTGAACAAAAGCATCAGAGAACCATTTCCAAATGTGCATAAGACTGGTGGAGGAGAATCAAAATGGATTTACTTCTATGGGTTCATAGCTGCATTTTTTGTTGTTGAAGTTTCCTTCATTTCATTTGCATGGTTCTTTGTTTTGAGAAGAGAACTTAAGCCATCAGAATTATGGGCTTCTGAGGAAGGTTACAAAGTAATGACTACTAATTTTAGAAGATATAGTTACAGAGAACTTGTGAAGGCGACCAGAAAATTTAAAGTTGAGCTAGGAAGGGGAGCATCAGGCACTGTGTACAAAGGTGTCCTAGAAGATGATAGGCAAGTGGCTGTGAAGAAGCTGGAAAATGTAAGGCAAGGCAAGGAAGTGTTTCAAGCTGAGCTAAGTGTAATTGGGAGGATCAACCACATGAACCTTGTGAGGATATGGGGCTTTTGTTCAGAAGGATCTCATAGGTTGTTGGTCTCTGAATATGTTGAGAATGGGTCACTGGCTAACATTTTGTTCAATGGAAAAGGCTTATTGGACTGGAAGGAAAGGTTCAATATTGCAATAGGTGTTGCAAAAGGGTTAGCCTATCTTCACCATGAGTGCTTAGAGTGGGTCATCCATTGTGATGTAAAACCTGAGAACATACTGTTGGACCAAACTTTTGAGCCCAAGATCACAGACTTTGGGTTGGCCAAGTTACTAAACAGAGGAGGGTCCACCCAGAATGTATCCCATGTAAGAGGGACACTTGGTTACATTGCACCTGAGTGGGTTTCCAGTCTCCCGATCACAGCAAAAGTTGATGTATACAGTTACGGGGTTGTGCTTCTTGAGCTATTGACAGGCACTAGAGTTGCGGCGTTGGTGGAAGGTCCAGGTGAGGTGCATAATATGCTTAGAAAGCTTGTCAGCATGCTTTCTGCTAAACTTGAAGGGGAGGAACAATCATGGATTGATGGGTTTGTGGATTCGAAACTGAATCGTCCAGTCAACTATCTCCAAGCAAGAACACTAATCAAACTGGCAGTTTCCTGCTTGGAGGAAGACAGAAGCAAAAGACCAACAATGGAATATGCAGTCCAGACCCTCCTGTCAGCTGATGACTGAATGGTCAAAATGAAACATATGCTAAGACAACTTCATTGAGTTGAAATTTTACCTCTTGCTTGAGAAAAGAAGCAAAATACCAACGCTCCAGCCCTCCTATCAGTTGATATGGCTTGTAAGATGTACAGTTTTGGGTGTTTACACTGATGTAAATTATCTGTAAACAGTGTGTGCACTTCCATTTGTCACTATATGATATAAGTTGTACTAGCATACTTATAATTGAACTTATACCGTTAGATGCAATCATCTTCAAGCTACCGGTAGTGAAACTAAAAAACCACTGCCCCCATGGACCTAGGTCTGTGCTTCCTTATCTGAAATTCTGAAGGACTCTTGTGTGGCCTCAAGATTGTGAAAAAAAAGGGAATCCGTAACGGTAAG
Organism: Chrysopogon serrulatus; assembly: GCA_015844335.1. NCBI lineage: Eukaryota > Viridiplantae > Streptophyta > Magnoliopsida > Poales > Poaceae > Chrysopogon > Chrysopogon serrulatus. Next base: position 151,869 of record JADLZL010003451.1, read on the forward strand.
GATCCTCATAAAACGTCCGGACTCGTGACCTGTCCGGACGTCGGTCACCCCCCGCGAGCTCCTCCTTCCCCGCCGCTCCTCCTCCCCCCCCGGCGACGGCGACCGCGAGCTCCTCCCCGCGCCCGTCCTCGCGCTCCCTCCCCCCTCCCCGACGCTCCTTCCTCTCCCTCCTTGGCAACCGGGCGGCGACGGCGAGCTCCCGCGCCCGGATCCGGTGGCGGCGGCCGCGGATCCGCCGCATCGGCGGCGCCCGGCCGTGGATCTGCTCAGGTAGGCCTCCTTCTCTCTTTCTCCCTCTCCCCTCCTCCTCCTCCTCCAACTCCGGCGAGCTAAGGTTCCGGCGAGCTCCACCCCTTCTTCTCCAACTCCGGTGAGGTATAGATTGTCCGGCCGGCCGGGGGAGGAAGGGAAGACAAAGTGGGGAGGTAGGAGGGCGGTTTAGGGGCAAGGCGGCGGCGGGGGGGCGGTGGGCCAGGTCTAGGGGCGGGGGTGAGGGCCGGAGCTGGAGAAGGAGGTGGCGGGGGGAGGGGGGCGGCCGCCCCGCGGCCAGGGGTTCGCCGGAGCCCGGGAACCCTGGCCGCGCCGGCCAACCCGCGGGCGGTGGCGGGCGGCGGGGGGCGCCGGGCGGTGCCCAGGGAGGCCGGGGAGACGGGCGTCCGACGCACGCCGGCGTCCGGGACGTCCGGCGCGGTAATTACCGAATCAGAATATGGGTAATAATGTCCTTACCAACTACGAAGAGTAGACGACAAGGACAAATTAGTGATCTTTTCCTGGTATTGCTGCTGCTACGACGGGCGCTGCCAACCCACTATAGAGCCCAATATCGCTTTATCTAAATATATTCATATGACATCTTATTTTAAAAGGATTTAGGAAAAAGAATTTAATGGATACGGCACCCGCCAAAATTTAATTTGGGTTTTTAGTTTGTGAGTTATAGTTAATTCACGGCAACGGCACCGCGGGGCCCACAATTCATGTCTGTCGCCGCTCAACATCTCCAAAGATCTGCCATCCGGACAGCGGCACCCGGCCCTACATGCGGTGGTGGTGGGTGCGTTGCCCTCGTGGCCGGCATGCCGGCGTTCGGCGAGGAGAATCTTTAGGTCGAGTTGCTAGGCTATCCGCACTCGTAATATCCATCCTAAATCTATCCTTTAAAAAGCCTGGTCATCATTTTTTCCTCTATATTTAATTTTTCGCACTCATCCATCCTTTAAATCATCTATACCCACTATAGGGCCCACTTATCACTTTATCTAAATATATTCATATGACATCTTATTTTAAAGGATTTATTGAAAAGAATTTAATGGTCTCTTCGAAATTTAATTTGGGTTTTTAGTTTGTGAGTTATAGTTAATTAGAGGCCGGCAACAACGGGGCCGATTCAATTCAAGGGACAACAGGCAGCTTTTCTTTTCGGCATGTGCGCAATGCGAGTAACGGTGTTCGGCGAGGAGAACCTTTTTCTGTTCGAGTTGCTAGGCTATCCGCACTCGTAATACTCTAAATCTATCCTTTAAAAAGCCTGGTCATCATTTTTTCCTCTATATTTAATTTTTCTGCACTTATCCATCCTCTAAATCATCTCTATCCACTATAGAGCCCACTTATCACTTTATCTAAATATATTCATATGACATCTTATTTTAAAGGATTTATTGAAAAGAATTTAATGGTGCAATCGAAATTTAATTTGGGTTTTTAGTTTGTGAGTTATAGTTAATTAGAGGCAACAGCAACAACGGGGCCCACAATTCAAGACAACAGCAGCAGCTTTCTTTTCTCTTAGCTCTGCCATCCGGACAGCAATAGCAGGTTCGCTACATGCGTCAAATTTGACGTTCAAACCGGCGTCCGGAGCTTTAGCGTATAATTTCCAGGACAGCGGTGCAGCACTTTTGTTCCTTTATAAGCTATACCAGACCAGTTTAAAGGGTCCAGTGCAGATAGCCTAGAGGATGTCGCACGGAAATCGAGTGCGATGGTGTCGCAGAAAATTTTGCCCAGCATTCGACGTTCCACGCGTGGCTAACGTTGGACCTGGCTGCCCTGAAACTTTTGGAGTACCAAGTATAAACCAAATCTGACAGAAAGAATACGATGCCCTGAAACTTTTGGAGTACCAAGGCCAAGTATAAACCAAATGGCCCAACTAGGCTCAAAAGATTCGTCTCGTGATTTACAACCAAACCATGCAATTAGTTATTTTTTAATAACATTTAATGCTCCATATATAGGGTAGAAATTGATGTGATGGAGAGAGATTGAAAAACGTTTGTATGTGGCAAATATTACAAAGTGGACCAACTAGGCTCAAAAGAACGTGATGTACAACTAAACTGTGTAATTAGTTATTTTTTACTTATATTTAATACTCTTTACATGCGGGTACAAATTGATGTGATGGAGAGAGTGAAAAAAAACTTGGAAGTTGGGAGGTAATCTAAACAAGGCCCAAGTATAAACCAAATCTGACAAAAAGAATACAAAGAGCGAACTAGAAAAGATACTTTGAGATAATTTACTATTTTCATCCGTCCACTCATAAGCCCTCTTTGATACCATACGATTATATATATACTAAATTCTGATCTAAATAGGATTGATTGTTTATTACTTTCTCCATCTTAAATTATAAAATGTTTGATTTTTTAACTCTAAATTTAACTACTCGTCTTATTAAAAAAATTTATACAAACACAGTTAAATCTAAATTGTTTTTTAAAAAACTTTTATTGATAAAGTAAGCCACGAGAAAATAAGTGACATATTGCAAAAAAAAAAATTAAATAAAACAAACGATCAAATTTAGTGTAAAAAACCAAACATCTTCTAATATGGGATGGAGAAAGTAGATTATTATAATATAAAAACTCTTGACTACCTGTATCTCATAATTTAGGTGAAACCATGCTATGGAGGGTTTATGGTCCAACTCCAAACTATAAAAGGATAAGATAGAAATTTCTCTTCTTAATCAGGCATTATCAATCATCAAATCTTAATTATAATAATCATATGTATAATCTAAATTATAATGATCTAGTTATGATCAAATAGACCTTTATGGATGATTATTCTTTAAATATCAAGTTTAAAATAATACTTACAAAAATTATCACCAAGAGTTCTTTTCACTTAATGACGTGGTTCACAAACTTAGCAACTTGGTATACCATCGTGGATCAAACATGGAAAATAATACTTACAAAAGTTACTCCTTTTCGGTGCATTTCTGATTAGTCCTTTTCTTTTCTTCCTCTAGGCTCACCCGATGGCTTTAGTCTCCCTCTTTCACCTTTTGGTGGCCTAAAGTTGTCTCCTTCCTTCATGACGTGCTACTACTTGACCACACATAAACAACATCCTCTGTTGCTCATTCGACCGAGCAAATCCTCCAATAAGCCTCTGCTTGCAACGTGGAGATGTTTTTTGTGGCTTCGATGGATCTACTCATGGGCGATTTCCTGCTTCCCTAGAGTTTATGCCATGCGCCCCCACTATATATGTTGTCACTAGTAGTTTCAATGGACTTAGCTCATCAAGTCACAGGCATGCTGAACAAGCCCATAGCTTCACTCCTATGCACGTGCACACAACTAAATAACGTGGCGCAGATCAAGTGCATTGCTAATGGCGTAGATCAAGTGTCACCTATCTCTGAATTGGCCTATGGCATAACAGATCGGTGGTCACAACAGTATCATCAGAGATCGAGTTTGCCCAAGGAGGGAGGAGGAAGAAACGAAGAAGGGGTTATTTTTCGTGAGGCTATGTCCTTGATATGTCAGTTATACTAAAACCTATATTGTTTATGTGTTTATTATAACCCTTGTAAGATATATACAATGTTTGAATATACTATATCAGTCCTTGATCTTAGAGATTCTGCTTTGGAAATGAAGCTCCTATTTCTTACTCTGGTTAGACGGCTTGCCTAGAGACGCGCCCAAATCACTGGTGAATAGTGAATGGCATTTCTCTATTCTCCGGAGCTACCACCGTCCACCCAAGGTATGCACATCTTCCTTTTTGTCCGTGTAGCGGCGACTGACGCAGAGGCGCGCGCGCACGCCCTGACCCGCCCCTGTCACTTTCGAGCGAAGCGAGCGCGTGTGCTCGCAGTACAGTGAGCCAGTGAGGCGCAGTGAGCAGGACCATCCTCCCACCCTGCTCTCCCCCCACCAAGAACCGCCGCAAGGCAAAGATTCGCTCGCCCGGTCGGCCGCCCGCCATGGCCAGATCGGCGCCGGGGCTGCCGCCGCAGTACTACGCGGCCGCGGGCTCCGGCCACCGCTCCTCCTCCTCCTCGCCCGCGGCGTCCTGCGTCGTTGCGGTCCTCTTCCTCCTCCTGGCCGCCGGCGGCGCGGCGGCGGCGGCGCTGTTCCTGCTCTTCCGCCCGCGCGCGCCGGACATTGCCGTGACGGCCGTGCAGCTGCCCGCCTTCGCCGTGGCCAACGGCACCGTCGCCTTCACCTTCCAGCAGCTGGCCTCCGTGCGCAACCCGAACCGGTCCCCGCTCGCGCACTACGACAGCTCCCTCCACGTCGCCTACGCCGGCGGCGAGGTCGGCTCCATGTACATCCCGGCCGGCCAGATCGACGGCGGCCGCACGCAGTACATGGCCACCAGCTTCACCGTCCCCGCCTTCGCCGTCTCGGTCACGGGCGCCGCCGCCGCCGCGCAGCCGACCACCATCTCAGTGCCCGCGTCCGGCCCGTCCCCACACGTCATTGCGGCTCTAGAGCAGCCGCCGGTCATGGAGGTGGACTCGCTGCTGCGGGTCAAGGGCAAGGTCACCGTCCTCAAGGTCTTCACCCACCACGTCGAGGCCGCCAAGGTGTGCCGCATTGGCGTCTCGCCGGCCGACGGCCGCGTGCTCGGCTTCCGGTGCTGACCGTCGGCCGAGCTCACCAATGCTGGCCGCCCCCGCCCGGCCAAGATCTGACAATCTCGTCACCCTTCCTTCAGCCTGGTCGGTAGGCACTGCTCTCCACATCAAATTAGCCTCTTCGATTCAGACTTCAGTCATCAGTGAAATTGTAAGATAAGGTGGTTCGATTTGTAAATTTAGATTAATCTCTAATGTTCTCAAGATTTGTTGTACTGCTTTGAGCTTGTCTGATTTTCTAGATTTTACGGCCGGCGTGTTCTTGTTGTAGATTATTTTTATGGGTTTAGATTTTCAGGTGCTCATAGTCAGAGTCCAGACCAAACAAAGATTTGGTTCTTGAGATGGTTATTCTTGTTCCAATGGGAATATTGGTTGCTTATGTCAACCAAAAATAGTGAGGAGAATAATAATAATTTCAGAGTTTGCAGTGCATTCCGTTTTCATTCATTCTTGCATCTAAATAAGCTTTGTCGTCAATGTCATCGGAAACTTGGCTAATGCAAACGCAAATGTTCGTCTTTTGCAACTGGAAAAATGCTCTTGCGATGCAATGCAATGCACTCCAGAATGCAAGTTGAGATGCTGTTCCAAGATGGAGCTGAGACTGTTCTTGCAAAATTCAAGTTGAGATGGTCTCTTTGTGGGTGATTAAGTAGAGCACATATTCTGAGCTCAAGTTGCTGTCGCACGAGGCCTCATAATTGGGCAAGTACCAGCCTATCCATCCGGGCAGCTGTTGTTACTTTTCAGTGTTTGGTGTGTATGGTTGTTAGATTACCATGGGTAGCAGCCAGATCAGGACGGCAGTGGTTACTCCCTCTGAAGCATGTGCTGCCGACATTTCGGCTTCGGTGTTTTCCGGCCGTCAGGTTTGGATCCACTCATTTTCCCGGGTTTTTTTTTTTTTTTTTGATAAATTAGCTTCTCACCACGTTTCACAAAGACTAATTTCTTAAAAAAGGCCAAGCAATGGTGTTTGACATTCTTAAGTTTTCACACCTAGGCCCATCATTCCCTTCGCCGCTGTTGGCTGCAAGCAGCGCTCAAGCTAGGAAACTCCCATCGAGACAGATGCTTAGGCCAGTCTTCATGGAAGTTGTTTCATCGTAGAGTTTCATTTAAGCTATCACATAGGTATTTTTTTATGATACATAGGTATTTTTATGATGTAATATGGTTTTTGAAGAGAGAACAAGTGAATTTCATGTGAATGAAACTTTTTTGGCACGAGTATCAACTCTATGTGTCATGAAATTAAATGTCTATGAAATTATAGAATGAAACTCTCTATTAAGAGTAGTTTTTTTATATTTATGTTTCATTTCATTCTACATGATATGGCAACTTTGAAAACAACATCATAAAACCCTCCACTGAAACTGGCCTTATTGCCCGCTCAAACAGTAAATGAAGTCTATCATGAATAAACTAACTAGAGATATTTATAGGTAGTATAGAAAAAAAAAGAGATAGAAACGGAGAAGCGATATGCAACTAAAGGAGAGATATTAAGGAAAAAATAAAATTCAATAATTAGAGATGTTTATAGGTATATCGAAAGAGAGAGAAACTAAGAAGTTGATATGCAACTAAAGGAGAGATATTCAAGGGGGAAATAAAATTCAATTAGCTATTGAAGAAAACTAAATAGTTAGAAGAATTCAAATAGAAACTGTGTGTCGGAAACCTAAATAAAGATTGCGGGGAGCGAAAAGCGGAGAGAGATATGAGTGGGAAAGGCTATGTCATTCAAAATTGAATTTCCAGAGCGAAAAGCGTAGTTTCTGCATAATTAAAAAAAATGATTAAGGTATCGTCAAACAGACTGACGAATCAACTATTCTGGAAGTTGCCGCTGCTCTGATATGGGGAATTTACAAGAATCTAGGGTCACATTTAAGTTCATGATTTGGTACCACTTTCCATGACGATGGTTAAACGATGCAATTAGTGAAAATGCAGTAGCACCAATAATGCGACTTAATTAGTGGATGGAACAAGACAGTCCTATTTTTGTAAATAATGACCCACCAAATATAAACATTATTCATATTGTTGGTGCATTACAACTGCTCGCAGGACAACTAACAGTGTCTTGGCAAGAAAGGTGGAGATCTAGTTGAGGATTCGAGCCAGTGGTGTCCACAGTGATGGAAGGCTGCCAGGATGATTAGTGGATGCAGCAAATGGAGGGCTTGGCACCTGTTGGCCAGTGGAGGACGATGATCTATTGGGATCATGTGCCAATTGTGGCTAAGAAGATGGTGAGGAGGCCGGCGTGGGTGGTGCCCACAAAGTTGGCATGGAGGCCAACGTGGGAGGTGTTGGCCAGCATATTTGCATTGCTGAGGTGACCTGCATGGAGCGACGGTGGCCAGTCTCACTTAGTAGTGATCATTTAGGTGCAAGGAGTGAAGGAGGCACTCTGATGGTTGTTGGAGTTGGCGTGAGGCACTTCTACATCTGGTAAGGCAGCTATGTTGCTGGAAGCAATAGGGCACGCGCGTGGATCTCGGTGATTTGGTGCCAGCTTGATGAGTGCTAGAGGCAGCCGCTTGCGATTGGGTTGACAACTGCAGTGGACTATGGTGGCTGGCCCCTACTTGGCAGGGCTACACGAATTGTAGCGGCCTGCAGCAACTAGCTCTGCTTTGCAGCGAGCTCTGGCAACGATGTCACGAGCAGTGACGATGGTATTTCGTCGGTGCAATGTGGTGACCAACTGATGGTGGTTTGGAGACGGTCCGGTGTGGGGCTTCTTTGAGTTTTAACTTTGTTTTGTGTTGATGCCCTAATCTGACCATCCAGAGTTTTTTCCTCTGAGTTTGAGTGCGGTGGACCTTGATGTCCCAATCCATTCGTCTGAGTTTTTTTATTGTTAGTAGCGTCTTTGTTGTCGTTGGTGGTGGTGATGGTGTGGTTGCTTAGCTCTTTAGGGGGTGGGGGGGAGTTGGTACTCTGTTGTATTTACCCAGTCTGGGTTTTCTATTTTTTTAATATAGTCGGTGGCTTTTCTACATAATTTGTTTAAAAAACATATAAACATTAGAAAAAAATGCATTGTCATCATAAACTCTATAAATGAAGAGTCGGACAAGTGACAATAAAGCTCCGATGTTAGCTTGATCAGTGATCAGTTCACACACGCGCACATGTGCTCCGAGCTTTGTGTTTGTAATGACAAATTATTGCTGAGCCCTGTGGGCCTATTCTACCCGCCACGTGAAACGAAGTAACTAAACAAGAGTTAGCCCACACAATTTGTCATCTCTGTTTAAGTTTCTTATCTCATCTGAGCTGCATACAAATTGCTCAAGAAAATTCTTACGTGTAAATTACTATAAAGTTTATCTAAACAGAAGGCCATATAGTTAGTGAGCAAAATAACAAAGCCACGAACAACACTAGAGCCCGTCTATCATGTTACTTTTTTTTTGCATAAAAGACTTCCAAGTACGATCACTTTACGTAGGGCCGGTTTTATGTTTTGAAGGGTCCCAAGACGAACTTGATAGTGGACCCTTATGCCTACCTATATATTTACTAGTATACTCCATCCGTTCTAGAATTATAGTTATTTTAGATGTGTGTGCTACAAGTTTGACTCGGTTTATAGAAAATATGTATAATATTTATATCTTCAATTGTCGGCATTTGCTTTTCGGAAAGCGAAAATGACAAGAATTCTAGGACCGAGGAAGTATATGCTAATGCATAATTCTATATAGGTATATATATTGATATATATTACTATGTGTATAATTTACTTATTGCTGACGATAAAAAATGATCCGAAATATAAGTTAACTCTTGGGCAAAGGTTTTTATGATTATAGGGAAGCAAAGATATATTTGGAAAATTATTTGGAAGCTTGAGAAGAGAAAAGGAGAGAAATCGGCATTGAGGCCTTGCTGTTAAACCAGCTCAGCTGGCTAAGAATCCGGCCAGGCCGGCTGCTGTCCTCAGGCTATCCACACTCATCATCCTCTATTTCTCTTCTCTATACATCCTAGTCATCAAGATTCTCTTCTTTATATATGTTTCTTCCGCATCCATCATCCTCTATATCTCATACTCTATACCAACTATCAACATGGGTCCCACTTGTCATCTTGTATAAATTTTATCCAAATATATTCATGTGAGATTTTGTTTTAAAGGATTTATTGAAATGAATTTAATGGTGTAATCGGAATTTTTTTTTGGTTTTTTGTTTGTGAGTTATAACATGTTTTTGCTTCTTATAAATACTGGGGCCCACTCAAAGATTCTTTGCATGCATGGTGCTGGCTTGCTCTGCGCGCACGTGGTGGGGCCGCAGCCTATAGCGCGCGTTCGCTAAACAAGTCTTGACGCGCTGTGAATACCGTGTGGCAGGCGATTCCGGATGGCATAGAGTAAAACACTGCGGCGTTTTTTCTCCGGTAAAAGGTCTAGCGTATTGGTTTTCAGTACCGGCTGCAGATAGCCTCATGCTAATCATAATTGCTTTTTGACTGCTGCTTGCTTGCTACTGGCCACCGTACATTGTTGCTTGCCTGATGCCTTGCTTTGCATGACTTGCTGCTGTATTGCCTGTTTTTTGCTGGTCTGCCTGCCTTCCATTACCTGCTGGCCTGCATTACGGTATTGCCTGACCTGCTGACCTGCACGTTTACGCTGCACCGGCTGCGATTGATTGCTATCACCTGTGCTTACTGCCCTGCTGCCTTGCCTAGCTCGGAGTCCCTGTTGGTGCCCGCAAAATCCGGCTTAGCCGGTTTAGGAACCGGCTAAGCCGGTTTGTCTGTTCCAGTTCGATTAGAACTTTTTTTGATCGGGATTTGGACGATATTTTTATTAGAAAACTTAGAGATTACGATCTGGAGTTGTTTTCTATTGGGATAAGACTACCCCCTCTATATATATGAGAGAATTACGGCCGATTGAAGGATCTAACACTCAATCATCAAAAACACATCTACAACGTAGGTTTTGACGGTTTCACCTCTACCCTGCCGCTCGGCTTGACTCTCCACGAGTTTAGTCGGCGTTCTAGGCGGCCTTACTGGTTTTAGGGCAATCTCCACGTGCTTCCTCCTAACGGATCCTTCCGGAGGTGGTTCAGGAGCGTTTTTGGCCACCAACGAGCTCCACATCGGCTCCATCTATCTCTAAATTGGTTTTGCCGGTTACGCTGCGTTGTTGCTATGTTGCAGGTTGATCTTCAACCTCTTTGGGCATCCAAAGCCCTGCTGGTGTGTTGGTGAAAGCTCTAGTTTGGTTTTTGCTAATTAATGAAACCTAGGACTAACCCTATTGCTAAGTGTGTAGCATTAGAGAAAGAGGAGGTCCGATCCAAGTGGTGGAGTGAAGATCAAGTGATGGTGGTAACCAAAGATGATCAAGTACCACCCTTGGAGATGAAGGAAGAAGAAGAGCGGGATGGAAAGCTAGAGACAAAGGTATATGCTAGGGCATTTCCATTTCATTGGCTGTATGCGAGTAGAAAAGTTGACGGCTGGGTTTAGGATTGATAACGATACTATTAAGAGGGGCGATGTTGTACAATATTTGTTATCTAAGTGCCACTAGGTGAGCAATGACTTTACATGTGCATTAGGGACCTAGTGTGCTAACTAACTCTTACAAAAATCAATTGAAAATGCTAACACACGAGCACAAGTGGTGAGACACTTTGGTGTTGGCACATAAGAGCAAGGGTTGATGGGGTTTGGGTGTAAACCCCTCCCGCCAAGCTTACAAGGCGGGACTCGGAGATTTTTGGAGAGAAAGGAGCTCTTGCAGGGGCATCAGACGCTGGGTCCCGAGGTGTAGGACGCGTCCGATGACCTTGTGAAAATTGGCGATTGCACAGAGGGTGCATCGGAGCATCCGGCGTCTATACGCCTGCGCGTCTGGTGCAAAGCAATTCAATTGTCAGAGAACGTGTTGTGCAGTCATCGGACGCTGGAGCGTCCGGTGCCACACCGTCGGACGCGTCCGATGCGTGTGTGCACGTTTCTGGACCTCTCTGCATAGTGTCTGGTGGCTCGGCCAGTGTCCAGTGAGTGGCGTCTGACGCGCGCGAGTTATGAGCACTAAATCGTGCGTCGGACACGTCCGGTGAGCGTCATCGGTGCGTCTAGTGCTTTGACGGCAGGTAGCCGTTTGCACAGGCAACGGTCAGTTTTGAAAGTGGACATGTAGCAACTCGTTGTGGCTCCCGGTGTGGGTGTTGGACGCGTCCGATGCCTAGGCGTCTGATCGTCTGACGCCCCCGACTCTGCCCCCCTTAGAAGGTAACGGTTGGATGGATTGAGTGGCGGCTATATAAGCTAGTTGGCTAGCTTGGGGAGTCTCTTTTGCACATTTTGATCATTCTTGAGCACCCTAGAGCCAAGACAACCACCTCCTTCTCATCTTGCTTGATTGCTTGCATCCAAAGATTGATTGGGAGTGTTCCTAGTGCATTTGTGTTATGATTGAGCATCTAGTGGCATAGTGAGAGATCTTGCTGTGATTGAGCTTGTTACTCTTGGTGATTGCCGTCACCTAGATGGTTGGAGCAGCGGGGGGGTGTTGAGCAAGTGAAGAAGATTGTTCTTGTCACACCTGGGGGTTGTGAGGGGTTTTGATCCTACCCCGCGGGAGTCACAAAAGGAATCCTTGGTGGAATCTCATGTCATTGAGCTACCCTCACTTTGTGTGAGTTCTTGTGGCGTCCGGTGAGGGCTTGGCATTGACACCGATTAGCCACCGAACTACCAAGTGTGTGGTCGACACAACAGGGAGTAACATGTCGGCAAGCACGTGAACCTCGGGATAAAATTCGTGTCTCCCTTGGTATTCTTGTGTGGCTTGATCCTTCGAGATCAACTTGGATATCTCTATTGGATCATCTCTTTGGATTTCAATTGAATTGACAAGACGGTGATTGTTCATCTTCCCGAAAGCACGGTTTGCACTTCCTTGATTCCCTTCTCGCGGATTACCCTTGTGCACTAGTGTAGATCGTAGTATATTAGGTTGTTTGTGTGTTTTCTAGTGCATTAGAATTGCTAGAATTGGATAGGTTAGTTTGCAACCCCCTTTAGGCTAGCGCAACACTTGCTTCGCCATTTAAATTACTAACCAGTTTGTTTAGTGCTTTGTAGAAATTTTATTAGGCTATTCACCCCCTCTAGACATTTAGGACCTTTCAGTTGGCACGGATCGGATTTGTCGTCAACAAAGGGTCGGAGTTAATTATTGTCGAGCAATCAAGATACAATGACTTGGAGAACAAGAAAACGTTTCTAATATGATTACCTCAAAATCCCAAATAATCAAACTCGCACATGAAAAGTGACTTCCTCGAGCTATTCTTCATGAAAAATGGCTTCAAGTTGCTCCGCTGTTCCGCCTTACACTCCTAGACAGATGGGCAGTCTAAGGTGACCAACCTCATTATTGTCATGTACTTGCAGTGCCTCGCCGGTGATCGTTCGTGCTCCTAGTTGTAGTGGCTGCTGGGCCGAGTACTGCTTTAACACCTCCTTCCAGTCCGTTCTCCATGTCACTCCCTTCGAGTTTGTCTATGGTTGTGGTCCTGGCAACCTTGCTGTCCTACATGGATGGCACAATCAAGTTGGCTGTCATGAACTTGCAGCTTAGTGACAGCAATGCATTTCTATAGGGAATTCGGGAACAACTGCAGCTGGCCCAATAAGTCATGATAGAGCACTAGAACAAGTGGCAGCGCATTGTAGAGTACTCAGCTGGTGACTGGGTTTGGCTTAGTCTACACCAGCGGACAGCGGTCAGCATCACTGCGAGCAGTGGCAGCTCCTCATCTAGTAGGAAGGTCGTGCATGAGCGATGCTACCTAGGACTTGATCACTGACTTTAAGGAGTGCTATCTGAAGCTTTATCTTGTTGACGAGCCATTTGTTGCAGAGAAGGAAAGTATTGTGGACTCCTTCGTTAGTCGCCAGTATACACCAACTTAGGCGTCCATACGGGCTCAACCGTGGCTAAGGCTCATGTTAGTTAGAAAAAGGCATTAGAAAAAGAGAAATTTTAGGAGATTGATTGGCTTTTGTTAGGAAAGTGCACCTCGGATATAAAGGACACCTTACATTGGTTTATAATCATTGAAGAAGGAAATTAACCTCCCTTGGGTTGGTGGGGTTTTCCTTCGATGGTGGCTACGAGCAGTTAGTTTTGCCGCAGCAACCGGCGACCATCCCCCACCGCCCTTGTCTCGCTATCCTCTACATTCCAATTCCTAGTCTCAGCTGCTCCTCCAATCTCCCCTACCCTCTCCACGTCGCCCAAGCCGTAGCACTGACGGCCATATCTTGTGGGGTGGCTTATAAATAGTGAGTTGCTCGGTTGTGGGCACTGTCTTGGCCGTTTGTTGAACCTCCTACACCTTGTGAAAGCTAAGAAAGCCTCTCCTCTCTCTTGCTCTTATGCTCGCACAAGGGCGAGAAATCGATTCACCACTAGGCATTGCTTTTGTTGATCGCATCTCGGTGCCACTAGTGATCTTGAAGCTTGGCAGTATCTTTTAATTGTCCAATGCCTTCAGTGAACACTTCTTTAGCCCAATAAAAAAATAAGCATGAACATAGATCACTTCTTGAGCCCAATACCTTCATAACAGAACTTTACAAGGGCGTAACACAGGCATTTATGGACCAACTTGTAAGATTTCTTGAATTCGTTATACACAATTACTTTACAAGAACATTTTACACCCTACATTACTGGTACAACATTGCAACGGCAGAGACTATAATGAAAACATAACAACATGACAATTTTGAAGCAAGCCAGCCAAATAGCACAAATATTTTCTTTCTTTTTTCTTTTCATTCAGTCGTCTCCCTTGCTCAGCTGCAAAGGTTAGGAATGCAGGCTCCTTCCGGGTTGGTCTGCTCTTTCCAGATCCGCCCAGTCACCCTCAGCTTCAGCTCCTTCCTGTCACCGCCCGAGAAGAACAGCGCCATATTCCTCTGGATGATGAGGCCATCATGGCTGTCACGTACCTTGCGGTGGCTGTCACGGATGCTTCTAGGAGTACCTTCCCATACCATTTTCCTCCCATTACCACCAACCTCTAGGCTATATGTATAGTTCCTTGCTTCATTCTCATCACCCATGAATCGGAGGAAAGCCATATAGACTGGAGCCATTCCGAGCTGGAATGCCTCAAAGTGCAGGCAGAAGTACTGCCCAAAACAATGGAATACCTGAACCAAAAAGCAACATTCAACCAGTCAAATTACTTGAGAATACATTACCCATGGATCATAAGACCAGTCCTCCACTTTTAAATATATGATGTTTAGGACAAGTAACTAGTTCACATCATACATTTAAAAATAGATAGAGTAACAGATAAGTAATAATTCAGAGCTAGTTTAATCTTACTGTTAGCATCCAGGTGGCATTTTCAACCTCTCGCGGGTTGGATTTGACATATCTATGGTTGAATGTGCAGCCACTGTGCATATCAACTTTGTGATCATCCCTCAAATGTGCAACAAGGAATGGAATATCACCAGCCACAGCACATTCAGAGCCAGCATAGGGGCAGTTATATGGCCTGAAGCTGCACTGTGCTTCATGCTTTATCTTGCTGTAGTATGGGAAGATCTCTGGGCAACCTAAAGAGCAGTACTTACAGGGAAGCTCAAGTGACTCTGCTACTTTTTCCAATGCTAAGCACCTGATATCACCAAGCTCTTGTCTGCATGTAGGGCACCGGTTGTGCACCCTGGCCTTGCATGTCGAACACAAAGTATGTCCATTTTGACACTGTTAAAAAGGCAAATAAATTCAACAGTCAACTATGTAAGTATTGTATTGAAAGGGGTATAGTTGATGGGTGTATAGTTGATGAATAATCTTTACAGAACCACAAAATGGAACCATATTCATTTGTCTACTCTATTATATATGATTCTAGCATTACGAAAAAAAATTGCATGTTTCCTCTGAATTGAAATGGTTCCACAGAACATGTGGATAGTCCTGAAAAAAACTGCACAGATCAAAGTAAACATCCAGGGTATCACTCCTAGTAAATAAAACTCAAAGGTAAGGTCATCTCAGAGACTCAGACCATACCAGGCAAATCAAGCATGAATCTCTATCTCTTATCTTCTATCTTCTATATTTATATTATACAACTAAAAAGCACCAAGCGTCAAAGTCTACCCAGCAGGACCAAGGTCCCACCTGTGACCACACAGCCCAGCCAAGCGGATTTCCCTACCCCATGCATTGACCATCAGGTTTTTCTCACCTTCAACTGAACGCACACCACACATCGGAAATAAATAAAGGAGCAAATAAAATACAGAAATAAATAAAGGAGGAGCAAATCAAATCCCAATTATCCGCTGCCCCTGTCAACATTACATGCAGTTTGATCCCTCTGCCACCAGGATTCACCACCTAAATATAATCCCAAAGGTTTCCCTTAGCATAGGGCCATGGCAGCGCTTATCGCCTACCAGAACCAGAATATGGCCAGACACCCAGATGGATTTCCCAAGTGGTCAAACGGCAATGTTGAAGCTGATGGTCAGGTCAGTTCCTCCTGATGCCATCATATGCGTGCTTTGTTCAATATTGGCCGGTGCATTGCAATTATAGATCTAAATTACCATCCGATTCATTTTTTCAGATTTTGACAAGATCAAGCACTTGGTTGCTGCATTATAACACAACTGATCACCGAACTCTCACCAGTCGACTACGCAACGAGAATATGCTGCTGATCGGAACACATCACTGCCTCCTGTAAGCGCCACACATGCTTACAACTATCTCACACTGCTGTTGTCTCTCCATGCACCATATATGGCACCAGGCCCTAGCAGCCGCCACCGGCTGCCGGCCGCCTCACTCACCTGGAAACCCATATACTGACTATCATCGAATGAGCAGGTGTCACCTCCCTTGGTCTCACAGGCATGCATTAGTTAGATAGATAATAAGCAGGTGTCATCTCCCCTGGTGGCGGCGTTCTATTTGATATCTTGAATTCTGGCACTTCTGGCCATGCATCATCAATTTGATCCGGCAGACCATTAATGGCACATTCGTCCACTGATAAGTGTCCAGCAATGCCAAGTGGCTGCTGTAGGACAGGAAGGTCCAACCTTCACTCTGCATTCTTTAGTCCTCTTCAATATATTATATGCTATTTTAGGTTCGTATAGTAGCGGCTCTTTGTATGCACATCCACGCCAGACAATTGTCCTCGGGTTCAACTTAGATCGTTTTTAGTTTAGAGCTCATCATTGCAACGACCACAAATTTGCCAGCCTCTTCATTTCATCACCTGTCGACAATGCTTGGTTACCGACCAACTGGGTTGTTGTGACTGTAGGATTCGTCCACAACATCAGCATGACAAATAACAACAGCCAAGTGCTATAGCTTCTCGAACAACCATCTCATTTTCACTCCTATTTCTAACATCATAAAATTGATGCAAATATTTATAGCTTTCTAATAAAATTTTAGACATTACTTAGTCAAATCTTATGTTCCATTGATTTTTTGTTGAGGAGAAGCAGCTCTTCGACATCACCTACAACAGTTTGGAAGTGCATAATTCTTATCCAGCCCGTGTAATGTCTTCTCAGTTTAAGGTGGTACTTTCGTCTTATTGATTTCATTAACCGGCCAGTATGACGCTTTAATTGTAGTTTATTTTAGATTCTCCATACTGTTTCTTATTTTCCTGCTTTTGCATTGCCAGTTCACCTTGTCTTATTCCAACTAGCGTGTAGTTATGTATACTCAAATTATATACATGGCCTTCAGCGAGTCCTGCAGTAGAGATGTTGCCCAATCTATGAATTGTTCAGTAATCAATTCCATTCCTTCAATGTTTGCCAGGTCTGAATAAGAAATTTCTGATTGCATTGTTGCATGGGCAAGCCATAGTGTTTTTCAAATCCTGTTGGCCAATTATAAAGGAGGATATCATGGCGGCAGTCTCAGCGCTTTGGAGCAGGAAGTTCATGAATTTCAGCACTCTCAATTCAGCTTACATCACTTTGCTCCCTAAGAAGGATGGTGCAGACCAGCCCAAGGACTTCAGGCCTATCAGTTTGGTACACAGTTTTGCTAAACTTATCACCAAATTATTGGCAAATCGGCTTGCTGCTCATCTCCAGCAAATGGTTTCGCCGAATCAAAGCGCGTAAATAAGGGATGCTTCATACAAGATAATTTTATGTTGGTGCAACAAACAGCTAGATATCTTCATCAACAAAAACAGCCTTACATACTGCTTAAATTGGACATTTCTAAGGCGTTTGACTCGGTATCTTGGCCCTTCCCCTTGGAGGTCTTGCAACATTTGGGTTTTGGGCAAATCTGAAGAGATATATTGTGTGGGCTGCTATTTTCCTCGACCGCCCAGATTCTCTTGAACGGGGTCCCCAGGGAATGTATTTACCATCGGTGAGGTCTACGGCAAGGTGACCACCTCTCACCCATGCTATTTATCCTGGTTATGGATGTTTTGGGGCACTTGATAGCCCTAGCTGATAGGGAGGGCCTTTTACAGCCCCTCTCAGCAAGAAATTTGCAGCATCGGGTCTCTCTGTATGCAGATGATGTGGTGCTTTTCCTCCGACCGGATGCTAGTGACATTTCTGTGACGATGGATATACTCAAAATTTTTGGTGATGCATCAGGCCTGAATACAAACCTCCAAAAGAGTAGTGTTCTGCCAATTAGATGTGGTGATTTGGATTTGACAGTTATCCAGAGCCTACTGCCTTGTGCTATTGCGGAGTTCCCTTGCAAATATTTAGGTTTGCCTCTTTCCTTGAAAAAACTAAATATGAGTCAAGTGCAGCCCATTGTTGATCGAATTGCTGACCAACTACCAGGCTGGAAGGCAAAATTGATGACACGGGCTGGAAGAAAGATTCAAGTTCAATTTGTGCTCAATGGTATGCTTATATACATTGCCATGGCGTCTGATCTTCCAGCTTGGGCTATCAAAGCAATTGATAAAATTAGGCGTGGCTTTCTGTGGCGAGGTCGCAAGGAAGCGAGAGGGGGACACTGTCTTCTAGCATGGGTAAAGGTTTGCCGGCCACCTGAGCTTGGTGGACTAGGAATTTAAGATTTAAAAACACTTGGTTGGGCATTGAGAATGAGATGGCTGTGGTTGCAGAAAACAGAGACATATTGTCCTTGAGCTCATCTCCCTATTCATGTCCCTGATCAGGTGAAAGCTTTTTTTGAGGTGGCTATTATATCTGAAGTTGGTGATGGTCAGCATACCATGTTTTGGGCGGACAGGTGGCTGCATGGTCAATGTATTGCAGAGTTGGCTCCTAAACTTTTTGCTGTCATCTCCAAGAGACGGATCAAGAAGCGTACAGTCAAGGAAGCTCTTAATAATCGGACTTGGATTGCAGATATACAGGGGGCTTTAACTGTTGGAGTCATTCTTGATTTCCTCCATTTGTGGGACATCCTTTCAGATGTGGTTCTGCAGCCAGAAAGGGAAGATAAACATATTTGGAGGCTTTCTTCTAATGGCCTATATTCAGCTAAGGCAACCTATGAGGGTTTTTTTTCTTGGGTGCCACTCTCTTTGCACCATGGGAAAGGATTTGGAAGACATGGGCGCCACCAAAGTGTCGGTTCTTCTTGTGGTTAGTGGCCCACAACAAGTGTTGGACATCTGATCGCCTTGCACGCCGTGGAATGCCTCACCCCGAATGTTGTCCACTATGTGATCAAGAGGAGGAAACAATCAACCATCTCCTAGCTGAATGTGTCTTCATTAGGGAATTTTGGTTTCTTCTGCTCCGGCAGGTCGGTCTTCAGGCCCTGTCCCCGCAACGTACTGTTAACTCCTTTTTGGAGTGGTGGGAAGAAGTTAATAATGCTACCTCTGATTTGGTAAGGCAAGGGGTTAACTCCCTAATTATTTTGGGGGCCTGGTCTCTTTGGAACCATCGTAATCGTTGTGTCTTTGATGGAGCGGTTCCAAGTGTGGCTGGAGCTTTAGTAGTGGCTGGTGAGGAGTGCCGGCTGTGGTCCTCGGCAGGGGCTCAAGGGCTTTCCCTCTTGACTGCCCATCTCCCAGATGATTAGTTCTTTGAGTCCTAGCAGGTCGCCTTGATGTCTGAGCTACAGTGTGTTGTGTGAGTGTGTTGAGGTTGGATGTGTCTTGTAAGTGTTGGGTTCTTATACCCTTTTTCTTGTTAATATAATGAGGCGCAGATCTCCTGTGTTTTTTGAGAAAAAACTAGCTTAAAAAAACCACAATAATGCAAGTGGCATGGGCATCCACAGTGAGAACAAGATTATGGGAATCTAACATCGCTGGTAAGTAGCTACAGGCAGCAATGTGAGGTTGGAAACAGAAGAACGTCAGCAGCCACAATTACGATTTCCACGATTCAATGTTGGTTCTCCCCTGTAGTTGTCTCTAGCTGAGGAACATTATGATATGATTTATATTTTCTTAAGACAAAAGAACAACTATTCCTTAATTAACAAAGTTTCTGTGCACTTATTTCTAATCCACGTATCACCATTAATGATTTGGAGTGAATGAGGATTTTGCATTAGTATGTCTTTGTGCACTTATTTTTTAAACGAGTACATAGACAACACTATGCATTGGTATTAACTATTAAAGAGGTGCAAATAACATAAACAAGGCAATGTGTCCTGCTTACACATTGGTTTAATATTTTGAAATATTTTAAATTTGTAAATATAAATATTGACGCTACAACTGTTACTAGGTGGTCAATAGATTCAAATATATTAACAAATAGCTAATGCAAAAGTTTGATGTGGTATACATTGCAACACTACACTGCATGAACACTGTTAGTGTTAAAACTTGGATTATGTGATGATTGTTCATGCTTCATGAACACTCATGTAATAGTGAAGATTGGCTACAAATAGAATGTTGTGAAAATTATGTTTTAAAATGTTGTTGTTTATTGGTACAACACACACGTTTATAACTTCAATTATCATAGTACTATTTTCTTATTCCGGTTGCAACGCACGGGCATGATCCTAGTGTATGATAAAAGGATTGTAATGGCATTTGGGTTCTCTAGGAGATGTATACTGTTCTCTTCCAGTTCATGTCGTGCCCCGTCAAAGTGAATAGTCTATGCTTTCAACAATTATAAGGCAGTGGATCATGATCGAGATCATTTAGGTTCAGAAGTAGTGTTGCATTTCCTAAGTAGACTAGGTAAAGCACCAGCACGCGAGAACCTTTAGGTACCTTGACTATTTCTAACAAGACAAAATGAGACCGAAAAGAAACAAATAAGCATCTTGACATTCTGTTCCTGGTTATTCCAAAGCATTTGCAGCTAGGGAAAAGAACAAATGCAATATTTGTATATCCTCGAAAAAACCAAATAGAGCAGATTGGCTAATGGCTAGGACTAGAAGAGACTCCGTGTAGCATAATGCGTCCAACTCAGATCCATAGCAGAATACACGATTCATCTGAAATCTAATGCAAAACTGACCAAATCGTCTGACAAAGAAGGCCCAATTCGCAGATGGTTTTCCAGTCGAGTAATCTGAACGCACCCAATTAGTCATTCTAATCGCAATTAATTCGAAGCTAAATGATCCGGTCAACAAGGTCCATCCGTAGCAGGGCAAATCCGCCAAGAATAGGTCAATTTGATTCGATTCCTTCGTAAAGATCCCGGCTTTCCCCACCGATATCCCCAAATCCGCACGCAACCCCTTCTGAAATCGGTGCACCGGGAGCAAGGCACCAACCTGATGGATGGGCGGGAACATGGAGTTGGTGCAGACGGGGCACTCGAGCAGCTCGTGCACGCTGGTCGCCGGCGGCCCCCACCTGCTCCTGCTGCGCCCGCTGCCCCCGCCGCTCCCGCTCCCGCCGCGCCCGCCCCGCCGCCCCCGGCATTCACCTTGGGGAACGCGCGGCCGGCACCCGAGGACGGGAGGTGGGCGGGGGTGGAGCGGGAGGCCGAGATGGCCGTGGTGGCCGTGGTGCGGGTGGCCGTCGACGTCGTCCACGTCCATGGCAGCGTCCGGGAGGGAGAGGCACTCCACGCTGTCCATGTCCATGGCCGCGCCGCGCGCTGCGGTGCTGTGCGCGCACCGGCGCTGGGATTCGGAGGTCCGCGCCGCGGCTGAGGTGGGGGCTGGATTCGTTTGGGGGCGCGCTGGGTTGGGTTGGCTGGGGACGACGACGACGCGGTGCCGTGGCCGCGGGGGCGCGCTCTGCCGCTCTCAGCTCACGTCACGCCGTTTGTTTCGCTTGGATTGGCACGGACGCGGACACAGCCAGAGACGACGCCGTCTCCTCAGTCCTCCCGGGAATAGGAACGGAAATGGTCATCGGAGATTAGGAATGGAAACTGTACATATATTTTGAGTTTGACTAACTATATAGAAAATGTTAATATTTATAATATTAAATAAATATTATTAGATTAGTCATAAGATATAATGCTTTATAAATATTTATTTGATAATAATTTTTTTATATATTTAGTCAAACTTTAAATATATTAACTTAAAAACATATCTAGAATTGTATTATTTTATGAACAGAGGTAGTATATGACTAGCAAGGTGTGGCTTTTAGATACGGCATTGGAAGGGAAAAAATGAATGAAGTTGAATAAAATGAGATGGCCACATGGGTATAAGACAAGACTATAAGGTACAAGATAATATTATAAGATTTTATCTCCATCCTTTTGGTTGCTTTGCTGTAGGATAGAAAAAGAGAAAGTTAAAATAACTAAAATGTCTTTCAAGGCAAATAAAGTATCAATAAGCTCTAACATAGTGAAGGCTATATATTTTTTAGCTTATTGTAGGATGCAGAGAGGGAAATGAGGGGCCTGTTTGGTTGGTTTGCCTCACCTCGCTCGCGACGCAGAAAACGAGGAGCTCTGAAAATATTCTCTAACAAAAGTTAGGAAACAGCTAGCTAGCACAGGCTCCAATAAGAGAGATTTACTTGTATGGCCCTGAAAAAATGTCTCTTTCGTGTATGGCTTTATTTTTTTTGAACTTCCTTCTATAACCCTGAAATGGATTTTGATTACTTGTATGGCCTTCCGTCCGTTCAGCCTACTTAAAGGTGTTAACTGAACGGTAAAAAGACCATATTACCTCTAATGGAAAAATTACAAAGTTTTGTTTATTTTTATATTTAGATAATATTTGGCAAATAATTTGACACATAACAGTAGAGCATATTTGGAGTATTTCATCAATTATTTACTAAATATGCTCTGTCGTTGGTCAAATTATTTACCAAATATTACTCTAAATATAAAAAATAAACAAAACTCTATAATTTTTTTTTGCTAGGGGTAATACAATCTTTTTACCCTTCAGTTAACACCGTTAAGTGGGCTAAAGGGATGGAAGGCCATACAAGTAATCAAAATTCATTTCAGGACCATAGAAGAAAGTTCAAATAAAATAAGACCATATAAGGAAGAGACATTTTTTTCTAGGACCATAGAAGTAAATCTCTCCTCCAATAAACACTAACCGGGCAACCAAACGGCAGATGCGATCCCGCTCCTCGTTGGGCAAGAAAAGAACATTGCTGGCCATGAAACCAAATGTGTCCAAGTTAACCAGAATGCCCTCTGAAAGCAAAGAAAAATGTCTAAGGTCTAACGTAACATATAGCTAGGTAGAGGCATTCCCCCCCCCCCCCCCCCGCCCGCCCTGCAATGCGCAGGCTTGAACTAAGAATAGCAATGCCATGTATTACATGTTGTACCAAACGAAAAGATTCATGTTACATGGTTGTCGTAATGAATTTGTAAATAAAAAGATGAAAATGAGACAACTTCCGATGAAACGAAAATTGGACTACTGAAGCAATTCCTCCTAGGGCCTTTGGTCTGTCGAGCATGTCTCATATTGCCATATGATAATTGACATCTACATCGGCTTGCTAGAAGAAGTTGCTCCTGATGGAATCTATGTATTTATGAATTACATTTTGAGAGTTGGTAGAAACCTTTAGTGTAAATAGGATACTTAAGAAGTAATTAGAGTTAGGTTCTCTTCCTGCCTAAATTGCCCTTCTTGTTCTTTGATAGAGAAAGGTTAATAATACTCAAAATTCTAATATGTGTTAACTACCCATCACAATGGTACATATAAGACCATGGTAACAACGTACGTGCTTGTGTTGGTCTATGTTGACGGTCGTTAAGTACCAAATATAACCGTCAACTTTTGCATAAATTGATATAAAATGAATTGCAAAGCATAGTTGTAGGTTTTGATTCTAACGAGTTCCACAAGTTTTGGTGTTCTCACTTGTTTTGCAGGTGTTTGCAGTTTTTAATCAAACTAAGGAATTATACTGCACCATTGCGACGGGCTCATCGAGACGATCGAAACGGACATATCATTTGCTATATTCGGAGCCCAGAATCAAGAGATATCAACTCTAGATCGAAACATGCGCTATTGGGCCCTAAAAGGAGCAAGATGACACACAAACGAAGCTGGGCCCAATTGGATTTGGGCTCAGGCCGCCCGGCATTTGTCCCCAGGCCGGCCGGCCTCCCCCAGAGCCCGTTCACGCCCGTCTTCTGGAAGCTTCTTCCACCGCCTCTTGGGATGCATCTCCACCGTACCTTAAGTCGGTTTGATCCAACGATCGTCGTTTCTCCCACCAGGCTATAAATATAGGGCCAGAGCCCCCATCCTGAAACCTTAATTCTTTTGTAATCTCTGAGATGGGTCCCTCGAATGGATCAACCTCTCTAGGATTTAGATTTGTAGATAATAGTAAGATGGAGAGTGAGGGAAGAGTTCGGAGGAGGTGCCGGCCTGTTGGTGCTCCCTCTACGGCTTGTACTTCAGCGGATTCAAGTTCTTCATGAGTTTGTCTTCGAGATTTCTCTGGTAATCATCTTTTGATCTAAGTTTACTTTGTTTATATTGTTCATCTGGTTTGCGACTCTTCGGAGTACTTTATTCCTGTTCTAGAGGGAGTAGGGTATTAATCATAGTATAGGCGTGGTGCTTAGGCTAGGGTTAATCGTGAATGTCCCCTAATCTTCCAGATCGGTGATAGATCGTAGGTGTGATAGACCTATTGAGTCCTCTGTAGTCCATCTCCCGTTGATACGTATGGTAGGACGCGGTTATCAGAGTAGGGCGAGGTTTCTGTACTCAATCTGCTCTGAATAATGTCCCGAAGTTGAATAGTAGAAGACATAGTTTACCCAAAGTTAGAAGAAGAGAATCATAGTTATCCTCTCTATACTCCTATTATCATCAACATAGATTGCTAATATCAATTACATTAAACCTTAGCTTAGTATCTACCTTAGTATAATCTTTATCTTTCTACTTTTATCGTTAGCCACCTCTAGTTGAGTTAGATCATAGTTAATCATACACGTTTCCTTGTGGATACGATATTTAAAACCTCCGGGTAAAGTGCTACAACGGTATTATATCTGTGCGCTTGCGGATAATTATATTTTCTTGTGTGCATTTAATTAATACCAACAAGCATTTTTGGCGCCGTTATCGGGGAAACGGTTGCTGATTTAACTACGAACCTAGCTTAGCTTTTTATCTTTTCTTTCTTTTTCTTTTATCCTTTACCCTTTTACCTTTTATCTTTCTTTCACTTTTCATCTTTTCTTTCTTTCTTTTTGTTTTACCTTTTGGTTTAGCATGGGTGACATTCCTATCAATCAATATGCTAAACTCACGAGCGCAAGCCTTAGACCACCTGAATCTTCAGAGCCTATCTTAGCATCTAGTTATGAGCTGCGCCCGTCTTGGGTAGATTTGATTCGAAAACAATCCTTCTCG
This sequence comes from Chrysopogon serrulatus, assembly GCA_015844335.1. NCBI lineage: Eukaryota > Viridiplantae > Streptophyta > Magnoliopsida > Poales > Poaceae > Chrysopogon > Chrysopogon serrulatus. Next base: position 176,624 of record JADLZL010003451.1, read on the forward strand.
GGAGAAGGTGATGAAAACCCCTACTCACACCAACGAGAGTTCTTACTGACATGTGCTTGTTTTTGTATTGATGGCATGTCTGATAAGACTTTACAGTGGAAGCTTTTTCCGTTCTCTTTGACTGGAAAAGCTAAACATTGGTACAACCAAACCGTAGGAAGAGTACAAGGAGATTGGAAAGTGCTATGCTTTAATTTTCTCTCTAAAGTCTTTCCCATCTCTAGAATAGCTAGCCTTCAAGGAGAGGTTTTGACTTTTAGGCAACTAGAAGAAGAATCTATTGAAACATCATCGGATCGCATTAATGACCTCCTTACTATTGGGCCAGACCTTTCCATTCCAGACTCAGTGCTTATTCAATATTTTTACTTAGGTCTTAGTAAGGATGGTAAGAAATCCCTGAATATATGTTCTAGAGGAGCTTTTCTTGATTTGTCTGCTAGTGAAGCACGGTCTATACTTGATAAAATTAGTGGAAGGACTCCCTGCCCTAACATTCATAATGAACTCCTAGAGAAAGAGAAGGAATCATCTCCCGACCAAAAAGAAGAAGTTTTGATAGCTAACTCACATATTGTTCAATCCTAAAATTTAGCTATCAGTCCCAAGCCATCCATACTTCAAAATCCTACAAGGGAAGAAAAAATTCAACCCTCAGAAATCTCTTTTATTAGGGATGATCTTTGCGATATTGGAAAAAGTTTAGACTTCCAATCCCATAAGAGACCTTCTAGTGAATATAATTCAAGTTCTTTTTAAAAGAAACCCCTTAGGAAGCGTCCTTATTAGGAAACATCCAAGGATGGTATGACTAGTGATGCCATAGAAGGAGAGCCAAACTATTTTGAAGACAATCTTATCTTTTCTCCTTCTATGCCTACGTTAGATATCTCATTTCTCTTTGACCTCGAAGAGTCCCCTGACACTCGAGATCCACTAAGACACCTAGAGTATATGAATCATGAAGGACTCGAGAATGACCAAGAAGTGCCACTAAAAACACAAGAGTGTGTAGAATGGATGGACAAGGAAGAAACCTTAATAATAGAATCTAGCCCTGACCTAACCCATCCAAGTCTAGAGGAGACCTTTGACGAAACTCACCTTAGAAATACCAATCCATGGGAAGTCTTGGACAATAAAGTGTCAAATGAATGTCATAGGCATGAAATAAAGGAGAAAATATCTTTGCCAATAGATACTCATGAAGAAACACCATTGGAGCTTAAAGAGGGAGATAACATTAATGAGCATAGAAGCTACTTCATAGACATCTCTTTATATAAGAAATCTGCAGGATTACTTGGTCTCTCTAATATTGCCACACATGAGATTTTTAACCCTCTCATTCTACCTATTTATAAAATCATTAAAAGGGTGGTTGTAGACATATACATTTATCATAAATATTGTAGATCTCGAGATAGATACACAAAGACAGGTGCTTTAGAGGAAACCACTTTACAAACCCAAAGTATAATAATTAGAAGGTTTCCTAAGGATGAACTTATAACCACTCTTGAAAGATAATATGAGTTTGCACCTTTTGCTGCAATACCCTTGTGAGTTGAGCATAGAGTTATAATTATCAAATTATTCCTTCAGGTATTTTTATCACTAACCATTCTAGGCTTGAACACCAGGTATGTCTAAACCAATCATCATGCAACATTGAATTATATCCATCTAAACTTAACTTTGCTTTGCAAAATTTAAGCTTGGGGGAATAGGCTTATTTGAAAAATCTTAAATCATGTTGCTTATATTGGTTGTCACTACCTTTTTAATTCCTGCCCAAAATATTGCATAATAATCATGCTCTTTCATCTCTGTTTGCATAAAATCTCTATAAGTGCTTTCATGTCACCTTTGTCTGTTATAGTAAGTTTTGGTTTGGAAGTACTCTATGGGTACTTTCATAGGCTTTTTAAATTGAGCGTGGTGCTTAGGTTAAAATATCTCCCTTAACTAAACTAGACATGGAGTTTGGTTTGGTTATTGAACTAGAAATTATTGTAGTAGACATTGGAATATTTTATTAGACTAACCCCTATAGGAATCTTTTAAAATTAATTTGGGTAAGTCAAGAGATTGATTCGAATAGGAGATGAAGCAAGGCATATAACAAACTTCAATAACTTTGCAGAGAAGACACATCTCATTTATCATTATTTTATCTTCTGCTACAAGTTACTTTTTGCCTTGAGCCATGCCTGTATAGAACATAGTCTATGTTAAAATAATCTTAACACTACCTTTTCATTAGCATAGACAAAACACGATAACATTCTGGGCAGACTTTCAAAATCCTATACTCCTTCGGGTATGTGTTGTCCACTAATCTATTGCAGGCATAAGAATGAATAAAGTGAAAAAAGTTAGAAGATCAAGGAAGCAAAAAGATGGCAAGGGGATAAGAAAGAAGAAGTACAACAGAGAAGACAAGTTGCTCAAGAACAACTCGAGATGCAAGAAGGAAAGAACCACCGAAAGACATCCATCCTTCGTCACTTGGTGTTATACTCTAAGAATGAAGGTAACTACCTAAGGTAAGTGGTCATCATTCTCCTCCTGATCTTGATATATACATAAATGAAGTTACAAACATGTTAGAGTTACACTTTAATTGAATAACCTAATTAACTTAATATGATTTATTCTTTAAGATTATTTATGGCATCATTCTCTTAATCTCCTAGTCTTAACCAAATGAGCTAAAACATTATATTTTATCTTTGGAAGATGATAGTTATAATTATGTAGAGATAGACAATCCTTCTATTGGTTGAGCAATTTAAACCTTTTCTGCCGTATGAACTTGAATGCAATATTTATACTCAATCTTCTGATCTTACAACTCATGTTATAAGTAAACAAATATGCAACACCAACTTTGTCTTGCTGAATGTGCCTAAGGCTAGAGAAGAATAAATAAAGAGATAGATATGGTTCTGTTGGTGTTTTTCATCAACAGAGCCCATGCACTTGATCTCTACCTTGGTTGCAAGCAGGATACACTTTAAGGTGTGAAAGGAATATTCTCCAACACTCCACAAGTGAAAGTTCTGAACCCACAAACATGCACATGAGTAAGATGCTGCTAGATTCCACCATTAATGCTCTACTTCAACCTACTGTCCAAGCAAATAACAGAAGTGACACCACCATCAGAATCATCATCACAAGAGGTGCAACCATCATTGTCTCTATCTCTAAAACCGATAGATGCACTCAATAAAAGAATAAGAGTGGCAAAGACACAAGTCGAATTCTGAGGACTTAAAAATCCGAACCTTCACCGAAAGGTAACATTGGTAGTTATCCATATTTACTTTCTTGTATTGCATATTTCTCTTTAGAATATTTACTTTTCTACATTAGCATTGCATATAAAATAACAAAAATAATTAGTTATTCATTAGATTGCATTCATGCATCTTAAAAACTTGAAGCCCTATGTAAAACCCTTGCAAAGTATAAAAGCTATATGAGTGCTTACTTGTGGTGGCCTAAAAATAAAAATATATAGCATTTAAAATTATCTCTTTGCATTATAAAATAGAAAATCCTAAAAAAAAGTGAAACAAGAATCCTGCTAAAATTTAAAATTCTATACTAGCTCATAAGAATAATCATTTGACTCATTTGGCTGACCGCTAACCCCTTGTCACATTTGAGCCTCGAGTTTTGGTTTTCTTGTCAGAGTACATATTTTGCAGGACAATAATATGACTAAGGAGTGAGCCCAATCAGTGGACTACTACTGGTAAGCTTACTCTAAAGATTATTGAGCAATCATCATAGCAAACATCTAGCTTGGGGGAGGGCATCCCCTAGTTATCAGGTAACTATACCTAAGCAATTATCGAGTCTATCTTATAGTCATAAAATACCAAAAATATATGGGCACATGAATGTCCATGTCCATAGAGTTTTTGTGAGTCTATTAGTTAAAATAAAAAATGAATAACAATTAAAACCAAATAAAGATATTTTATTAAGGTGTGATCATAGAGAGTATGCTTAATAAGTTTTATCTAGGTTGTTAGGAGTCAAATAAAAACTGAAGAACAATATAATTTTGAATTGGAGATGATGAATAGTTGCTATGTTGTAATTCCTTTCAAGTGCCTAGTTTTCAGCCTTAAATACTCCCGAGTTTTGGATATGACTGCTTTGATATAAGAATTTACTCTCGAACCTAAACTTGTGGAGGCATATGCTTGATCTGAGTCTAGGTGATTGATGGATATGATATAAGGAAGTTGAGCTACTATTTATCTTATTCCTAGCGATACTAAGTTCTGGAGATTTATCTTTTAAAAACTCAAAACCTTACATGATGAGCTCTTGTATGATAAAGTTTGAATTCCTACCAAAGCTATATATGACATACACTTAGAATAGGAAACCTTTGCTCATTTATGCTGCTTGTTTTGCATCGAGTTTAGTCAACCTTTGTTGTATACCTTATGAGAGCCTTGTCATGCTTTTAAAATCAAGATCATACACACACTCCACTTACATATGCATTATTCCTACACTAGGAGTAAGCGCAATCATTTTTCATTTTCATCTAGATCCACTTTGAAAATGTTTTCTCCTACACTGGAAGTGAACACCCAAAAATAAACCCCATAGGATAAACCCCTGTTTAAATGCTCAAAGTTCTTCATTGTTATCTCTCCAATCATTTATTGTATTCAAAGGATGCGTGTGGCTATGCAAAAAGAAGATATTAGAAAAAAGAAGGGAGTAAAAGAAAAGGACAAGTATTCAAGAAATTAAAATAATGGGTACTCAAATGCCCACCTCCCTGAAAAAAAGAGAGAAAAAAGAAAAGAATAAAGATAGCTCATGTTTTTCTATGAATGTTTTAAAGTTCCTAGAAGAGAGATTTATTTCTCAAGAGCAAAAGTAGAAATAGGATTAGCCACCATATATATACCTATCCACCATATTCCATACACATGCATATTTTGGTTTGATTGTATGACTTGACTCTCTTTGGATCCATTGTTTGACTTTACAATATATGCATTGCAAATACGTTCATCCTTGTTTGTGCCACTCCTATGAGCTCCACTATAATCCTTAGTTGTAGGAGGGCATAACATTATAATGCCTCAGTGAGATCCATAAATACTATATATCAAGAGACTTGAGGGTGTCATACAATTAAGCTCTGAGTTTTATTTCAAAACTTACAAAAACTCTGGAATATTGGTTGAGTGAAGAATTTGAGACATAGTGCTTGACTTTATTGTTCTATCTTTCAATGGCTCAAGACCCAGGTGATAGCTAAGCAGCCCCATGGTCACAGGTAAAATGGGTAAGTTTGAAAGGTAGAGCGGTTTTGTTTAATTCAGAGGAGAATTTCTGTTTGAAAGCATGTGTACCTTTAAAGAGTGAACGCATAGTAGCAACTCCTGATCCAACTTCATCAGTAATTAGGCTTTGCTCAGGGACTGGCAAAGGGTAAGCTTGGGGGTGTTGTTGACGGTCGTTAAGTACCAAATATAACCATCAACTTTTGCATAAATTGATATAAAATGAATTGCAAAGCATAGTTATAGGTTTTGATTCTAACGAGTTCCACAAGTTTTGGTGTTCTCATTTATTTTGCAGGTGTTTGCAGTTTTTAATCAAATAAAAGTATCTCATCTAAGGAATTATACTACACCATTGCGACAGGCTCATCGAGACGATCAAAATGGACATATCATTTGCTATATTCGGTGATGAGGACATCACTCCTTCAGATACACTCAATGATCCTCCGCTGAATATTCAAGGTCCAATCACAAGAGCTTCGCACGACGACAATTAAATTCTGGTGTGAGCTCGTTCCTAAGCCACTCTTTATATGATTTGGAGAATATATTACTACCTAATGATTATATTATGATTAGGAATCATGGAGAGGACCGGGAGATACATAGAAGAGGGCTTGGAGGTGTTGAAGGCCAGCAAGGGCGCTCAAGTCAAGGTGGAGGCCTAGACCAAGTCGACTTCGAATCCGTTTTGGAGTCCAGGAGCAGTCTGTACTAATTTGGACGCCCAGGATGCGTCCGGACTCGGAATTGGACGTTCTTAGACTCTAAAGAAAGATAACGAGAAGAGCTTTCCAATGAGTCTTGTTGGAGGCCCAAATTCATCCGGAGTCATCGGGAATCGTCCGAACAAGTTGACGTCCAGAATCTGCCCCGACGCTGCAACATCGTATTTTGGTCTATGGGCCTTGTATCGTGTTGGAACCCATTAGGGGTGCGTCTAGGGGGTCTTGCACGACCTTAGACTCTTATTAATCAGTAGCCATCGCCCAAGTTAGGGTTTGGGTTTTGCTTAAGAATAATCTGTCTATTGACAGTCGCCGTTCATCGGTTTGTGGAACCCCAACTTGAGAACTTAATCACTCATCTGCAGTTTGTCCCAACTTTCTGAGCTGTGTGTTCTTTCGAAGTTCTTGCTTGTGTTCTTCGCAGAGCACGGATTAGCCTTCTTGGTGAGGTCAACCGGTTGGTGACGCGGTTGATAACCTGAGGAATCGTGGTGCTAAGGTTGCAGGGTTTGGGTCTTTTGATCTGAAGCCGGATCGGTGTGTCGCGTTCCACTCAAAACGAGAGTTATCCAGGACCTAACGGAAGATCGGGAATCACGTCCCCATCATTCGGAGCCCAGAATCAAGAGATATCAACTCTACATCGAAACATGCGCTATTGGGCCCTAAAAGGAGCAAGATGACACACAAACGAAGCTGGGCCCAATTGGATTTGGGCCCAGGCCGCCCGGCATTTATCCCCAGGCCGGCCGGCCTCCCCCAGAGCCTGTTCACGCCCGTCTTCTGGAAGCTTCTTCCACCACCTCTTGGGATGCATCTCCACCGTACCTTAAGTCGGTTTGATCCAACGATCGTCGTTTCTCCCACCGGGCTATAAATACAGGGCCAGAGTCCCCATCCTGAAACCCTAATTCTTTTGTAATCTCTGAGAGGGGTCCCTCAAATGGATCAACCTCTCTAAGATTTAGACTTGTAGATAATAGTGAGATGGAGAGTGAGGGAAGAGTTCGGAGGAGGTGCCGGCCTGTCGGTGCTCCCTCTACGGCTTGTACTTCAGCGAATTCAAGTTCTTCATGAGTTTGTCGTCGAGATTTCTCTAGTAATCATCTTTTGATCTAAGTTTACTTTGTTTATATTGTTCATCTGGTTTGCGACTCTTCGGAGTACTTTATTCCTGTTCTAGAGGGAGTAGGGTATTAATCATAGTGTAGGCGTGGTGCTTAGGCTAGGGTTAATCGTGAATGTCCCCTAATCTTCCGGATCGGTGGTAGATCGTAGGTGTGTCAGACCTATTGAGTCCTCTGTAGTCCACCTCCCGTTGATAGGTTTGGCAGGACGCGGTTATCAGAGTAGGGCGAGGTTTCCGTACTCAATCTGCTCTGAATAATGTCCCGAAGTTGAATAGTAGAAGACATAGTTTACCCAAAGTTAGAAGAAGAGAATCATAGTTATCCTCTCTATACTCCTATTATCATCAACATAGATTGCTAATATCAACTACATTAAACCTTAGCTTAGTATCTACCTTAGTATAATCTTTATCTTTCTACTTTTATCGTTAGCCACCTCTAGTTGAGTTAGACCATAGTTAATCACACACATTTCCTTGTGGATACGATATTTAAAACCTCCGGGTAAAGTGCTACAATGGTATTATATCTGTGTGCTTGCGGATAGTTATATTTTGTTGTGTGTATTTAATTAATACCAACAGTCTAGTACCTAGGAGCTGGGACCATATATTCAAGTGGGCTAACTGCATCAGCCATGTTGCCCGGATTGTAAGCCAGAACATGAGGAATGCCAGAATTAGCAACCTTAATTTCTTATAAATTTTTGTTGTGGGGGGTAAGGAGCATGTTATTTCGCTTTTTATTCTGGCTTACAACCTTTTTTTCCTATCAAAACTTCATAGCTAATCTGAGGCACACTTAAAGAAAAAGGTTATTGGACAATATGGCCAACCATCTACTTCATATCTAATCTGAGGTGCACTTAAAGAAAAAGGTCAGTGACCAATATAAGCTCAACCAACCATTAAAAATTGATGATATGCCAAAAAACATGTTATTATTAATTGTAGAAAACTTGTAGCTACCTCCATATTTTCTCCAAATAGGTAACACATAATCAACAACTTAATCTAAAGCTTCTACACATGACAACAGCATCCAACTAGAACAGCCCATAATAAAGCATTATGTAACAACCCATCCATTGTTTTGTATCTGAAAAGATGGAAGGGAAAAAACAAGTTTGATGAGAAGAACCATGAAGAAGCAACAAAAGAACCATGAAGAAGCAACAACAAAGAAGGAGGAATTTTGGCACTCACCAAGGATGGGAAAAAAGTCAGGTTCGTGCAACGCAGCATGCCGAATCAGCAGGCGCTTGTCCTATTCAAGGATTTAGACAACGACGACAATCTAGGGCATGTTGCAGTAGCAGCACTGAAGAAGCCTGCCATCGCCGAACCCTAACTTATAACAAACCATACCAAATATAAAAGCAAACATCAAGGCAACCTCCAACCATCAAAGAAAATAGGAGAAGACCATGTGAACCTGATAGGAAGAGGAACATGAGGATCTGGCACAGGATGGTGCAGCTATTGCGTTGGGGTGCGAACGCATGGAAGAAGGGAACAACTAAGATGGGCAGTCCGGCAGTGGCATGGGTGGCAGGCTCAGAGGCGAAGGGTATAGGGTGGCGGCATTACTGGTGGGCCCTCATGAGAGGCAAGCATGGGGTGTAGCTACAACAAGTATGTAGGGGGCAGATAGGCAGAGGAGCTACGTGTGTCGAAGGCATCGAGAGAGGAAGGTGTTTTATTTTTGTGGGGGCGAGGATGAATCATGCATGGGTGGTGGAAAGATGAGTAGGCAATGAAGACATTGTTGAATGTAGGGCACAGATGCTCGGTCTACTTGGCAAAGGAATAAAGGGTGACGTGGCCAAAGGAGCAACTAGGAAATGGTTTAGGAAAACAAAACTTCCAGGACATGTTGCAGAAGTAGCACGAAAGAGGCCTCGCCGAACCCTAACATATAACAAACCATACCAAATACGAAAGTAAAACATCAAGGCAACCTCCAACCATTAAAGAAAATAGGAGAAGCTAACCATGCAAGAACATGGTGTTGGCGGCTCTTATTGCCTAATTTTAACTGCCAACATTCAGATAATATCCACTTAAATAATCACCAAAACTTAGTAAATAGGATTTATACTAACAAAGTCCATAAGTTTTGGTGAGTTGATTATTTGTAGGGCATATACATGGAATATATAGAAAAAGAGTCAAAGTGTGCAATCTAGAAAGTGTAACACAGAATCCACAATGGACAAATAAGAAGAAGCCCAACTCCAAATGCTTATCTGGGCTAGCAACCACCACAGGAGGGGTACAGAGCCAGCCCAAGGCCCATTGGCCAAAGGCGGTGCCGAGGGGAGCTGCCCCTGGTGCAGGCGCACCAGGGTGCGGCCGCACCCCTGGCTCTGCCAAGTGGGCATAGCTTCAGATGGCGGTTTGCTGAGGCAGTTTCAAGGTTGGTTCTAGGCGTCATTACTCCCTGCCCCCTCCAAACCGACCATACACTAGTATAAATAGGAGGGGATAGGCTCCCCCTCTCACACACACCACCAAGGAGCTCTTCCATTTCAATTACCAAGATGTAGTAGTAGTACTAGCTAGTTGGGAGTTAGGGAGAGGTGCTCAAGTTCCGGAGGAGTCCTCGGAGCTTCGGTACAATCTTGTATCGTTTCGTCTTCGGAGGATCGGTATGATCTTGTATTGTTTCTTTGTCCGACTCAAGTATTTCATATATTCATCTTCTCTTATTACCGCATTATCTTTCATGGTTATCTAGTTCTTGCTTTAGTAGCTAGCTAAGCATGGTTAGTATGGTGTTTACACCTTGGCATAGGATCTCCGCTCGACCGAGTGCTTTAGTCTAATTAAGATATCGGACTAGAGTAGTAGCCGTTAGCGTAGACGTGGTGTCTGGGCTAGCAAGTTACCTAAGTTTGTGCCCAACCCCATGGATAGTTGTAGTAGCCCTGGTGGTGACAGCTCCGACCAGGCCTCTGTATTCCACCACGTTCGGGTTGGTGATTTCGTAGAGCTTTTGGCACCTGACCCCGGTTACCCCTTCCCAGTCTTTTCGAGAACCGGAAAGGAACTGCTACTCCAAAGTGTCATGGTGTGATCGCTATGTTTAACCTTTGCTTCGTTATCTTCTATAGTATGAGCTAGAATAGAACCACAGTAATAGAGAAGTCACTAGGAACCTTGAACTCTCCCGCTGTCCTCCCAGCTTAGTCAATCTGCTCTTTTATCTTTTTATGGGGTTCTCCTGTGTGTGTCGCTGATACAAAAAATCCAATCTTTTATCTTTTACCCCCACTTTAGTCTAGTCGTTACACTAGCTAGCAGATACATGATGGTTATTTATCAGTTTCTTTAACCATTACTTCCCTAAGGATAAATACGATACCCTGGAATACTCCTAGGTGAAAGCTACAACGGTATCGTGTGCTTGCGGACTTCTCTATTTGCGTAACGTATACCAATAGGCTTTCTAGCGACATTGCTAGGGACACAAACCTGGCGATGACGCTAAGAAATGCCAACAAGCTTTCTGGCGCCATTATCGGGGAAGCAATTGGCGTAAAGATTTTCATATCTGCTAACCTTGTTTGCCACTAGCTTTTGTGGGTTAAAAATAAAAAAGGTCATCAGAGCCTAGGGTGTCCGATCGTTCATGAACAATCCACACTACCACCCTGCCATATCATATATATGCGTATATACTAATCATTTGCGGATGAAAAGAAGGTCACCGTCAAGAGCAAACAAAACCATCACATGTGACGGAACGACTACAATGCATCACTCACAATTCAATCACAAATTATGAGTGATGAATGGATCAAGGTATGAGAGAACCGATCAAAAAAATTTGATTTTCTTTAATGTTATTTTCACCACTGCATGTTGCTTAGTTCATCATATATCTAGTGCTTTCTTTGGGTGGCTCCTAGTCTTTGAGCTGTATTCGGGCGCCATGCCTAGTCTAGGTAGACAATAATTTTTGTTATCTATCTATTCGATGCTCTTAGTCTAGCTTCGTAGTAGATGGATGTTAAATGGGACCATCTCAGCTTCATATGTTGGCTTTGCCAATAGATATGATGATATCGTTAGATGGTCCGTGCTACGGGCAAAAGCTAAAGCCTAGATTTTCATGCATGTCACTTAGTTATTTTTTTTCAAAACCATGGCATGTTTGTTTAAATGCATTCATTCACCCCGTTTTTGCATTGCTTTGCATATAAAAACAAAATGGTTCTCTAGTTCATCATTCAACATTCACATATCTCTTTGAATCAATCTCATGTTTATCATTTTCATGCTACCTTTCTCTATCCTAGTTACCTTGGTTTGGATGTAGGTCGTACATCTTTTAAATTAAGCATGGTGCTTAGTTTTGGATGCGACGATCATATTTTCATAGGTTAATTAGATTAAGCATGGTGCTTAGGTTAATTAGTCTACCTGAATCAAATTATACATGGAGTCTAGTTTGATTTTTGAACCGAAACTGCTAGTGTAGACTTTGGTTGTATGCATAGACTAACCCCAAGCAGGAAATTCTTGAATCCATAGTAATGGAGGTACATCAAAGTTTTTGGTGAACTTGAATGAAACCTTGATCAAAAGAAAGATGAATCATGCCCGCCAAGCCAAAACCACATGAAGATCCTGATGGCATGGCGAAAATAAGAAGTGCAATCATCCTTATCCATCTCCCGGATGAGATGATGCAAATTCAAGCTGAATTCAATGAAGAAGTCCTGCTCAACGGACTTTAAAAAGGTGAGCCCTTGCCAAAGGTAAATCGGTAGTTATCACATATTTATATACAATGCATTTTTTTTAAAAAGTTTCAAATTCATGTTTAAAATTTTACATATGCATCAACATTTTTTTAAAGAAAACATCAAGGCTATCATTTTTTAAGGTTATCAAAAAAAGATTTTTTTCTATAAATAAAAAAGTTTGTTTAAAAAAGGGTTTAAAAATAATAAAAGTAAATGAATGCCACTTTTAGTTACTATAATTTTTCAATAATAAAAAAATAATTTATAATAATAATTTTGCTTTGCATGATAAAATTCTTTGACTTAGATTTTTTGTAGAATAAAGATACAACCTCCCTTCTCCCACAAATAAAAAATATAATAAAACTTGGTGCTAGATATGTTCCCTTCGGGTATTCTTTGCTACTGACAATTACAGGAATGAATGATGAACGATGTCTAGAAACATGGGTGCTACAATACGCTAAGGAGATGCTTCAACATTCACACTTAGTTTTTAGTGTCAGTTGACACAAAAATTCAAGTGTGTGGGGGGGACCCGACCCTTCCATGCCATCACTCGGGCACGCCAGTTTGCACTCTAACTTCTCACCCATGTTTTGCTCCTATAAGTTTGATTATGTTTAAAATACCAAAACATGCTAATCAGACTTTGAAATGAAAAATAAAATCTTGCCAAACTATGAACTTGACCTTAAAAAGGTTGGTTGGCATAAACTTTATTCCTAGTTCATATACCTATTACTTGTGGATATATCTCTATTAGGAAAACATGTCAACTAAGTTGTTGTGAAGTGAGATATAGCTAAGACTAAAGAAATCCTTTCTGCTCTATGTAAGCTCTTGGAGAATTTATGCTTTGCTAAAAACTTCAAAATTTAGAGTAATACTTCTCCTCAATGGTGATATTTCCTACCAAAGCCATATAATGATTTAAACATTGAAAAACTATACTCATATGCTACTTGTTATCACATTGAGTTTTGTCAAATTATTGTGACTTGTAAGAGATTCTTGCCATACACCCATGATCAAAGTTCACTTGCACCCACATATATATGCACTACTCCTACAATGGGAGTAGGCGCAAAATATGTCTTCCATTTAGATCCACCGAAAAAATATTCTACTCCTACACTAGGAGTAGATATAAAAAAATTGTCTTTTAGGTTTCACCAAATAAATGCTCTATATTTTAAAAGATAATGATATCTCTCTAATAATATTTTTGAGTAGAAGAGACATGGGCTATGCAAAAGTATTAGAAAGAAAAAAAATGAATGAGCACATGAAGGCTCAGGCTGGTTAAAAAAAAAAAAGAAAGATGGCCATGTCTCAAAATAATAAGTTAGAGAGAGAGATCATATCAAATGAAAGAGTATTTTCTATTATATGTTTTCCACACACTTGCACTACTTGATCAAAGTGTATGGCTTGCATCTCCTTGAATCCAATATTATATGATTCAAGCATGCCTTTCTTTGCATCCCTACCCAAAACTCCACATAAGCCATTTAGAAATATGGTGAAAAAAAGACGGCAAACTCAAAAGCCTTTGGTAAGGATACATACACCATTGAACGATTTGAGAGAACCATTTGAGGGGAAGTATAAGCTATGTTTTCAATTTCAAAAATACAAAAACTCCAAGTATGCTTTATAGATGGACAGCGATGACTTGGGGTCATAGTCGTTCCACTTTTCAACCACTCAAGACGACATGGTAGACACTCTGAAATCCACAGGTATGAGGAATGACTTGGAATATCTTTTATGCTAACATCACATCTTCTGAAGTCATGGTTCATAGTTATATTTACCTTTGCTCGAGGATGAGCAAAGAAACAAGTGTGGGGGAGCTTGTTGGCAGCTCTTATGGCCTAATTTTAACCGCCAACGTTCAGCTAATATCCACTTAAATAATCACCAAAACTTAGTAAATAGGATTTATACTAACAAAGTCCATAAGTTTTGGTGAGTTGATCATTTGTAGGGCATATACATGGAATATACAGAAAAAGAGTCAAAGTGTGCAATCTAGAAAGCGTAACGCAGAATCCACAATGGACAAATAAGAAGAACCCCAACTCAAGATGCTTATCTAGGCTAGCAACCACCACAGCCCAAGGCCCACTGGCCAAAGGCGGTGCCAAGGAGCTGCCTCTGGTGCGGCCGCACCAGGGTGCGGCCGCACCCTTGGCTCTGCCAAGTGGGCACAGCTTCAGATGGTGGTTTGCTGAGGCGGTTTCAAGGTTGGTTCCAGGTGTCATTACTTCCTGCCCCCTCCAAACCGACCATAAACTAGTATAAATAGGAGGGGAGAGGCTCCCCTCTCACACACACCACCAAGGAGCTCTTCCATTCTAATTATCACGATGTAGTAGTAGTACTAGCTAGTTGGGAGTTAGGGAGAGGTGCTGAAGTTCCAGAGGAGTCCTTAGAGCTTCGGTACAATCTTGTATCGTTTTGACTTTGGAGGTTCGGTATGATCTTGTACCGTTTCTTTGTCCGACTCAAGTATTTCATATATTCATCTTCTCTTATTACTGCATTATCTTTCATGGTTATCTAGTTCTTGCTTTAGTAGCTAGCTAAGCATGGTTAGTATGGTGGTTTACACCTTGGCATGGGATCTCCGCTCGACCGAGTGCTTTAGTCTAATTAAGATATCAGACTAGAGTAGTAGCCGTTAGCGTAGACGTGGTGTCTAGGCTAGCAAGTTACCTAAGTTTGTGCCCAACCCCATGGATAGTTGAGGTAGCCCTGGGGGTGACAGCTCCGACCAGGCCTCTGTATTCCACCATGTTCAGGTTGGTGATTTCGTAGAGCTTTTGGCAGCTGACCCCGGTTACCCCTTCCCAGTCTTTTCGAGAACCAAAAAGGAACTGCTGCTCTAAAGTGTCATGGTGTGATCGCTATGTTTAACCTTTGCTTAGTTATCTTCTATAGTATGAGCTAGAATAGAACCACAGTAATAGAGAAGTCACTAGGAACCTTGAACTCTCCCGCTGTCCTCCCAGCTTAGTCAATCTGCTCTTTTATCTTTTTATGGAGTTCTCCTGTGTGTGTCGCTGATACAAAAATCCAATCTTTTACCTTTTACCCCCACTTTAGTCTAGTCGGTACACTAGCTAGCAGATACATGATGGTTATTTATTAGTTTCTTTAACCATTGCTTCCCTAAGGATAAATACGATACCCTAGAATACTCCTGGGTGAAAGCTACAACGGTATCCGTGCGCTTGCGGACTTCTCTGTTTGTGTAACTTATACTAACAGGCTTTCTAGCGACATTGCTAGGGACACAAACCTGGCGATGACGCTAAGAAATACCAACACATTGTAGGAATGGTGTAGGATGGTGCGACTATTATGGCAGGGAGCGGATGCACGGAAGAAGGGGTTGATTAAAACCCCTAGTTTGGTTTTGGCTAATTGATGAAACCTTATACTAATCCATTTGATAAGCATGTGTGTAGCCTTAGCATGGATGGTCCACTCAAGATGGAGAAAGGTGATGGATGAAGATGACCACAAGTGCTCCAAGTGAGTAAGAGGAGAAGAAATTGAGGCAAATGGGCGCAAGACAAAGATATAACCTATAATGTAACACCCCGACCCAGGGCTTAATAGGATTAATATGATACTCATACCAATAAGTAGTAACTTATTTTCAGGAAGCTCGTCTCGAAAGAACTCCAGCATTAAACGTGCTTGGCCTGGAGCAATTTCAGGATGGGTGACCGATCGAAAATTTGTTTCCGGGTGCGCATGAGTGAGAACAAAGTGCGCAGAAAAGATTAGTGTTGGTCTATGAGGATAGATTTGATCCTATTAAAGCTATCAGATGTAAGCGGGTCTGGCCTCGAGGAGGCGAGACGTTGCAAATGGTATTAGAGCCGACTCACGGTTTCATGAGCGCGTGTGTCGCAGTTGCGTAGGCATGGTGCGCATGGCTGGTGTGGATCCATCGTGGTCACACAGCATGGCAGATGCGCTGGCACTGGACACACGGACGTGGCCAAGAGAGGAGGTTCCTGGTCTAGGGTTGATCGACGAGGACGTCGATCTCTTAAGGGGGTAAGGATGTAACACCCTGGTCCAGGGCTTAATAGGATTAATATGATACTCATACCAATAAGTTGTAATTTTTTTTCCGAAGCTCATCTTGAAAGAACTCCAGGGTTAAGCGTGCTTAGCCTGGAGTAATTTTAGGATGGGTAACTGACCGGGAATTTGTTTCCGGATGCGCATGAGTGAGGATAAAGTGCGCAGAAAAGACTAGTGTTGATCTGTGAGGATAGTATTGATCCTATTAAAGCTATCAGATGTAAGCGGGCCTGACCTCGAGGAGGCGGGACGTTACATATAGGGCTATTTGATTTTCGGTACTCAAGACACCATAGAGGTTGTGAGTACTTTTAGAATCGATAACCGTACTATTAAGATGAGTAATCGCGTGTTGAAGACGGTTATCCAAGTGCTACTAGGTGTTTTACTTCATGCATTGCATTAGAACCTAGTGTGCTAACTCCTAACCCTTGTAAAATGCTTTGGAAAATGCTAACACTCATGCACAAGTGGTAGACACTTAGCGGATAGCAAATTGGAAGCAAGGGTGAAGTGATTTGGTCGTGGCCATGCTCTCTCTTGAGCAGCATAGGGGCACCTCTCGAAGATTTTCGGAGTGACAGGAGCACTCACAGGGGCATCGAACGCTGGGTCCTGAGGCGTTGGACACGTCCGATGACCCTGTGAAGATTGGCACATGCACAGTTGAAAGGTCCTTGTTTGGTTTTGGTAATTGAGTGACAACTTAGGTGGACTAATTGTGCTTATGTGAGATATGCAGAGAATTAGTCCACAGGTGATGAAGGAGCTTAATGCATGATACATGACATGGAGTCATGTGGCTAGAAGTGAAGATCGAGACAAGACTTGGCTTGATGGACCGGTCGCGAAGGTGAAGGGCAAGTTGGAGGCTTTGAAGCCGTTGGTACCGAGTGTCGGGAGGCTTGAGCAAAGACTTGGTGCCGAAGGACCGAAGCGATGGTGAAGAGTAAGTGAGGTCAAGATCGATGGACCAAAGGCCATGTGATGATATGAAGTGGATCATATTATTCATGTGGATGTTGGTGCATGTGTTGCATCGACACTGGAGGAGATGAAATGGAAAGCGCAAGGCAAAGGTATAACCTAGGGTGTTTCCATTTCACCGGTCATAGGTGTGTAGAGAAGTTTATGACCGGGTTTAGGATAGATGGCCGTAATATCAAGAGGGGCAAACTTGTTTGCATATCGGTCATCTAGTGCCACTTGAGCGATCTAACTTTGCATCTTGTTGCTAGGATCGAGGGGCGATGTGAGAAGGAGTGAAAACCCTTTGGAAAATGATTGTGAAAATGCTAGCACACTTGCACATGGTGATGTACACTTGGTGGTGTTGGCACATTTGCAAAGGAGATGGAGTTTGTCGGGTAGAGAGGGGTTTGGGATCCTCTCTCCCTCCCGCCGAGCTTGCGAGGCGGGATTCGGCGTTTTCGTGGAAGTGAAGTGCTCATTTTTCCATTGCGTCGGAGGCCGAAAGTGGTGGCGAAGTCGTGAGGAGTGTTTCTCGCCGAGAAACACTCGACCCGACGCCGGTCCGGGGAGGGACCGGGAGCGCCCGGTCAAGTGTGCGCGCCCAGGGTGATTTCGGTAGTCACCTGACTCCGCGGGGACGGACGCCGGTGCCGCGTCGGCCCCGGCCGCGTGGAGGTGAGGCGCAGGCGAAGTGGAGGTGGACCGGACGGGGAGTCCGGGGAGTCCCGTCGGGAAAAAATAAGTTTTGGAGCTCTCGAAGTTGTGACCGGACGCTAGGCGCCACGTGTCCGATCGGGTGGACAGGGGGCCGCCCCCGTTAAGGTGGCGTGGGCGCGCGCGAAGTTAGCCGCTTGCGCGCCAATGGCTAGTGTGAAAGGCGGGGACACGTGGCGTCGCGGGGGCGACCGGACGCTGCCCCGGTCGTCACTTCGCGTCTTGGCCCCGGTCAGCTCTGGCGGCGGTTTCGTGGCAACGGTTCTTTAGCCCTTGGGGGTATAAGTAGTTGCCTTGGTCGGCTTTGGCTGGCAGCTGAGCACATTGGGGACTTTGTGTCCTTGCTTGGTGTTGCTTGAGAGCCCTCTAACTCACTAGAGCTTGTAGTGATTACATCCAAGAGTGAGCTAGTGATTCTAGTGCGTTGCATTGAGAGATTGCAAGGTGTGGCACTAGGTGAGAGAGTTGCAAGCCAGTGGTGCTTATTAGTCTTGGAGGTTGCCACCTCCTAGATGGCTTGGAGGCTTGTGGGCATCGTTGTAGCACGCTCGGAGATTGAGTGGTGCTCCGATTGCTAGTCACGTGCGGTGACATTGTGAGGGGGATTGTGCTCACCCCGCGGGAGATCGCGAAGGGCAACTCTAGTAAAAAGGGAGACACGAAGAGCGACAAGTGTTTCGATGTCAAGTGCTAGAGCTCGTGGTGAGCACTCCGGTGGGAGAGCGTGACTTGAGGGTCACCGCTAGTAAGAGGACCGGCGACAACCTTGGAGCTTGTCTCAACGAGGACTAGCTTGGTGGCAACCAAGTGAACCTCGGTAAAAAATCGACGTGTCAACTTGTCTACTCTTCTCGTCGGTTTGCAAAGTCTCCGATCACTAGCTTGTCTTTACTTGATTCATTACTTGTGCTTGTGAGTAGTGTTGATCTTGTTTAGCTAGTTTGCTTGTGTAGCTTCCTAGTTACCTTCTTATCTTGTGCAGCTTAGAAGTAGCGATTGCGTGGCTAGTTGGGTCGTGTAGCCTTGCTAGTCACTTTGCTTAGTTTGTGTAGCTAAGCAAGTGAGCTCACTAGTTAGGCTTTGTGTAGCTATGCTAGTGAGAACTACTAGTGTTTTTAGGCTTTGTGCGCTTTGCTCACTAGTATGTGTAGGTGCTCTCCGGTTTGATTGAGTACTAGTTGCTTAGGTTTATGTGACCTTGCAACCTAGTATTGGATAGGTGAGCACTACCTAGCCTTGCACCTTAGTGGCTCAACCTAGGATTATTTTATAAGGTGCTTGATCATAGATAGAGGGGTGAAGTCTTGATTAGACCGATAGTTTTAATTCCGCATTTTATTCGGTCATCTGCTGCGACTAGAATTAGAAAAGGACTATTCACCACCCTCTAGTCCGCCATCTCGACCCTTCACGTGGTATCAGAGCCCGGTCTCTTATTTGTGGTCTTCACCGACCCAAGAGGATGGCGTCTAGTTGGTTAGATGATGATTGCCACATGCACATTTTTGATGGCACAGACTTTGCATGGTGGAAACACCATATGCTTGATCATTTGCGTGCAAAAGGTCCCAAGGCGTGGTGGATTATTGTTGTAGGCTTTGCTCGAGATGCTTTGGATGAGAACAATCTAACCAAAGCTCAAGAGGATTCCTTGCAGCTTAATTCATACGCCCTCTATTTTTGACATGTGCTTTGCATGAGAATGTTTACAGGCGCGTGTGGGACATTGAGAGTGCTCATGGTGGATGGGAGGCACTCCAAGCCCTCTATGGTGATCACTCCACAAGTGATGATGGTAAATTCAAGGTGGAGGATGATCACAAGGAGGAGGTACATGAGGATGTTGAGCATCTTCACAACTTGGTGGTTGTGGAAGATTGCCCCACCTCATGGTCAAGTGATGATGATGATGCTATTTCAAGCTCACTTGACAAGAATGATGACACCACAAGTGATGATTCTACCCCAAGCACACTTGATGGTGATGATGGCTATGAGAGTGATGTCTCCACAAGCTCACCGACAACACCACATTGCTTTATGTCACATGGTGACACAAAGGTATCAATTGCTAATGTGGTTGTTGATTGTGATGATCCAAGTTTTGAGCTTGTATGTAGACTCATCAAGGCTTTAGAAAATGAGATGGCTAAAACAAAGAAATTACAAAATAAAAACTCATTTCTAAAGACCACATGTGAACAACAAAAGCATCTACTTTATGTTACTACTTGTTCACATGAGGAGTTTAAATTGCATCATGAGGAGCTTAGTGTTACTCATGATGACTTGGCACAAGACCATGCTTTTCTCACTAAGAAGCTTTCTAATGAAGAAATTAAAACTAGTGAGAGCTCATCATTTGGGTCAAATGATCAATCACATATTGCTACTAACCCATGTGATGTAGGCAAGAAGAATGTATCCACCTCTTGTGATGATTTACTTGCTATGCCTTATTCTTCACATATAGATTCTTGTTCTACTTCTATGTCTTGTGGGACTAACCTTTTGAAGGAGAACAATGAGCTTAACGATCAAGTGAAGAAGTTGAGCAACAAGCTAGAGTGGTGCTACAACTCTCAAGTCACCTTTGAGCACATGTTGAAGACTCAAAGAAGCTATGGTGACATGAGTGGTCTCGGTTTCAACAAGAAGAACATCCACAAACCGAGAAGCCAAGATGACAAGAGTGGCATTCACTTCAACAAGAGCAAGATCAAAGGCAAGAGATGGGGCAAGAGGAAGTTTGAAAGAGAAATGAAGAAGCTAGAAGAAAAGAAGCTCTCTCATTTCTTGTGCTTCATATGCCAAGAAGTGTGACATCTAACAAAGGCTTGCCCAAACATTGAGAAGCTCAAGTTGAAGAAGGAAGAAGAAAGGCTCAAACATGTCAAGTGCTTCAAGTGCCGCACTTGGGGTCATCTCACCTCAATGTGCCCAACCAAGAAATTGGTGAAGCAACAAGTAGAGCCTCAACCGAAGCCACAAGTTGAGCAAAAGGAGAAGCCCCAAGCTCAAGTCAAGATCAACCATGATGGTGGTGACTTGAAGATGAAGAAAAGAATAAGAAGGGGTGGTCAAGCAAGAAGGCATCCAACTCCAAATCAAGATGCCAAGATGATGAGCAAGAATCAAGAGAAGAAAGTCTATGCTCACATCAAGTGTTTTGAGTGCAAGAAGATAGGTCACTTTGCCTCGAAGTGTCCTAACAAGCTTGAGAAGAAGGCTCAAGCAACCCATGAGAGGCAAGACAACGAGAAGCACAAAAAGAGCAAGGAAGAGAAGGCTCTCGCAAAGAAGAAGTGCTACTCATGCCGGGAAAGGGGACACATGGCTCATTCATGTCCCCTAGGTGAGAAACCTAAGCCTATTTCAATTGATGTAAATACTAATGTGCTTAGGAAGGATGACAATGGTACCTCCTTGGTTGCTATTGTAAAACATCCCGCTATTCATACTAAGGCATTGTCTAAGTATGTTGCTCCTAACTTGAGAGGACCCAAACAAGTTTGGGTACCATCAAAAAGTGGATGATCATGTGTAGGTACCATCGGCATTGGAGGCTTGATTCAATTGGTACTCATGATGATCATTGATTGATTGAGTCAAGTATTGAATCCTAGTGCTATTCTAACCCAATGCCAAGTCAAATGAAGTGAAGTCCATGTGCTACAACATACAAGTGCAATATTCTAGTTGTGGTGATTCATTGGTTCATTTGATGGCTTGCAAATAATTGAGTTGAAGCTTGCTAGTAGATGATCATGACCTACCAAGGTATATCTCTTATTGATCACATGTCATTTGGGTGCATATGAGTTGATTGAATTGGATATATATGCATATGTTGCTTGCTATGAGATGTTTGAATGGAATTCATGCTTAGTAATCAAGTTTGGATAGGTTTGGTTGAATATGATCATGAGACTTTATTTAGTAAGTGGTTTGAATGGATACATGTCTTGTGAGAATGTTTAAACAAGTTGATTTCAAGATTGATTCATATTTGTTGAAGAATAGCTTAATGTGTCAAATCTGTCCTAAGTTGAAAATTTGAGCTAGCTGTGATCAAGCCTAAGTTTGAAGGATCAAATCTATTTGGATTGGCTTGAAAATTTGTGTGCATGCTCTACACTTATGATAGTTATTGATGTTCAAATGTCATGAGAATTGGACAAGAAATACTTTGGTTTTGGAGTGGATCTTGTCAGCTTTAGTGCAGCAGTTTTCAGCATGTACCCACTGAGAAAGATGTGAAATCTGGTAGCAATCTAGAAGTCCAATGAAGCTTAAATTTTTATTAGTGATAGATGACTTAGTGAAGCACATCTCCACTAAATTTTATGGTCATTGGTGCTGTACGTTGAGAGATATGATTTATTCTTTAAAGAGTACAGAATCTGCCAGAAAAATGACAAACATTGGATTAATCAAGAGACACATCAATTGAAAGGCCCTCAAGTTGGATTCATGTTCATAAATGGTTGAGGGACCTATGTTTGGTTTTGAATTGATCTTGAAGCATGACAAGCAATGGGTACAAGGCATTTGATTGAGAAGGTGTATTTGGCACACATTGGTACTCAAATTTGAAGATCAAGACCAAGCACAAGATAAAGATAAAGTTTAAATTCTAGAAATGATTATAGATCATTTGATAGAAAGAAAAGGACTTAAAGAAGATTTTAAGATCATTCATCATGACAAGTCCACGGATCAATCAATCAAAGGCAATTCAAGTAGGTATCAAGATTGTTCTTTGGAGAGAGGTCACTTCTCCCTTGAGTAGGGGCTTGCCGCCTTTTGTAGGTTAACCAAGCGTGGCTTGGAAGGCTAACATGGAAGTGGTGATCTAAAGGACATTTGAGATGCTTAGTTGATGCAAATCAAAAGGATTGATCATGAAATGCAAGCAACACCCAAAACAAGAGCAATTTATAGAGAATTCAAGCGGTATTCACAATTGGTATATTAGTCTTTTATACAAATGAATATCAACCATAGTTGTCTCATGCAAGCAAAGATCAAAGAAAAAGCAAGCCAACCACAACATGAAGAGTGCACTTGATCATTAGTGGTTCATAACTCACATATGGGTGAAGAATGAATCTCATTATTGATAATTGGTCTTCACCAAGCTCTCAAAATGGATTTCACATCGCCTTTGCGGAGCTTAATTGGAATCTAGATGACTATCCTCCACTACAACAAAGCAAAGGTGAAATTGGTTGTCATATGCATTCATATTTGCTAAGGACTTGTTTAGTGCATATAGACATATCTAGTGAGCATTCATGAAAATCAAATGATTTTAAGCTCATATCATGGCACTATTGCTTCTATGCTTTGTATGATCTAGTGGCTAAATATGACTTGTTCATGAGCATATGAACCTAAGTGTTTGATCTAGCTAGATGAGCAAGAAAGGATCTAATTCAACATTGACAAGATAACCATTGAAAGATGTGTGAAGAAGCTTGTCATTGGTTCAAACCGAGTTAGATCACTTATGCAAATTTGCTAGTTTGAACTAAAAGAGAAAGAAACTCATGGAAAGAATCAAGTTCAAGAAGTAGAAGATAACAATATAAATAGATATCAAGTTTGATATTTACAAGTGATATCTAGACTCATCATTCATTCAAGTGGTATACACATGGTGTCATATTCCTACTTGTGGTATCCTTCCACACATGTGCTATATCAAGTGGTTACAAATAGTGTCTAGATCAAACATTCAAGTGATATCCTACACTTCAAGTGATCCTCAACCTTAAGTGATCAAGTTCAAGTAAAGCTAGCCTCAAGAGCTCAAGTGAATCAAGTGGGTGACCCTACAACAAAAGAGTTCTTACAAGTGGTGTCGTCTCAAATTGGTCAAAAGATTATCTCCATTTCCAAGTGGTACTCCAACATCAAATGAAGGTGTCCATCAAAATGCAAGATTCAAGTGTCAACATCAACATCCTCGGTGCAACCCTTTGTCAAGAAGAACCACACCCTTTATGGAAATTAATGACAAAGGGGGAGAAGTTTTAGAACAAAGATATGTGCATACCATATGGGAAGTAGTTTGAGGACAAAGACACAAATTGGACATGGATATGACCAAGAGGGAGCAAGATTGAAGAATACAAGGGGATCAAAATTCTTGGATAAGAGAAGCACACAAGTAGGGGGAGCAAGCTCATGAATACATGCTTGATGTATTTGATTGTGCATTACATTTGCTTGCCTGTATTGCATTTGTCTTACATTCCTACATGCTTGTGTGCAAGTGTTTGCTAGAACTAAGACTTGGATGATGTTTGATGTTTTGTGGTATCTAGAGCCCAGCCTTAGTATAGCAAGTGGTAACTAGAACCTTGATTATAATGATGATCTCACATGGTATCTAGTTTCACTTGTTTCTAAACAAGGATTGATGCTAAGGATGTTGAAAATGTGGTATACACGCTACAAAGGTTAATTCTCTATCTTGTATACCTTAGCATCACTTAGTAGTGCTAACACTCCCACAAATTTCATATTCATGCATGTGTGCAAGCTTGAAACCAAACCATTTGAGCACACATGCAGGGGGAGTTAACACTACCAAATTGATTTTATGGTGCTTATCCAAATCATAGACCGAGTGCTTAAATGTTGGATAAGTGGCATAAAATCCCAAAAAGCTTAATTTCCATATCTTTGTAGAGTTGTCATCAATTACCAAAAAGGGGGAGATTGAAAGGTCCTTGTTTGGTTTTGGTAATTGAGTGACAACTTAGGTGGACTAATTGTGCTTATGTGAGATATGCAGAGAATTAGTCCACAGGTGATGAAGGAGCTTAATGCATGATACATGACATAGAGTCATGTGGCTAGAAGTGAAGATCGAGACAAGACTTGGCTTGATGGACCGGTCGCGAAGGTGAAGGGCAAGTTGGAGGCTTTGAAGCCGTTGGTACCGAGTGTCGGGAGGCTTGAGCAAAGACTTGGCGCTGAAGGACCGAAGCGATGGTGAAGAGTAAGTGAGGTCAAGATCGATGGACCAAAGGCCATGTGATGATATGAAGTGGATCATATCATTCATATGGATGTTGGTGCATGTGTTGCATCGACACTGGAGGAGATGGAATGAAAAGCGCAAGGCAAAGGCATAACCTAGGGTGTTTCCATTTCACCGGTCATAGGTGTGTAGAGAAGTTTATGACCGGGTTTAGGATAGATGGCCGTACTATCAAGAGGGGCAAACTTGTTTGCATATTGGTCATCTAGTGCCACTTGAGCGATCTAACTTTGCATCGTGTTGCTAGGATCGAGTGGCGATGTGAGAAGGAGTGAAAACCCTTTGGAAAATGATTGTGAAAATGCTAACACACTTGCACATGGTGATGTACACTTGGTGGTGTTGGCACATTTGCAAAGGAGATGGAGTTTGCCGGGTAGAGAGGGGTTTGGGATCCTCTCTCCCTCCCGCCGAGCTTGCGAGGCGGGATTCGGCGTTTTCGTGGAAGTGAAGTGCTCATTTTCCATTGCGACGGAGGCCGGAAGTGGTGGCGAAGTCGTCAGAGTGTTTCTCGCTGAGAAACACTCGACCGGACGCTGGTCTAGGAGGGACCGGACGCGTCCGGTCAAGTGTGCGCGTCCAGGGTGATTTCGGTAGTCACCGGACTCCGCGGGACCGGACGCTCCGGTGCCGCGTCCGGTCGACGTGCAGAGGTGAGGCGCAGGCGAGCTGAGGTGGACCGGACGCTGGGGAGTCCGGTCAGTTCTGACGGACGCGGCCCGGCCAAGAAAAAAATGAGTCTTGGAGCTCTCGAAGTTGTGACCGGATTTGGGCGCCGCGCGTCCGGTCGGTGGACAGGACGCGTCCGGTTAAGGTGGCGTGGCACGCGCGCGAGTTAGCCGTTGCGCGCCAACGGCTAGTGTGAAAGGTGAGGACACGTGGCGTCGCGGGGGCGACCGGACGCGTCCTGTCATCACTTCATGCGCGTCCGGTCAGCTCTGCTGACTGGTTTCGTGGCAACGGCTCTTTAGCCCTTGGGGGTATAAGTAGTTGCCTTGGCCGGCTTTTGGGTACCGAAAGCACATTGGGGACTTTGTGTCCTTGCTTGGTGTTGCTTGAGAGCCCTCTAACTCACTAGAGCTTGTAATGATTACATCTAAGAGTGAGCTAGTGATTCTAGTGCGTTGCATTGAGAGATTGCAAGGTGTGGCACTAGGTGAGAGAGTTGCAAGCCGGTGGTGCTTATTACTCTTGGAGGTTGCCACCTCCTAAACGGCTTGGAGGCTTGTGGGCATCATTGTAGCACGCTTGGAGATTGAGTGGTGCTCCGATTGCTAGTCACGTGCGGTGACATTGTGAGGGGGATTGTGCTCACCCCGTGGGAGATCGCGAAGAGCAACTCTAGTAAAAAGGGAGACACGAAGAGCGACAAGTGGTTCGACGCGGTCAAGTGCTAGAGCTCGTGGTGAGCACTCCGGTGGGAGAGCGTGACTTGAGGGTCACCGCTAGTAAGAGGACCGGCGACAACCTTGGAGCTTGTCTCAACGAGGACTAGCTTGGTGGCAACCAAGTGAACCTCGGTAAAAAATCGACGTGTCAACTTGTCTACTCTTCTCGTCGGTTTGCAAAGTCTCCGATCACTAGCTTGTCTTTACTTGATTCATTACTTGTGCTTGTGAGTAGTGTTGCTCTTGTGTAGCTAGTTTGCTTGTGTAGCTTCCTAGTTACTGTTGACGGTCCTTAATGATCAAATCCAACCGTCAACTAATCTTCTAAAATGATATAAAACC